>CM033471.1:1348889-1448701 GCA_019447015.1 Hymenochirus boettgeri
AGTGATCTGCATGGTAATACAACCGTACAGGGACTAATACAGTAATTCACTGGTACAGTGATCTGCATGGTAATACAACGTACAGTGACTAATACAGTAATTCAATGGTACGTGATCTGCATGGTAATACAACCGTACAGTGACTAATACAGTAATTCACTGGTACAGTGACTGCATGGTAATAAACCGTACAGTGACTATACAGTAATTCACTGGTACAGTGATCTGCATGGTAATACAACCGTACAGTGACTAATACAGGAATTCACTGGTACAGTGATCTGCTGGTAATACAACCGTACAGTGACATAAACAGTAATTCACTGGTACAGTGATCTGCATGGTAATACAACCCGTACAGTGACTACTAACAGTAATTCACTGGTACAGTGATCTGCATGGTAATACAACCGTACAGTGCTATACAGTAATTCATGGTACAGTGATCTGCATGGTAATACAACCGTACAGTGACTAATACAGTAATTCACTGGTACAGTGATCTGCATGGTAATACAACCGTACAGTGACTATACAGTAATTCATTAGCATGATTGACATGCGTGTGGGGCGTGAGCAAAAACAAACCAACACATGGATATAGCATGAATTAGCACACTGCGTACAGACCCAGTAAGAGGTATGTTTTTTGATTAATGCTTATACTAGTACTTCTGTACGTGATCGTCAAGTCGTATACTGTCAACTGACTGTCATTACTATTCTAATCTATTTTGTCACTTAATAATTCTTATCAAGATGAATTCTTACAGGTCAAAAAGCTAATATGTAACATTAAATTACCTTGGACAGAGATGTAGGATTGGGTAAATGGTCTATCTATCCAGGCTTCCTAAGGGTTTTTCAGCACCTATGTTTTCTTATAACTGTGTATAGTCTTCAGGACACTAAAACTGGCAGATAAAAACTCTATTTGGGCCGTGTGATGATTTTCATCTGGCCCAAATACATCCGAACTCTACTGTTCTCAATCGAGCACAGCGCCATTAAGAAATGTTTTTGGAGATAGCAATGTGCTATCGATACAAAACCCGAACTTCATAGCGCAAAACTTAACAGGCGGGCTGTGGAACTTTAAAGTGGCATACTTACCTCAGCCTAAGGCCGTGATACTGTATCGGGGATAGGATAAGGTGAGTAACGCGGAGACATACCACTATGTATGGGAAAGACTCCAAATATGAAACCCACCTGACGTGGATGAAAAACTACAGACCCCAGAAGTCTCCAGGTGCCTCTTGACGATCTACATGTAACATGCGCAGAATCTGGAGGAAGCGAATTCCTCTGGGAGAGAAGGATTTTAAATCAGTGGAAACAAAAAGAAACTAGAAAAGAACTAAGACCCCCCCAGCGGGATTCTGGGAGTTACTATGTGTATCACTCATTGCAGATATACAAATTTCGAGCAACGTCTGCCCCGTCCTTCCTTCTTCCTACCTGAGGTTCCCCGAAATGTTGTATATCTGCTAGGATTGATACACAATACACAATCTGCTAGGATTGATACACAATACACAATCTGCTAGGATTGATACACAATACACAATCTGCTAGGATTGATACACAATACAATCTGCTAGGATTGATACACAATACACAATCTGCTAGGATTGATACACAATACACATCTGTAGGATTGAAACACAATACACAATCTGCTAGGATTGATACACATACACAATCTGCTGGATTGATACCACAATACACCATCTGCTAGGATTGATACACAATACACAATCTGTAGGATTCGCTATACACACATAAACACATTATTGCTCCTAGGACCTTGTTTACCTCCCCCATAGTATAAACATACTTTTTCCCTATTATTTTATTTTGTCCATCAATCTGCTATCGTGATGATACAATACAAATCTCAGATTGTCATACACAATAACATATGCTTATGCGATTGATAACAATAAATTACTAAGCACAGATCATGTATACTATATGGCCAAGGTAGGGTAAGAAAAGAATTCCTTTAACTGTCCTCATATAATTGGTGTTTGGTTATATATCTTAGTTACCATTTATTTATTATGGTCTGTACGACGGTAACTGGGTATCTGGATATCTAATTATAATGAATTGTATTAATTATTATATAACTAGTGTTAATGAGTTGTATCTAATTATCTATTAAAGTGTTAATGAGTGTATCTAATTATCTATATTAACTAGTGTTAATGGTTGTATCTAATTATCTATATTAAAATGGTGTTATGAGTGTACTAATTATCTATATTAACTAGGTGTTAATGAGTTGATCTAATTATCGATATTAAAAAAACTAGGTGTTATGAGTTGTTTATCTAATTATCTATATTTAACTAGGTGTTAATGAGTTGTATCTAATTATCTATATTAACTAAGTGTTTTAATGATGTATCTAATTATCTATATAACTAGGTGTTAATGAGTTGTATCTAATTATCTATATTAACTAGGTGTTAATGAGTTTTATCTAATTATCTATATTAACTAGGTGTTAATGAGTTGTATCTAATTATCTATATTAACTAGGTGTTAATGAGTTGTATCTAATTATTTATATTAACTAGGTATTAATGAGTTGTATCTAATTATCTATATAATAGGTGTAATGATTGATTAATATCTATATCATATTACATTTATTGATATTATCTATATTAACTATGGGTTCCTGAGTTGTATCTAATATCTATATTAACTAGGTGTTAATGAGTTGTATCTAATTATCAATTAAACTAGGGTTAATGGTTTTATCTAATTATCTATATTAACTAGGTGTTTAATGAGTTGTACTAATTATCTATATTAACTAGGTGTTAATGAGTTGTATCTAATTATTTATATTAACTAGGTATTAATGAGTTGTATCTAATTATCTATATTAACTAGGTGTTAATGAATTGTATCTAATTATCTATATTAACTAGGTATTATGAATTGTATCGAATTATCTATATTAACTAGGTGTTAATGAGTTGTATCTAATTATCTATATTAACTAGGTGTTAATGAGTTGTATCTAATTATCTATATTAACTAGGTGTTAATGAGTTTTATCTAATTATCTATATTAACTAGGTATTAATGAATTGTATCAAATTATCTATATAACTAGGTAGTAATGAGTTGTATCTAATTATCTATATTAACTAGGTGTTAATGAGTTGTATCTAATTATTATATTAACTAGGTATTAATGAGTTGTATCTAATTATCTATATTAACTAGGTGTTAATGAATTGTATCTAATTATCTATATTAACTAGGTATTAATGAATTGTATCAATATCTATATTAACTAGGTATTAATGAATTGTATCGAATTATCTATATTAACTAGGTAGTAATGAGTTGTATCTATTATCATATAACTAGTGTTAATGAGTTGTATCTAATATTTATTTAACTAGGTATTAAGAGTTGTATCTAATATCTATATTAATAGGTTTAATGAATTGTATTAATTACTATTAACTAGGTATTAATGAGTTTTATCTAATTACTCATATAACTAGGTATTATGAATTGTATCGAATTATCTAATTATATTTATATGATTATTACTCAATAGATGAGTGTATTATATTATTAACTAGGTATAATGAGTTGTATCTAATATCTATTAACTATTAATATTGTACTATACTTATACTAGTAGATGTATCAATACAATAAGGTATTAATGAATTGTATTAATTATTTATATTAACTAGGTATTAAGAGTTGTATTAAGTATTATATTAACATATATTAATGAATGTATTAATATCATATTAACGATAATGAGTATCTATTATTTATAACTAGTTATTAATGAGTTGTTCTTATACTAGTATAATGATGTTCTAATATCTATATTAACTATGGTGTCTATTAATTAAATGGTATTAGTTAATCGTATTTGGTCTTTTTAGAAGAGGGATGTGTTTTTTAACTTTTTAGCCTGTTCACTTACATGCCCCGTGGGCGGTTCGCACTATCAAACAAGGATTTTTAAGGACTTTCTTGGGTGTGCCCCTATAATTCCACTGTCTGGGTTCTATCCCTCTTGCTATTATATCTAAGTGGAAGGTTTCCACACTTTATGTCATTTTGTAATAAGGGCAACAGTGTTTATAACACCTACATTTCTGGGAGTTTCATTTCCCTCAGTGGGATTCCGGAAGTTTCCATTTCTAGACATTTGTTAGCTGAGCAGAAGCCCAGGTTGTCCCTGTAAAATTCAGCCACAAAGGCTTTCAATGGGATTCTAGGATCCCTAGTGGTCTATGAAGACATTTGGAGGGTTAGAACAGGGTCTAACAGGAGGAGAGACAAAATCTAATGTGTGGGGGGCACTGACAGCATCGTTATGTCATCTGTAAAGGATAACTTCCCAACATGGTGGTCTTAGTGTCAGCCCCTGTCTGTATGGGCGTCGGTGACCCCAGCTGCTCATCTGGCAATCATATGTGTGCTGGCCCTATCAGAGATCCGGCTTGCTGGATTCACAAACAAATGAAGATGCGACTTACCACACACCCATGTGCGTTTACGACCTTAAAGGGCATGTCCACCCCCAAACTATATTTTAGCTGCAGGTAGGAGCCTAGACCTCAAACTGTTCTACTTAAAGACCCCAGATCAGGTAGACATTTTAGTCATTGGCTTTGATGTATCATCATGGCTTTGATGTCACCATCATGGCTGTGATGTCAACCATCATGGCTGTGATGTCAACCATCATGGTCATACTGCAGGTCTACTCAGATGAATTTGCAGAGCACAGGGAGACTATCTAGATTTTGGTGCTGATCTGGGTCTGTTTTCGGGGGTTTACTACTCAAGCTGAAAGATAGTTTCACAGGGTGGACAGCCCTTAAAGTAACTTAGGACATGGGAAGAAATAAGGGCAGAGAGGGATATTGGTGGGCCAAGAAGAAATGGAGGATACAGGGGCCACAGGCATTAAAGGTAAGAACATCCCAACCCAGATAAACTCACCAACCTAATTGCAGACGTGGCGAAGACCTGTCCTTGGACCCTACACTAGTACAATGATGGATGCGATGACCACAATTAGATCTAAAGGGGAAGCAAAACCCAAATTGTCTTAACTTTCCCTTTCTTTTATTTCCAAATTAGAAAATGAAATCAACACTAATTTTCTTACCAATTATTGAAATGGGTTTCCGAGCAAATCGGATCCTGCCTTGAATCCAACGTATTTGCTGCGACAACCAGCAGACCAAAGACGCACAAGGTATTCAGCACCAAAAAACACGACCAGTACAATCTCCTGCACCAATCACAAAGCGTGTCAGAGAAATGAGGCCATAGGGGCCAGCAAGGTGTTGACTTCATAGCATAGACAAGTTCCACTGAGGATAAGGACTTGGGTAACTCACCATCCAGAAGAGGGTTCCAGTGGCAAATTCTGAGTAGTGTTCAATGGTGGACAGAACACTGAATTCAGGCAAACAAGAACAAGAAGAAACCTGCAAAGGAAATGAACAAGCTGTAAATAATGAATGTTCGATGTCGGCCTTGCGATCACTCAGAAATTCCCCAAAATTTCTTTCGCCTGCAGCCGTCTCCCTGTACATAAGGTGGGTTACACAAACTAACGATAAAGGGATGATACCACGGGATCTGACATTATTGTGCCTTTGTCGTGTTGTGGCGCATTTCAAAGCCATCGAACGTTCACCATCAATTTCACGACTGGTCAGAAATACCTGAAAATTTTCCCCACCCCCTGTTGTCTCTCTGTACTTAAGGTATAGGAAATCCACAATGTGCAGCCCAAGCATTCTTCATATACTTTACATTGAAAGATAAATATACTTTACATTGGAGAGATAAATATACTTTACATTGGGAGATAAATATACTTTACATTGGGAGATAAATATACTTTACATTGAAAGATAAATATACTTTACATGAAGATCAATATACTTTACTGAAAGATAAATATACTTTACATTGAAAGATAAATATACTTTACATTGGAGATAAATATACTTACATTGGGAGATAAATATACTTTAACCTTGGAGATAAATATACTTTACATTGGGAGATAATATTACTTACATTGAAATAAATTATTACCTTTATACATTGAAAGATAAATATACTTTACATTGAAAGATAAATATACTTTACATTGGAGATAAATATATTTACATTGAAAGAAAATATACTTTACATTGAAAAGAAAATATACTTACATGAAAGATTAAAATATACTTTCACATTGAAAGATAAATTACTTTACATTGAAAGATAAATATACTTTTACATTTGGGAGATAAATATACTTTACATTGGGAGATAAATATACTTTACATTGAAAGATAAATATACTTTACATTGAAAGATAAATATAACTTACATTGAAAGCATAAATATACTTTACATTGGGAGATAAATATACTTTACATGGAAGATAAATATACTTACATTGAAAGATAAATATACTTTACATGGATAAGATAAATAACTTTAAATTGGGAAGATAAATATTTTATTACTTTAATTAGATTTATACATTGGGAGATAAAATTACTTTACATTGAAGATAAATATACTTTACATTGAAAGATAAATATAATTTACATTGAAAGATAAATATAACTTTACCTTGAAAGATAAATATACTTTACATTGAGATAAATATACTTACATGAAGAAAATATACTTTACATTGGGAGATAAATATACTTTACATTGAAAGATAAATATACTTTACATTGAAAGATAAATATACTTTACATTGAAAGATAAATATACTTTACATTGAAAGATAAATATACTTTACATTGAAAGATAAATATACTTTTACATGAAAGATAAATATACTTTACATTGGGAGATAAATATACTTACATTAAAGATAATATACTTACATGAAAGATAAATATATTTACATTGGGAGATAAATATACTTTACATTGAAAAGATAAATATACTTTACATTGAAGATAAATATACTTTACATTGGAGATAATATACTTTACATTAAGAGATAATATTACTTTACATTGAAAAGATAAATATTTACATTGGGAGATAAATATACTTTACATTGAAAGATAAATATACTTGTACATTGAAAGTAAATATACTTACATTTGGGAGATAATATACTTTACATGGAGTAATATACTTTACATTGAAGATAAAATACTTACTAGAAAAGTATATTACATTGGGAGATAAATATACTTTACATTGAAAGATAAATATACTTTACATTGAAGATAAATATACTTTACATTGGGAGATAAATATACTTTTACATTTGAAAGAAAATATACTTTACATTGAAAGATAAATATACTTTACATGGAAAATAAATTACTTTACATTGAAGATAAATATACTTTAATGAAAGATAACATATTTTACATATGTATATTACGAAAGATAAATATACTTTACATGAAAGATAAATATACTTACATTGGAAGATAATATACTTTACATAGGGAGATAAATATACTTTACATTGAAAGTAAATATACTTTACATTGGGAGATAATTATGACTTTACATTGAAAGATAATATACATTACATTGGGAGAATAATTATAATTTACATTGAAGATAAATAACTTACTTGAAGATAAATATACTTTACATTGGAGATAATATACTTTACATAGGCGTAAATATACTACAATTGAAGATAAATAATACTTTACCATGGAGAGATAAAACTAAACTTTACATTGAAAGATAGAATTATACTTTACATTGGAGATATATATACATAAGATAAATATTTACATTGTGAAGATAAATATACTTTACATGGGATAAAATATTACTTCATTGAAAGATAATATACTTTACATTGAGAGATAATATACTTACATTGGGTAACTAATTGAAAGATAAAGTATACTTTACATTGAAAGATAAATATACTTTACATTGAGAGATAAATATAATTTACATGAAAGATAAGATACATTGAATGGGAGATAAATATACTTTACATTGAGAGATAATATACTTTACATTGAAGATAAATATACTTTACATTGAGAGATAATATACTTTACATTGAAAGAAATATACTTTTACATTGAACAGAAATAATACTTTACATTGAAGAAATATACTTTAAAATACTTTACTTGAAAGATAATATGAAAGATAAAATATACTACATTGGGAGATAAATATACTTTACATTGAAAGAAAATAACTTACATTGGAAAGATAAATATACTATACATTGAAAGATAAAGATTTACATTGAAAGATAAATATACTTTACATTGGGAATAAATAAAAAAAAATTTATTTTTTTTACATTGAAAGATAAATATTACATTGAAAGTATAAATATAACTTTACTTGAAGATAAATTTACATTGAAAGATAATATACTTTACTTGAAAGATTTAAAATAACTTTACATTGAAAGATAAATTACTTTACATGGAAATATATTTACATGAAAGATAATATACTTTACATTGAAAGATAATATTACCTTTACATTGAAAGATAAATATTTACATTGAAAGTAAATATACTTACATTGAAAGATAAATATACCGTATCATTGAATGAAAATATACTTTACATTGAGATAAATATACTACATTGTGTAAATCACTCATGAGAGATAAATATACTGTCATTACGATAACTATTTACATTGAAGATAATTATTTTACTTGAAGATCATATACTTTAATGAAAATAAATATTACATGAAGATAAATATACTTTACATTGAATGATAATATACTTACATGAAAGATAAATATACTTTACTTGGAGATAAATATAGTTACATTGAAAGATACATATACTTTACATTGAATGATAATATACTTTACATTGGGGAAATAAATTTTACTTAATTACTACATTGGAGATTAAATATACTTTACATTGAAAGATAAATATACTTTACATTGAAAGATAAAATACAATTTACATTGAAGATAAATATACTTTACATTGAAAAGATAAATATACTTTACACTTGAAAGAGATAAATATACTTTACATTGGGAGAAAATATACTTTACATTGGAAAGATTCCTTACGAAGATAAATAACTTACATTGAAGATAATATCTTACATTGAGAGATAAATATACTTTACATTGAGAGATAAATATATACTTTACATGAAAGATAAACTATAACTTTACATTGGGGATAACTGTACCAGTGAAATGTTACTGTATTAGCATGTACGGTTGTAGTACCATGCAGATCATGTACCACGTGAATTACTGTATTAGTTCACGTACGGTTGTTATACCATGCAGATCACAGTACAGTGAATTACTGTATTAGTCACTGTACGGTGGTATTACCATGCAGATCAACTACCAGTGGAATTACTGTATTAGTCACTGTACGGTGGTATTACCATGCAGATCATGTACCAGGGAATTACTGTATTAGGTCACTGTACGTTGTATTAACCAGCAGATCACTGTACCAGTGAATTACTGTATTAGTCACTGAAGGTTGTTTACCATGCAGATCACTGTACCAGGGAATTTACGGTATTAGTCACTGTACGGTTGATTACCATGAAGATCACTGTACCAGTGGAATTACTGATTTAGTCCACTGCTACGTTGATTACCATGCAGATCACTGTACCCGTGAATTAGTTATTAGTCACTGTACGGTTGTATTACCATGCAATCACTGTACCAGTGAATTAATGTATTAGTCACTGTACGGTTGTATTACCAGCAGATCACTGTACCAGTGAATTACGTATTAGTCACTGTCGGTTGTATTACCAGCAGCTCACGTACCCAGTGAATTACTGTATGGTCATGTACGGTGTGTATACCATGCAGATCACTGTACCAGTGGAATTACTGTATTAGTCACTTGTACGGTGTATTACCATGCAGATCACTGTACCAGTATGAATTACTGTAGTAGTCACTGTACGGTGGTATTACCATGCAGATCACTGTACAGTGAATTCTGTATTTAGTCACTGTATCGGTTGTATTACCTGCAGAATCACTGTACCAGTGAATACTGTTATTAGTCACTGTACGGTTGCTATAGTCCTTAGGTCTGTCGGTTGGTGATTGTATCACAGAGGAACATTGCTCTAGTTGGTGGACATTTTAGCCATTTGTATCGTAATCAGATAATTTTTACTTTATCCGTGTGATTGTTTGTGTTAGGAGCATGATCTGCATCTAGGGGACATGCTGACCTATGCATTTCTTTTATGTACCCCCAGGAGATCATTACGGACACTTTACATCGGCTTCTTAGGCCTCATATTCTCATCGGTACTTTGTGATCTGGCAGAGAAGGAGTGATGTAGGCTGAAGATGGAGGCCTGGCTTTTCCAGTTATGCTGATGCCCTCTGGTGGGAGTGGTGAGTATAAACAGAAAATATGTGGTGATGTTCCCACTGAAACAAATGGGCTGAAGTAAATTGTGCCCTTACCATGTGGATATTTATAGACAAGTAAAATAGTTTGAACCAGCTTACAAATAGAGACAAGTATTTACTGTTAATTATACAACAAAAATAGAAATATATGGAAATGGGTAAGGGACCTGGATGATGAATATTACAGATATTACCGTGACCTGGATGACTGAATATTTTACAGATAACCCGTGACCTGGATGGATGAATATACAGATATACAGTGACCTGGTGGATGAATATACAGATATACCGTGAACCTGGATGAATTGAATATTACAGATTTATAACGTGACTGGATGGATGAATATTAAGATATACCGTAACCTGGATGGCCCTGAATAGTACAGATATTACCGTGACCTGGATGGTATGAATATTAAGATATACCGTGAACCTGGATGGATGAATATTACAGAATACCGTGACCTGGATGGGTGAATATTACAGATTTATTACCATGACGGGATGGATGAATATTACAGATAGCCGTGACCTGGATGGATGAAGATACACGCTATACCGTAACCTGGATGGATGAATATTACAGATATACCGTGACCTGCGAGGGATGGAATATTTACAGATATACCGTGAACTGTGGATGAAATTACAGATGTTATACCATGACCTGGATGGATGAATATTAAAGATTATTACGCGACCCGGATGGATGAAGAGTGACTATTAAGATATACCGTGACCCGGATGGACTGAATATTACAGATATACCGTGACAGGATGGATGGATATACAGATATACGTTGACCTGTATGAATGAATATTACAGATATACCGTGACCTGGATGAATGAATATACAGATAACCGTGACCTGGATGGATGAAATTTACAGATTATACCTGTGACCTGGATGAATGAATATTACAGATTACCGTGACCTGGATGGAGGAAGTATTACAGATATACCGTGACTGGATGAATGAATATTACAGATAACCGGACCTGGATGGATGAATATTACAGATGATAACGTGAATGGATGATGAATATGACGAATACCGTGACCCTGGATGGATGAATATTTACAGAATACCGTGACCTGGATGGATGAAATACATATATACCGTGACATGGATGGTATGAATATGACAGATATACGTACCTGGATGGGTGAATATTACAGATATACCCGACCTGGAGGATGAATCTTACAGATATACAGTGAACTGGATGGATGAATATTACAGAGATACCGTACATGGGATGGATGAATATTACAGATATACGTGACCTGGTGAATGAATTATTAAAGATATACAGTGACCTGGATGGGATGAGTATTACAGATATACCGTGACTGGAGGGATGAATATTACAGATATGCCGTGACTGGATGGATAAATATTACAGATTACGTGACCTGGAAATGGATGAATATTACAGATATACCGAGCTGGATGGATGAATATTAAAGATCTACCCGTGACCTGGATGGATGAATATTACAGAATGCGTTGACTTGGCATGGATGAATATACAGATATACCGTGAGCTGGATTTTTCGATGAATATTACAGATATCCGTGACCTGGATGGATGAATAGTACAGATATGCCGTGACCGGGATGGATGAATGAAATTACAGATATACAGTGACCTGGATGGATGAATATACAGATATACCGTGACCTGGAGGATGAATATTACAGATATACCGTGACCGGATGGATGAATATTACAGATTATACCGTGACCTGGATTGAATGATATTAAGATATACCTGACCTGGATGGTATGAATATACAGATATACCATGACCTGATGGATGAATATTACAGATATACCGTGACCTGGATGAATGAATATACAGATATACCGTGACCCGTGGATGGATGAATCTACAGAATACCGTGACCTGGAGGGATGGAATATTACAGATATACCAGACTGGATGAATGAATATTACAGATATACAGTGACCGGAGGATGCATATTACAGATATACCGTGACCGGGGTGGATGAATATTACGACTACCGTGGACCGGATGAATGAATATTCAGATATACCGTGACATGGATGGGATGAATATTAAGATATACCGTGACCGGGATGGATGAATATTACAGATATACCATGACCTGGAGGATGAATGATTAAGATATACCGTGAACCTGGATGGTGAAATTCACAGATATTACAGTGACCTGGATGAATGAATATTACAGAATATACCATGACCCCTTGGATGATTGAAATTACAGATTATTACCGTGACCTGATGAATGAATATTACAGATATTACCATGACCTGGATGGATGCATATTACAGATATACCATGACCGGGATGAATGAATATTACAGATATTACCGTACCTGATGAATGAATATTACAGATATACCGTGAATGGATGGATGAAATAGACCGATATTACCATGGGACAGCAGCGGTTCGTGTGTTGTGGTCATGTGGATGAGACATGTTTAATATTGTAGTTTTGATACCACTGAAAGTCAAATGACATTTTACCTCAATGTTATTTTGTGTGATGAGACAAATTGCTTTTTGTCTTTGTGTTGGTATGTTCAGGTCAAAGTTCAACGACCTCGTACGGGGATAAAGTCCCCAAACTGGATTGGTAAAACCTTGATCCTGTTTCTCTGTGTTGTTTGCCATCCTGTCTTTGTCTTCCAGCTGGAAGTAACATGACCAGATTGGACCGGGAATCCCATCAGATGATAGATAATGCTGTCGATTGGCAATGTGGAGCCATGATGACTGTATGTACCTGTCTTAGAGAAAGAGATATTTGTTCAGGAGTAGGTACAGAAATGAATTATTTTATTGACTAATGACACATGTAACATGTCAATCAGTATCACAGATAGAGTATAACACGGTACAGCCCAATATATAGTATAATATAATGTAATGAGATAATGTTGGTCTGTGCCATGTCAATGCGATTTGTATTCACAGGGAATTCTAGGATCAGGATTTGCTGTCTTAAGGTTCAGCAAAAACAGGCGACAGAAACATTTTAAACAGGCAGAGATCCCTGCAGCTGCGTCTCTCATCCAGGGTAACGTATCTATTCATGGTCTGCTCATTACGACAAAGGGGGGTCCAACGCTCTACAAATTTCATTTACCAAAACCAATGTCGGGCTGCTTAGATTAATATCGCCATATTCATTGTGATATAAGGCAACCTAGACAGGTGGCTAGGGCCCAGTAAACATAGGGGGCCCCGCACCAAAGGATCAGGGGCCCCCGCTTCAGTACTACAGCCGTACAAATACAAGAACAAGGACCCCAAATGTCAGCCCTGCCCAAAGCCCCACTTTTGTCGAAATCCAGTTGGCAAGTGCCGTAACTGGGGATTAGGGATAAAAACACATTCGTATACGGAAATAAACCACAAAAACTGGGAAAAAGGCAAAATTGATTACGTAGGTGATCTAAAATAGTTGTAACACAGCCGTAAGTTCAGACTATTTATAGGATTAAAGGGGGAAACTTAAATCTCCAGATGACATTGACCAAACAGACAGAGCACATCACCAAGATACAAAAAGCTTGGTCTACTTGCTGTGGCTGCTGGGTGATTTATGAAATGACCATGTTGTACCAGGGGTGAGCTCCCATAATCCACCTTAGATGGAACACATCCCCTAGAAGCTAGAGATGACAGCCAATGATATTACAGCTCAGAGATTATTGGTCCTCTGACACTGAACAAGGATTTTAGTGGAGTTTTTAATAAAAAATATTTTATGTTATGTCCCTAACCGTGATATTTTCCTTGGATAAGTAAAAGAAATATTAAAGGGAACTCCATGCTGTTCGCTTGTATTGAAGAAAGAGGTAAGAAACTTACCATATCACTCGCTCCTCCGCCTCTGGCAGTCTGGAACGGTCGGCGTACCTCCCGTTCTTCAATAAACCTGAATAGCAGCGGAGATCCTTTAACATTTCCGTAGTAGTGACAGAGAGAAGGGGCACGAACCGTTTTAATGCATTAATTGAAGAACAAATTCCTCATTCCTTGTTTTCCGTTCCTCTGTGATTTTACGACAATGGAAGGCGGCTTTAGAAATGTAATTCCGAATGCCAGCTCCACCGACTGGTCCGGATTTACTTTAAGCTAATATGCGATACAATTAACAGAAAACAGTGTCGCTGTGGTGCAAGTAACAGTGGACAAAACTGTCTCCTAAGAGACCCTGTGGAGATGTTACGCGCTGCAGAAATCCTATCACTCTACGCCATCTGGAAAATGCTACCTGACGCTCCTGAGCAGAGCAGTAAGGCGCCCCAAGCCCCCAACAGCCCAACGTCACACGACAGGTCCGGTGTTGTTGGAGGCTTTTTTTCGTGTATTGTACATGATTCTCCAATCCTTATTCCTTCTATATAATATCATCATACTCATTCTCAAGTTCAGTTTTATCTAGGCCAATTGTTTCTTACTTTTGCTGATTCCCTCATGTCCGGTGGTGTTGGACTCTGGATGGAAAAAGGCTGATGTTATTCGCAATATTCAAAGAGGGTAGTCGTTCACAGCCGGTTGGTAATTACAGGCCTGTAAGTGATAACTCAGTGGTGGGGAAGATCTGGAAAGTTATAAGGGAACAGTTCTAGCGTATGTTTCAAGGACTGAATTATAAGTAGTAACAGCATGGATTTAGGAGACTAGATATTGTCAAAACTAACTTGCTTGGCTTGTTATGAGGAAGTAAGTAGAAATCTAGACTCTGGACATAGCAGTAGATGTAGTTTACGTGGATTTTGCAAAGGCTTTTGATACAAGTCCCCCATAGGCGACTAATGAATAAGCTATGTCTGTTGGTCTGGGGAGTCACATTGTACATGGATAGAAAAGTGGTTAATGAATAGATGCAGAGAGTAGGTTGTAATGGGGATTCGTATTATGGACTAAAATGTGCTATGTGGGGTGCCACAGGGTTCTTGTGGGGCGCTTCTATTTAATCTGTTAATGATTTGGAAGTGGGTATTGTCAGCAAGGTTTCTGTGTTTGCTGAGACACCCAAAAACTTTGTCGACCATTAAAAATTCAGAGGATGTGCCAATCGTTACAGGGGGATTAGATAGATTATCACATCGGGTGCTAAGTGGCAGATGAAATTCAATGTTGATAAATGGAAGGTGAGGCATTTTGGACTTAAAAAATCCTGGGCGCTTATAGATAAATGGCTCTGTGTTAAGTGAATACCTGTTTGGAAAGGGATGTGGAGTTTTGGTGGATAACAAAACTTAAAGGTAGCAAGCAGTGCATGCTTTGGGGGGGCAAAGCCAGAGCCAGCATGGTATTGTCTTGTATACAGAGGAGGTATGGATTCCACGGGAGAAAATAAAAATTCTTCCTCTTTACAAAGCATTGGTAAGCCTCATTTGGAAGAGGCAGTGCAATTTGGAATCCTGTGTACAAAAGGCCATCTTGAAATGGAAAGGGTTCAGGAAGGGCAACTAAATAATAAGGGGAGTGGGGAGCTTTGAATATGAAGAGAGACTGGAAAAAGTTACAATATGTACGCGGAGAAAAAAGAAAAGGCGCTTGCGTGGGGATATGATTACTGTGTAAAATAAATTAACGGGCCCATACAAAAAACTATCTGGGGCATTGTTCACCAATAGAACATGTCAAAGGACACGAGGACATCCCTTAAGACTTGAAGAAAAAAGTTTAGGCGTCAACTCGGAAAGGGTTTTCACTGTGAGAAGGTTAAGGCTATGGAACTGTCTTCCAGTGACGTTGTAAATGGCAGGTTCATGGTCAGTTTCAAAACACAAGCTGTGGATGAGTTTCTGCAAAACAAGGGAATGTTGCAAGTTACTGTATGATACATAAAGTGTAGAGTGGGAAAGGGTTTGTCACGGTGAGAACGGTTAAAGCTATGGAACTGTCTTCCAGTGGCGTTGTTATGCAGGTTCATTGGCAGTGTAATAAAAAGCTGGATGAGTTTCTACAAACAAGGAATGGTACAAGTTTACTGGGATTGATACATAAAGTAGAGTTGGGAAGGGTTTGTCACTGTGAGAATGGTAAGTATGGAACTGTCTTCCAGTGGACGGTTGTTTTATGGACAGGTTCATTGGTCAGTTTAATAAAAAATATGGATGGTTTCAAACAAGGATGTTACAAGTTATGGGAATTGATACATAAAGTAGAGTTGGGAAAGGGTTTGTCACGTGGAGACGGGAAATAAAGCTATGGGAACTGTCTTCCAGTGGACGTGTTATGGCAGGTTCATTGGTCAGTGTAAAAAAAGCTGGATGAGTTTCTACAACAAGGAATGTTACAAGTTACTGGATTGATACATAAAGTAGAGTGGGAAAGGGTTTTGTACTGTGAGAATGTAAAAGCTATGGAATGTTCTTCAATGTGCCTTGTGAAGGTTCTCATTCATCAGGTCATGGTATATCTGTGTATTAATTAGATCAACTGGACTTAAATGTAGTTCTTGGAAGACGTGTCGCTAGTCATCCGATGGCTTCTCAATTCAGAATGACTTGTACAGAATACTGTGGCAATTAGTTACCCTGGAAAATCCCAATTAGCAAATCACAGCCAGGTGTTAAGGTAGTGTGATTAGATAGTGGCTAAGAGGTTGTTATAGGAACGCCCAGAGTAAGGTGTTAAAACAGATTGTACATGGGCGAAAGTGGTGTCGAACCCCCCCCCACCTCTATTTAGGCTGGTTTCTTATTTTCACATAAATGGCCTCCGTAACACCTCTCTTGAAACCAGTCACGTTCCTTCCCAGTATGTTAACATACAATCTTCAAAGGTATGTCCTTTATCCTTAAGATGCAGATACCGGCTGAGTCTGACCGAGGAATCGGCTCTTCGGTGCTGGGCCATACGTTGATGCAGTTGCTGTTTGGTCTCCCCCACATACCAAATCAGAGCATTCTTCACGCACTGCACTGCATATATGATGTAGCTTTTCTTGTGTTTTGGGTATTGGGTCTTTCGGATGGTACCAATTGCTGCCTCAGTGTGTTGTTCGCGTTTGTTAAAGCAGACGGGATACGATGTTTTTGAAATTCTTCTTAATTTTCGGCAGGACCCCGGCTAATATGGGATGACCATGTTCTTCCTCTGTCTTGCTTTTCCCCTTCACTGTTGGTATTCGTGTTCTTCTTTCTCTACTTTTTGACAAAAGGCCCAGTCTGGATATCCACACGTTTTAAGGGCTCTCTGAGATGTTTCATTTTCTTTAGCCTTCGCCTCTGTGCTAGTGGGGATGTTTCGGCTCGTGTTGCAGGGTTCTGATGACCCCCAGCTTTGATCGAAAGGGTGGTGGGAGTCAAACAATCAAAATACTGATATGTGTGTGTTGGTTTCTGGAAACCTCTCAATTCCGTTTACCATTTTCCTTAACAACTTCTCCCAAGCCGTCCAAGAAAGCCAGTTTGTTGTTTTGTACCTCTTCCTGTGATTTAATGTTTTGGTCCACCGCCAGTAATGTGTTCTTTTTTGGTGAAACTTGTACTTCCTTCTGGTGGATTTTAACCCAGGGGTCATCAACATATCTGAACCAGTGGATGGGTGTTATGCCCTCTTCAATGAATTAAGCGCCTGTGTTCACCTCCTCCATGTAAAGGTTGGCCACAATAGGTGAAACTGGAGATCCCATAGCACATCCATGTTTTGCTTATAGAAACTTTATCCCTGTATTGAAAAATAGGTGGTATTCAGGCACAACCAACACGGAACACCCTGTTCGGGTTTGAGATCAGTTTCGGCTGAGTAAGAGTTGCTGTCTTGGCCCAGCCGTTTTTTTCTACCATGTCAACAGCCTCCTGGTGGCTATATACAGGTGAAGAGAGATGTCAAATCATAGGGACACCAGTTCTTTCTACATCCGAGTACTAATCTTCAATCTTGTTGGTGAAATCCTGAGAGTTCTGGATGTGATGCTTTAGCACTTCCACCAAAGGTCCTAAGATGTTAGCTAGATATTTGCCACTTGTCTGTTACAGAGTTGATTGCTGCTGACTATAGGTCTTAGTGGGGCCCTTCTTATGTATCTTTGGGGTCCATATATGCATGGATGTGCCTCACCAGGGGGTTAGAGGCGTGAGACAGTGCTCGGTCAATGGCTTTATCCTTTTGAAGTGTGTAGTAAGTCATGACTCTTTTCTTGTCAACGGCTGGTGGGATCCCTTGTTAAAGCCTCTATGTGTTGTTATCGGGCCAGGAGCATGGTCCACTTATCATGGTAGTCTGAGGTGTTGAGACCACTGTGCATCTTCCTTTATGCCGGTAGAATGGTGATACTGGAATCTGTCTTGAGGATGTAAGGCTCTTCTTTCTGTTAGTCAGGTTAGATGAAGGCGTTTTAGAATGGCTAGGGCTGCAGATACCTTAAGGCGAAGTTGTTCTGCCCTCACTCTGTGATACCTATTACTGTGGATAGAGGCTTTGGGGATGCGATTATATCACCACAGGGATGGATTTAGGGGGGATGGGCAAAAATTTCAAGCCCTTACCCAAGGACTTCATTTCTGGCTGGGTCAGGGTCTGTTTTAGACAAGTTTCTCACCCATTCCTCCTTGTTTGATGAAAGTGACACTTCCCCATTTTGTATCAAAGGTAGTTGTTCTCCTTTGGGGGCTGTTTATGGGAGACAGACACCACGAGAACTTGTTCTGTTGCCTTTGTTGCCGTACAGTGCTGGAAAGCTTGCTGGTGTGGTGAACTCCATCACTCTGTCCCAGATGGAACAGGTAGTGTTGAGGCCAGGTTCTGTTCTAGTTGGACTAATGTGTGCATTAAAGCATCGACTGTAAATGTGTCTGTAGTTCCCCGTGTCACTTAGGAGCTTGTTTGAGGCCTTTTGCAGTATCTGTTTGGCTCTGTCTTCACAATGGACGTTGTAATGGCAGGTTCAGTGGTCAGTTTAATTAAAAAAGCTGATGAGTTCTACAAACAAGAATGTGACAAGTTACTGGTATTGATACAGAAAAGTAGCGGGGGGTTTTTGGGGGGGAAAGGTTTTGTCAGGTGGGAAAGTAAAGCTATTGGAAAGGCTTCACAGTGGAGGTGTTATGCCAGGTTCATTGAGTCAGTTAATAAAAAGCTGGATGGTTTTACAAACAAGGGAATGTTACAAGTACTGGGATTGATAATAAAGTAGGTGGGAAAGGGTGGTTACTGTTTGAGAACGGTAAAGCTATGGAACGTCTGTCCAGTGGACGTGTTATGGCAGGTTCATTGGTCAGTTTAATAAAAAGCTGGATGGGTTTCTACAAACAAGGGACTGTTACAAGTTATGGATTGATACATTAAAGTAGAGTTGGGAAAGGGTTTATCACTTGAGAACGGTAAAGCTACGGAACTGTCTTCCAGTGGACGTTGTTATGCAGGTTCATTGGTCGTTTAATAGAAAGCGGCGGGTTTCTTACAAACCAAGGAATGTTACAAGTACTGTTATTGCTACATTAAAGTAGAGTTGGGAAAGGTTTTGTCACTGTGGGAACGGTAATTTTTAAAAGCTATGGAAACTGTCTTCCAGTGGACGGTGTTATGGCAGGGGTATGGTCCGTTTACTAAAAAGCTGGATGAGTTCTACAAACAAGGAATGTACAAGTTACTGGTCTTGATACATAAAGTAGAGTTGGGAAAGGGGTGTCACTGTTAGAGAACGGTCAAAGCTATGGAACTGTATTCCAGTGGGACGTTGTTATGGCAGGTACCATTGGCAGTTTAATAAAAAGCTGGATGGTTTTCTACAACAAGGAATGTAAAGTTATGGTATGAGTACATGAAAGTAGAGTTGGGAAGGGTGTCACTGTGAGAACGGTAACGTCTGGACAACTGTCTGGCAGTGGATGTTGTTAGGCAGGTTCATTGGTCAGTTTAATAAAAAGCTGGATGAGTTCTACAACCAAGGAATGTTACAAGTTACTGGTATGATACATAAGTAGAGTGGGAAAGGGTTTGTCACTGTGAGAACGGTAAAGCTATGGAAAATGTTTCTGTTGGTTTTTTTTTTTCCCAGTGGACGTTTGTATGGCAGTTCATTGGTCAGTTTAATAAAACGCTGGATGAGTTTCTACAAACAAGGAAGGTTACAAGTTGACTGGTATTGATACATAAAGTAGAGTTGGGAAAGGGTTTGTAACCACTGTCCGAGACACCACACGGTTAAGCCGCGGAACTGTCTTCCAGTGGGTTGTTATGGCAGGTTCATTGGTCAGTTTAATAAAAAGCTGGATGAGTTCTCACAAAAAGGAATGTTACAAGGTTATGGGATTGATACATAAAGTAAAGAGGTTGGGAAAGGGTTTGTCACTGGAGAACGGTAAAGATATGGAACTGTCTCCAGGGGCCGTTTGTTATGGCAGGTTCATTGGTCATTTTAATAAAAAGCTGGATGAGTTTCTACAAACAAGGAATGTTACAATTTCCTGGTATTGATACAATTAAAGTTAGAGTTGGGAAAGGGTTTTGTCACTGTGAGAACGGTAAAGCTATGGAACTGTCTTCCCAGTGGACGTTTGTTTATGGCAGGTTTCATTGGTCAGTTTAATAAAAAGCTGGATGAGTTTCTCCAAACAAGGAAGTGTTACAAGTTAATGGGATTGATACTAAATGTAGAGTTTGGGGGAAAGGGTTTTTCACTGTGAGGAACGGTCAAAGCTATGGAACTGTTTCCAGGAGGGACGTTGTTATGGCAGGTTCATTGGTAAGGTAATAAAAGCTGGATGAGTTTCTTACAAACAAGGGAATGATTACCAAGTTCATGGTATTGATAAATAAAGTAGAGTTGATCCAGGGAAATTTACGATTGCCACTTGGAGTCAGGAAGGAATTGTTTACCCCCTCATAATTTGTGGGGGTTTTGCCTTCCTCTGGATCTACAGTTAGGCAGGAGATGAGGATATTGCTAGATGGGTTGGACTGGATGGACGTATGTCTTTATTCAACCTCAAATACTATACTATACTGTAATATTATATAATAATCAGATTCATTTTATAATATTATTAAACCATCATATTCCTTCTATAATAAATAATTATCCTACTCCTTCATTCTGTATTCCTTCACAGACTGTATAAGGTATCACACCTCTCCGTACACAGACTGTATAAGGGATCACACCTCTCCGTACACAGACTGTATAAGGTATCACACATTCCGTACACAGACTGTATAAGGTTATCGCACCTCTTAGTAACAGGACGATAGGCGCACACCTCTCCGTACACAGACTGATAAGGTATCGCACCTCGCCCGTACACAGACTGTATTAAGGGATTCCACAACATCTCCGACACAGACTGTATAAGGGATCACACCTCTCCGTACACAGACTGTATAAGGTATCACACCTCTCCGTACACAGACTGTATAAGGGATCACACCTCTCCGTACACAGACTGTATAAGGGATCACACCTCTCCGTACACAGACTGTATAAGGGATCACACCCTACGTAAACAGACTGGATAAGGGATCACCCTTCCGTACACAGACTGCTATAGGTACACACCTCTCCGTCAAAGACTGGATAAGGGATCACAACCTCTCTTTACACAGAATGTATAAGGTATACACACCTCTCTGTTACACAGGGGACTGTAAAGGGATCACACCTCTCCCGTAACCCAGACTGTATAAGGGATCACACCTCTCCGTACACTCCTCTCCGTACCCAGACTGTCTAAGGGATCACACACTATCCGGACACAGACTGGATAAGGTATCACACCCTCTCCGTACACAGACTGTAGAAGGGATCACACCTCTCCGTACACAGACTGGTATAAGGGGGATCACACTCCCGACACAGACTGTTAAGGGATCAACCTCTCGTACACAGAATGTAGACGGGGATCACACCTCTCCGTACACAGACTGTATAAGGTATCACACCTCTCCGTACACAGACTGTATAAGGAAAAACTCTCCATACACAGGACTGTCTATAAGGTTATAACACCTCTCCGTACACAGACTGTATAAGGGATCACACCTCTCCGTACACAGACTGTATAAGGGATCACACCTCTCCGTACACAGACTGTATAAGGGATCACACTCTCAACTACCACAGCCTGTATAGGTCTCACAACCCTCTCCATACACAGACTGTTATAAGGTATCACACTCTCCATACACAGACTGTATATATAACGGTATTCACAACGCTAATACACAGACTGTATAAGGGAATCACCCACCCTCCGTACACAGACTGGCTAAGGTATCACACCTCCACGTACACAGACGTATAGGATCACACCTCTCCGTACACAGACTGTATAAGGGTATCACCACCTCTCCGTACACAGACTGATAAGGGATCACACCTCTCCATACACAGACTGTATAAGGGATCACACCTCTCCGGTACACAGACTGTATAAGGGATCACACCTCTCCGTACACAGACTGTATAAGGTATCACACCTCTCCGTACACAGACTGTATAAGGTATCACACCTCTCCGTACACAGACTGTATAAGGTATTTTCACAACTCTCCATACAACAGACGTATAAGGTATCACACCTCCTCCATACACACGAATGGATAAGGTAATCACACCTCTACGTACACAGACCTGTATAAGGGATCACACATCCCATACACAAAAATTGTATAAGGTATGCACCTTCTCGTACACAGATGTATAAGGTATCGAACCTATCCGTACACAGGACTGTATAAGGTAATCACACCTCTCCGTTACACCAGACTGTATTAAGGTATAACACCTCTCCGTACACAGACTGTATAAGGGATCACACCTCTCCATACACAGACTGTATAAGGTATCGCACCTCTCCGTACACAGACTGTATAAGGTATCGCACCTCTCCGTACACAGACTGTATAAGGTATCACACCTCTCGTACACAGACTGTATAAGGTATCACACTCTCCGTAACAGACTGTATAAGGTATCGCACTCTCCGTAAACAGACTGTTATAAGGTATCGCCCTCTTCCGGACACAGACTGAATAAGGATCGCACCTCTCCGTAACAACTGTATAAGGTATCGCCACCTATCCGTACACAGACTGTATCAAGGTATCGCACCTTCTTCAGTACACAGCCTGTATAAGGTTTTATCGCACCCTCCGTACCAGACTGTTGCTAAGGGATCAAACCTCTCCGTACACAGGACTGATAAGGGATCACACCTCTCCGTACACAGACTGTATAGGGATCACACCTTCCGTACACAGACCTGTATAAGGTATCACACCTCTCCGTTACACAGACTGTTATAAGGGATCACACTCTCCATACACAGACGTATAAGGGATCAAACCTCTCCGTACACAGACTGTATAAGGGGGGGATCACACCTCTCCGTACACAGACGTATAAGCTATCACACCTCTCTCCGTAACACAGACTGTATAAGGGATCACCCTCTCCGTACACAGAATGTATAAGGTACACACCTCTCCATACACCAGACTGTATAAGTATCAACACCTCTCCATACACAGACTGTATGAAGGATCAACCTCCTCCGTACACGACGTATAAGGGATCACACCTCTACATACACAGACGTATAAGGTGATCGCCACTCTCCGTACACAACGTATAAGGTATCGCACCTCTCCGTTACCACAGACTGTATAAGGTATCACACCTCGCCGTACACAGACTGGATAAGGTATCACACCTCTTCGTACACCGATGGATAAGGGATCACACCTACATACACAGATGATTCAGGTATCGCACCTCTCCGTAACAGACTGATAAGGTTATAGCACTCTCGTACACGACTGTATAAGGATCACACTCTCCGTACACCAGACTGTATAAAGGTATCACACCTCTCGTAACAGATGTCTAAGGTATCGCCACCTCTCCGTAACAGACTGTATAAGGTACCGCACCCCCCCCGTTTTCACATTTTCCAGACCTGAATTAAGGTATTCGCACCTCTCCGCACACATATTTGGACTGTAAGGTATCGTTCACCTTCTCCGTACACAGACTGTATACACCGGTATCGCAACCCTCTCCGCCAATCAAAGATTTTGTATAGGTATCGCACCTATCTCGTTTACCAACAGACTGTATAATGGGATTCACACTCCTTCCGTACACCAGACCATTGTATAAGGGATCCCCACAACACCACGTATTTTACAGGACTGTTAAAGGGAGTGAACATTCTAACTCCTCAGTACCAAACGCACGTCGCCCATTTTTTTAAGGTATCACACTGATCTCCGTACACAGGACTGTATAAGGGATCCTCACCCTCTATTTCACCGCCCTTTAAATATAGACCCTTCAGCCCCCCCTTTTGTTATAAGGGATCACAACCGCCCCGTAACAGACTGTATAAGGTGATCCACCTCTCCGTCACAGACTGTATAAGGGATCACACCTCTCCGTACACAGACTATAAGGATCACACACTCTCCGTACCACAGACTGTAGAAGGTATCCACACCTCTCCGTACTTACAGACTGTATACGGGATCACACCTCTCTATCGTAATCAATAAACCCCCACCCCCCAGACTGTATAAGGGATCACACCTCTCCTCACAGACTGGATAAGGGATCACACTCTCCGTACACAGATGTTATAAGGTATCACACCTCTCCGTACACAGACTGTATAAGGTATCACACCTCTCCGTACAAGAATGTATAAGGTATCACACCTCATCCATTACCAAAGACTGTATAAGGTATCACACCTCTCCATACACAGATGTATAAGGTATCACACCTCTCCGTACACAGACTGTATAAGGTTATACACCTCTCCGTGTACACAGACTGTATAAGGTATCACACCTCTCCGTACACAGACTTGTCTAAGGTTCACACCTCTCCATACACAGACTGTATAAGGTATCACACCTCTCCGTACACAGACTGTATAAGGGATCACACCTCTCCATACACAGACTGTATAGGGATCACACCTCTCCGTACACAGACTGTTATAAGGTATCACACCTCTCCGTACACAGACTGTATAAGGTATCACACCTCTCCGTACACAGACTGTATAAGCGGATCACACCTCTCCGTACACAGACTGTATAAGGTATCACACCTCTCCGTACACAGACTGTATAAAAGGTATCACCACCTCTCCCATACCACGCTGTATAAGGTATCACACATTCCATACACCATGACTGTATAAGGTATCACACCTCTCCGTACAACAGATGTAAATGGTATCCACCTCTCCATACACAGACGTATAAGGTAATATCACACCTCTCCGTACAAGACTGTATAAGGGATCACACCTCTCCAGTACACAGACTGTATAAGGTATCACATCTCTCCGTACACAGACTGTATAAGGTATCACACCTCTCCGTACACAGACTGTATAAGGGATCACACCTCTCTGTAATAATTATATTCATTCTATAATGTATCATAATCATATGGGCACATGGGACCATTTTATTGTCCATTATGGACAAGCATGATCCTTTTATTGCCCTGGGTGGCTGGCTAGCTAGGGACTTAATTTGGCCACTATTAATTTTTATTTATATTTATTTTATTCTTTAATGCAATTCCATTTAACACATGGCATGTATGTTTGTTTTTTGGGGTTCCGTTTCCTAGTCTGGTCTACTCCTCTGCATTTCCTGGCTGAGCTCGTCTATTAAACCCCCTAGTGGCAGTTTGAATGTTAAGCGGGGAGCATGTTTAGGTCAAGGGAGACTCAATCTCTTTGGCCAATGTCACAGGTGGTGCAGTCAGTGTAATGGGAGTTTCCGGGTGTTTAAATGTATAATATGGTTCATGGGTCAAGGGGGAGTTAATGTTATTGGATTATTGATGGTTTCTTACTCTTCCATCAGAACAGAAGATATAAGAAGAAGAGCAAATCTTTACGCGAGGCTTGTGTCACCCCAATGAGCCCCACTCTGGCGCCATTTTGTATCTCTCCAGACCTCCGGGGTGCTCAAGAAAATGCTCTGTCTGTGCCCCACATCACCTACTGTCACATCGAGGGGCACAAAACTGCTGCAGCTTCCAGGGACAACCGCAGGTGTGTACGTGTGTGTGTGTTCAATAGGGAGTGAGATGCTGTTAAACTACAAAGCTCATCATCAGTGGAGTTTTTTGAATTGGTAAACACAATCCTGGGGCCTCTCTTCCTTCAGTAAGGGGCAGTTTCATATCCCGTGGATGAATGAATTCAAAGTTATTGCTACAAATAACTTCAAAGCCTCATGTATGTGCAAAATGTATTTTATATTATTATTATTTACACACAGCCATGACATCACTGTGACATCACTTCCAATCATGTACAATGGCTTCACAACCTTCCTCCTTTGCTGGTAAAGCTTAGAGGTGGAATAGGGACATGCAGAAGGTGAATATCTTCTTTCAGGAATGCTGGGTAACCGGGTAAGTATTGTGATCTGGAACACCTGGTAACCAGGTAAGTATTGTGATCTGGGACACCTGGTAACCAGGTAAGTATTGTGATCTGGGACACCTGGTAACCAGGTAAGTATTGTGATCTGGAACACCTGGTAACCAGGTAAGTATTGTGATCTGGAACACCTGGTAACCAGGTAAGTATTGTGATCTGGACACGTGGTAACCAGGGTTACGTTTGTTGATCTGGAACACTGGTAACCAGGTAAGTATTGTGATCTGGAACAGTGGTAAACAGTAGTATTGTGATTCTGGAAACACGTGGTAACAAGGTAAAGTATTGTGATCTGGGTACACCTGGTAACCCGGTAAGTATGTGATCTGGACACCTGGAACCAGGGGTAAGTATTGTGATTTCTGGGACACGTGGGTATAGGTAACGAGGTAAGTATTGTGATCTGGAACACGTGGTAACCAGGTAAGTATTGTGATCTGGAAACACGTGGTAACCAGGTAAGTATTGTGATCGGAACACGTGGTAACCAGGTAAGTATTGTGATTCTGAGAAACGTGGTAACCAGGTAAGTATTGTGATCTGGGACACCTGGTAACCAGGTAAGTATTGTGATTCTGAGACACCTGGTCACAGGTACGTATGGTAGATTCTGGGACACCTTGGTACCAGGGTAAGTACTTGTTGATATTGGGGACACCTCGGAACCGTAAGTATTGTCGATCTGGACACCTGGGTCACCAGGTAAGTATGTGATTGAGAAACCTGAGTAACCAGGTAAGTATTGTGATCTGGGACACCTGGTAACCAGGTAAGTATTGTGATTCTGAGACACCTGGTAACCGGTAAGGAAGTATTGTGATTCTGGGACACTGGTAACAGTTAAGTTATTGTGATCTGGGAACCTGGTAACCAGGTATTAAGTGTTGTGATTCTGAGACACCTGGTAACACGCGTAGTATTTTATGAAGAGTCTGAGACACCTGGTAACCAGGTAAGATTGTGATTCTGGGACACCTGGTAACCGGTAAGTATGTTGGATTCTGGGGACACCTGGTAACCAGGTAAGTATTGTGATTCTGGGACACCTGGTAACCAGGTAAGTATTTTGATCTGGAACACGTGGTAACCAGGTAAGTATGTGATTCTGGGACACCTGGTAACAGGTAAGTCTTTGATCTGAGACACCTGGTAACCAGGTGTATTGTGATCTGGAACACCATGGTATACCCAGGTAAAGTATTGTGATCTGGGACAATGTACCAGGTAAGTATTGTGATGCTGGGACACCTGGTAACCAGGTAAGTATTGTTATTCTGGGACACCTGGAACCAGGTAAGTATGTGATTCTGGGGACACATGGTTACAGGTAAGTATTGTGATTCTGGGACACCTAGTAACCAGGTAAGGTATTGTGATTCTGGGACACCTGGTTAACCAGGTAAGTATTGTGATTCTGGAACACGTGGTAACCAGGTAAGTATTGTGATTCTGGGACACCTGGTAACCAGGTAAGTATTGTGATTCTGGGACACCTGGTAACCAGGTAAGTATTGTGATCCTGCTCACCTGGTAACCAGGTAAGTATTGTGATTCTGGGACACCTGGTAACCAGGTAAGTATTTGATTGCTGGGACACCGGGTAACAGGTAAGTATGGTGATTCTGGGGACACCTCGGTAACCAGGGTAAATTGTGATTCTGAGACACCTGGTAACCAGGTAAGTATTGTGATTCTGGGACATGTGGTAACCAGGTAAGTATTGTGATTCTGGGACACCCTGGTAACCAGGTAAGTATTGTGATCTGGAACACCTGGTAACCAGGTAAGTATTGTGATTCTGGGACACCTGGTTACCAGGGTGGTAAGTATTGTGATTCTGGGACACCTGGGAACCAGGTAAGTATTGTGATTCTGGGACACCTGGTAACTCAGGTAAGTATTGTGATTCTGGGACACGGTAAACCAGGTAAGTATGTGATTCTGGAGACAGTGTGGGAAAAAGGTAAGTATGGTGATTCTGGGACACCTGGTAACCAGGGGAAGTATTGTGATTCTATGTATCTTGAAATGTTAAAGTATATTTATTTCAATGTAAAGTAATTATCTCCCAATGTAAAGTATATTTATCTTTCAATGTAAAGTATATTTATCTCCACTGGTTAAAGTATATTTATCTTTCAATGTAAAGTATATTTATCTTTCAATGTAAAGTATATTTATCTTTCAATGTAAAGTATATTTATCTTCCAATGTAAAGTAATTGTTATCTCCCAATGTAATAGTATATTTATCTTTCAATGTAAAGTATATTTATCTTTTATACCGTGACCTGGATGGATGAATATTACAGATATACCATGACCTGGATGGATGAATATTACAGATATACCGTGACCTGGATGGATGAATATTACAGATATACAGTGACCTGGATGAATGAATATTACAGATATACCATGACCTGGATGGATGAATATTACAGATATACCGTGACCTGGATGAATGAATATTACAGATATACCATGACCTGGATGGATGAATATTACAGATATACCGTGACCTGGATGGATGAATATTACAGATATACCGTGACCTGGATGAATGAATATTACAGATATACCGTGACCTGGATGGATGAATATTACAGATATACCATGACCTGGATGAATGAATATTACAGATATACCGTGACCTGGATGAATGAATATTACAGATATACCGTGACATGGATGGATGAATATTACAGATATACCATGTGGACAGCAGCGGTGTTGGTCATTGGCTGAGACATTGTTTAATATTGTAGTTTTGCTACCACTGAAAGTCAAATTACATTTTACCTCAATGTTATTTTGTGTGGATGAGACAAACTTGCTTTTTGTTCTTTGTGTTGTATGTTCAGGTCACCGTTACAACGATCGGATACGGGGATAAAGTCCCCCAAACCTGGATTGGGAAAACCATTGCATCCTGTTTCTCTGTGTTTGCCATCTCTTTCTTTGCTCTTCCAGCTGTAAGTAACACTAGACCAGACTTGGCCGGGACTTCCCAATCAGATGATAGATTAATGATTGTCGATTGGCCAGGAGCCATGATTGACTTGTCTGTACCTGTCCTTAGAGACAGAGATATTTGTTTCAGGATAAGGTACAGAAATGAATTTATTTCTATTGACTAATGACACATGTAACATGTCAATCAGTATCACATAATAGAGTATAACACGGTATAGCCCAATATATAGTATAATATAATGTAATGAGATAATGTTTGGTCTGTGCCATGTCAATGCGATTTTGTATTCCCAGGGAATTCTAGGATCAGGATTTGCTCTTAAGGTTCAGCAAAAACAGCGACAGAAACATTTTAACAGGCAGATCCCTGCAGCTGCGTCTCTCATCCAGGTAACGTCTCTATTCATTGTCTGCTCATTACGACAGTCCAACCGTCTCTCAATTTCATTTACAAAACCAATGTCGGGCTGCTTAGTATTAATATCGCCATATTCATTGTGATATAAGGCAACCTAGACAGGTGCCTAGGGCCCAGTAAACATCAGGGGGCCCCGCAAAGATCAGGGGCCCCCGCTTCAGTACTACAGCCGTACAATACAAGAACAAGGGGACCCCAAATGTCAGCCCTGCCCAAAGCCCAATTTTGTCTAAATCCATGTCTGGTCAAGGGCCGTAACTGGGGATTAGGGATAAAAACACATGCGTATGGAAATAAACCACAAAAATCTGGGAAAAATGGAAAATGATTACAGTAGGTGATCTAAAATAGTGTAACACACCCCGGACTCAGACTATTTATAGGATTAAAGGGGAACTTAAATCTCCAGATGACATTGCCCCAACAGACAGAGCACATTCACCAAGATACAAAAAGCTGTGTCTCACGTTGCTGTGGCTGCTGGGTGATTTATGAAATGACCTTGTTTGTACCAGGGGTGAGCTCCCATAATCCACCTTAGATGGACACATCCCCTAGAAGACTAGAAGATGACAGCCAATGATATTACAGCTCAGAGATTATTGGTCCCTCTGACACTGAACAAGGATTTTAGTGGAGTTTTTTTATAAAAATATTTTAATGTTTCTGTCCCTAACGATGATATTTTCCTTGGATTTAAGTAAAAGAATATTAAAGGGAAACTCCACTGCTGTTCGCTTTTATTGAAGAACAGGAGGTAAGAAACTTACCCAATCACTCGCTCCTCCGCCTCTGGCAGTCTGACAGGTCCGGCAGTACCTCCCGTTCTTCAATAAAACTGAATAGCAGCGGAGATCCCTTTAACATTTCAGTAAGTAGTTGACAGAGAAGGGGAACGAACCGTTTAATGCATTAATTGAAGAACAATTCCTCATTCCTTGTTTTCCGTTCCTCTGTGATTTTACAGACACTGGAAGGAGGCTTTAGAAATGTAATTCCGCTGCCAGCTCCACCGACTGGTCCGGATTTACTTAGCTAATATGCGCTACAATTAACAGAAACCAGTGTCGCTGTGTGTGCAGTAACAGTGTAAAACTGTCTCCTATAGACCCTGTGGAGATGTTACGCAGCTGAGAAATCCTATCACTCTACAGCCACCTGGAAAATCTACCTGACGCCTCCTGAGCAGAGCAGTAAGGCGCCCCCAGCCCCCAACAGCCCAACGTCACACAGACAGGTCAGGTGATTGTTGGAGGCTTTTTTTCTTTTATCTGTACCTGATTCTCCATCCTTATTCCTTCTATAATATCATCATACTCATTCTCAAGTTCAGTTTTATCTAGGCCATTGTTTCTTATTTTTGCTGATTCCCTCATGTCCGGTGGTGTGACTCTGGATTGGAAAAAGGCTGATGTTATTCCAATATTCAAAGAGGGTAGTCGTTCACAGCCGGGTAATTACAGGCCTGTAAGTTTAACTTCAGTGGTGGGGAAGATCCTGGAAAGTTTAATAAGGGAACATGTTCTAGAGTATGTTTCAAGGACTGACATTATAAGTAGTAACCAGCATGGATTTAGGAGGAATAGATCTTGTCAAACTAACTTGCTTGGCTTTTATGAGGAAGTAAGTAGAAATTTAGACTCTGACATAGCAGTAGATGTAGTTTACTTGGATTTTGCAAAGGCTTTTGATACAGTCCCCCATAGGCGACTAATGAATAAGCTATGGTCTGTTGGTCTGGGGAGTCACATTTGTACATGGATAGAAAATTGGTTAATGAATAGGATGCAGAGAGTAGTTGTTAATGGGGCTTTATCATTATGGACTAAAGTGCTAAGTGAGTTGCCACAGGGTTCTGTTTTGGGTCCGCTTCTATTTAATCTGTTAATGATTTGGAAGTGGGTATTGTCAGCAAGGTTTCTGTGTTTGCTGACGACACAAAACTTTGTCGACCATTAAAAACTTCAGAGGATGTGCAATCGTTACAGGGGGATCTAGATAGATTATCACATCGGGCTGCTAAGTGGCAGATGAAATTCAATGTTGATAAATGGAAGGTGATGCATTTTGGACTTAAAAATCCTTGTGCTGCTTATACTATAAATGGCTCTGTGTTAAGTGAATCCCTGTTGGAAAGGGATCTTGGAGTTTTGGTGGATAACAAACTTAAAGGTAGCAAGCAGTGCCAGGCGGCAACAGCCAGAGCCAGCATGGTATTGTCTTGTATACAGAGAGGTATGGATTCAAGGGAGGAAAATAAAATTCTTCCTCTTTACAAAGCATTGGTAAGGCCTCATTTGGAATATGCAGTGCAATTTTGGAATCCTGTGTACAAAAAGGACATCTTTGAAATGGAAAGGGTTCAGAGAAGGGCAACTAAATTAATAAGGGGATTGGGGGAGCTTGAATATGAAGAGAGACTGGAAAAGTTACAATTATGTACGCTGGAGAAAAGGCGCTTGCGTGGGGATATGATTACTGTGTATAAATACATTAACGGGCCATACAAAAAACTATCTGGGGCATTGTTCACCAATAGAACATGTCAAAGGACACGAGGACATCCCTTAAGACTTGAAGAAAAAAGGTTTAGGCTTCAAGCTCGGAAAGGGTTTTTCACTGTGAGAACGGTAAGGCTATGGAACTGTCTTCCAGTGGACGTTGTAATGGCAGGTTCATTGGTCAGTTTCAAAAAAAAGCTGGATGAGTTTCTGCAAACAAGGAATGTTGCAAGTTACTGGTATTGATACATAAAGTAGAGTTGGGAAAGGGTTTGTCACTGTGAGAACGGTAAAGCTATGGAACTGTCTTCCAGTGGACGTTGTTATGGCAGGTTCATTGGTCAGTTTAATAAAAAGCTGGATGAGTTTCTACAAACAAGGAATGTTACAAGTTACTGGGATTGATACATAAAGTAGAGTTGGGAAAGGGTTTGTCACTGTGAGAATGGTAAAGCTATGGAACTGTCTTCCAATGTGCTTGTGAAGGTTCTCATTCATCCAGGTCATGGTATATCTGTTGTATTCAATTAGATCAACTGGACTTGAAATGTAGTTCTTGAAGACGTTTCGCTAGTCATCCGACTGGCTTTCTCAATTCAGAATGACTTGTACAAGAATCTGTGGCAATTATGTACCCTGGAAAATCCCAATTAGCATATCACAGCCAGGTGTTAAGGGTGTGATTAGATAGTGGCTAAGAGGTGTTATAGGAACGCCCAGAGTAAGGTGTTAAAACAGCATTGTACATGGCAGACAGTTGGTGTCGAACCCCCCCCACCTCTATTTAGGCTTGGTTTCTTTATTTTCACATAAATGGCCTCCTTAACACCTCTCTTGAACCAGTCACGTTCCTTCGCCAGTATGTTAACATTACAATCTTCAAAGGTATGTCCTTTATCCTTAAGATGCAGATACACGGCTGAGTCCTGACCCGAGGAATTGGCTCTTCTGTGCTGGGCCATACGTTGATGCAGTTGCTGTTTGGTCTCCCCCACATACAAATCAGAGCATTCTTCACTGCACTGCACTGCATATATGATGTCGCTTTTCTTGTGTTTTGGTATTGGGTCTTTCGGATGTACCAATTGCTGCCTCAGTGTGTTGTTCGGTTTAAAGCAGACAGGGATACGATGTTTTTTGAAAATTCTTCTTAATTTCTCGGAGACCCCTGCTATATATGGGATGACCATGTTCTTCCTCCTGTCTTGCTTTTCCCCTTCACTGTTGGTATTCGTGTTCTTTCTTTCCTTCTACTTCTTTTGACAAAGGCCCAGTCTGGATATCCACAAGTTTTAAGGGCTCCTCTGAGATGTTTCATTTCTTTAGCCTTCGCCTCTGTGCTAGTGGGGATGTTCTCGGCTCTGTGTTGCAGGGTTCTGATGACCCCCAGCTTCTGATCTAAAGGGTGGTGGGAGTCAAACATCAAATACTGATCTGTGTGTGTTGGTTTTCTGTAAACCTCTACTTCCAGTTTACCATTTTCCTTAACTTCTACCAAGCAGTCCAAGAAAGCCAGTTTGTTGTTTTGTACCTCTTCCCTTGTGAATTTAATGTTTTGGTCCACCGCATTAATGTGTTCTGTGAAAGCTTGTACTTCCTTCTGGTGGATTTTAACCCAGGTGTCATCAACATATCTGAACCAGTGGCTGGGTGCTATGCCCTTAAAGGTATTAAGCGCCTGTGTTTCTACCTCCTCCATGTAAAGGTTGGCCACAATAGGTGAAACTGGAGATCCCATAGCACATCCATGTTTTTGCTTATAGAACTTATCCCTGTATTTGAAATAGGTGGTATTCAGGCACAAGTCCAACAAGGAACACACCTGTTCTGGGTTGAGATCAGTTCTGCTGGTAAGAGTGCTGTCTTGGCCCAGCCGTTTTCTCACCATGTCAACAGCCTCCTTGGTGGGTATACAAGTGAAGAGAGATGTCACATCATAGGACACCATAGTTTCTTCTACACCGAGTACTATATCTTCAATCTTGTTGGTGAAATCCTGAGAGTTCTGGATGTGATGCTTAGAACTTCCCACCAAAGGTCCTAAGATGTTAGCTAGATATTTTGCCACCTTGTATGTTACAGAGTTGATGCTGCTGACTATAGGTCTTAGTGGGGCCCCTTCCTTATGTATCTTTGGGAGTCCATATATGCATGGATGTGCCTCACCAGGGTAGAGGCGATGATACATTGCTCGGTCAATGGCTTTATCCTTTTGAAGCTGTTGTAGTAAGTCTATGACTCTTTTCTTGTAACGGCTGGTGGGATCCCTTGTTAAAGCCTCATATGTGTTGTTATCGGCCAGGAGCATGGTCACCTTATCATGGTAGTCTGAGGTGTTGAGTACCACTGTGCATCTTCCTTTATCTGCCGGTAGAATGGTGATACTGGAATCTTTCTTGAGGGATGTTAAGGCTCTTCTTTCCTGTGTAGTCAGGTTAGATGAAGGAGTTTTAGCACTGGCTAAGGCTGCAGATACCTTAAGGCGAAGTTGTTCTGCCTCACTCTGTGATACCTTATTACTGTGGATAGAGGCTTCTGTGGCTGCTATAATATCCACCACAGGGATGGCTTTAGGGGGGATGGCAAAATTCAAGCCCTTACCAAGGACTTCCATTTCTGGCTGGGTCAGGGTCCTGTTAGACAAGTTTCTCACCCATTCCTCCTTGTTTGATGAAGTGACACTTCCCTCCTTTTGTATCCAAGGTAGTTGTTCTCCTTTGGGGCTGTTCTGGGATGACAGAACAGAGAACTTGTTCTGTTGCCTTTGTTTGCCCTTACAGTGCTGAGAAAGCTGTGCTTGTTTGGTGAACTCCATCACTCTTTCCCAGATGGACACAGGTAGCTGTGAGGCCAGGTTCTGTTCTAGTTGACTAATGTTGTGCATTAAAGCATCGACTGTAAAATGTGTCTGTCGTACTGTATCAATCCTAGCAGATTGTGTATTGTGTATCAATCCTAGCAGATATACAACATTTCGGGGAACCTCAGGTAGGAAGAAGGAAGGACGGGGCAGACGTTGCTCGAAATGTTGTATATCTGCAATGAGTGATACACAATAGAAACTCCCAGAATCCCGCTGGGGGGGTCATTAGTTCTTTTCTAGTTTCTTTTGTTTCACACTGATTTGAAAATCCTTCTCTCCGCAGAGGAATTCGCTTCCTCCAGATTCTGCGCATGTTACATGTAGATCGTCAAGGAGGCACCTGGAGACTTCTGGGGTCTGTAGTTTTCATCCATCGTCAGGTGGGTTTCATATTTGGAGTCTTTCCCATACATAGTGGTATGTCTCCGCGTTACTCACCTTAGTCCGATCCCGCGATACAGTATCACGGCATTAGGCTGAGGTAAGTAATGCCACTTTAAAGTTCCACAGCCCGGCCTGTTAAGTTTTGCGCTATGAAGTTCGGGTTTTGTATCGATAGCACATTGCTATCTCCAAAAACATTTCGTAATGGCGCTGTGCTCGGATATACGGATTTGGGCCATATTGAATCTCCCCCATAGAGTTTTTATCTGCCAGGTTAGTGTCCTGGACTTTCCAGTATAAAACATGGTGCTGAAACACCTAGGAAGCCTGGGATAAGCCATTTACCAATCCTACATCTCTGTCCCAGGTAATTTTCATTTTAGCTTTTTTATGTAAAGTTCTCCTTTAAGAATTATTAAAGTGAAAAAATGATAAAGATATAATCTTACAGTTCCTCCCATAGAAATCCACTACAGGGGTAGGTTATAACATTATAACATACCTCTTACTGTGTATTATTACTGGCATTGTGGTGCTAATTCATTCATTATATCCATTAATGTTGTTGGTTTGTTTTGCTCACGCCCCCCACGCATGTCAATCATTGGCTAATGAATTACTGTATTAGTCACTGTACGGTTGTATTACCATGCAGATCACGTACCAGTGAATTACTGTATTAGTCACTGTACGGTTGTATTACCATGCAGATCACTGTACCAGTGAATTACTGTATTAGTCACTGTACGGTTGTATTACCATGCAGATCACTGTACCTGAAGCCTCGTGCATTGTCGCACTTTTTGGTTTTTCGTGGTCTTCCCCCCCCAAACTTCCACGTCCCGCGTGGGTAACCACACATATGGCAACCGTGTTATTCAGGACATATGGAGATATGATATTTAGTAACTTTTTTTTCAGATTCCATCAGGTTTTTTGGCATTATTTCTTCTTTCTACCTTTGAAGTTGTTTTTGTTCATATTTTTTGTTTTTCATAAAAGTGCGAACATCTACGAAGAACTGCGCCCACACCATTTGATGGTATGATGACAAACTACAGCGTTACATAGCTGAAGTGTGTAGATTTCAGGAATATATAGTTATTGTTAGGAGGTGGTTTATTTTAAGTTACGGGGTGTTTTTGTGGAAAAAAAACTGCAGACCTGGTCCCAAATTCGGATTTGGCTAAATATTTTCGCTGTCTGAGCCTCTTGCATTGTCTCACTTTGTGGCTTTTCGCTTCCACGTCCATCCGTGTGTAACCACACATATGGCAATACCGTTTGATTCAGGGGGGACATGTGGGAATTGATATTTTGGTAACCAATCCTTTTTTTTAAGCACATCCATTGGGGTTTTGGCATGATTTCGCTTTTTGAACGTTGTTTTGATGTCATTTTTTTTTTTTAAAATCCTGGTAAATGCAAACTTCTACGAGAACGCGCCCCGACCATTGATGGTATGAATGACGAACTACAAGCGTTCATAGCTGGAAGGTGTGTAGATTTCAGGAATATATAGTTTGTGGGGTATTTTTGAGTTGGGGGGGGTGTTTTGTGGAAACCAACTGCAGACGGTCAAATCAAAACTGGCTAATTTTTTTTTGCTGCTACTGAACATTTGCACTGGTCACGCTCCTGGGTTATGTGGCAGCCACTGTCCCCTCTGGGGTACACACCCATAATTTGTCATACCGTTATTATTCGGGAGGGGTTTAGGCTTTCATTCAATATTGAGAGCGTTGAACTTTCCTCCCCAGTTTTTAAGCTGAAATTCGCATGTTGGATGTTTGTCTCTGATTTTAACCCGTTGAGGAAAAAAAGGACAATGTGAGAAAGTACTTACAATTTTACGAAGAGCTTGCGTCCGGGTATCTGCATTTTGATCGAACTAACGCTCACTCGTACCAATCCTGCGAGTGTGGGTAGTTTCCTAAAAATATCTCACGTTGGGGGAATTTTTAGATAATTTGGATAGATATTCTATGTTAACTGTTCAGTAAAGTGGTTACACATTTTACTTTGGTGTAATTTCTAGGGTGCAGTTTTAGTTTGGGGGGTTCTCCTGTCGGAAACGGTTGGGTCACCTCCATATATCTGGTATCGTTGTGTACTCTGGAGTTTATCTGAGCTTTTAGAAACAGTAAGAATTTTTGTGTGGAACCTTTAAGATACCTATAAGTACAAATGGGAAAAATCCATGAAATTTCAAATTTTTTCATTTTTTCTTACATATTTTAAACCCATAATATCCAGTAAAAATTTCCCGAAAAGTTACAAAATTTTGTTACCATAATTAAAGTGACTTTTGTGCTGAAAAAAACAATGTAAATATTTCCTGATTTACTGCAAGGTTTCCTACTGTAAAATTAGTCTAAAGCGATTAAGGACAAAATCCTAGAAAATTCTTCTGGCAGTTAACAACGCAAAAAAAATGAATCTCCTGCAGTGAAAGGTAACACCCGTACTTTATAATCACAACCCCTTTCTAAATAGCTCCCAATACGGTTTATTCATTTAAAAACACTGCCGTACTTTATACCACAACCCTTTCTAAATTACTCCCAATAACTGGTTATTCATTTAAACAACCCGTACTTTCTACACAACCCTTTCTAAATAGCTCCCAATAACTGGTTTATTCATTTAAAAAAAAACACCTACTTTATACAACAACCCTTCTAATAGCTCCCAATAACTGGTTTCGTTTATTTAAACACCACCGTCGCCGTATTTTATACAACAAACACTTTCTAAAATAGCTCCCAATAACTGGTTGATTCTATTTCACCCATAAACCGTACTTTTATCAACAGCCGCTTTTAAATGAGCTCCCAATACCTGTTTATTCATTTAAAACACCGCCGTACTTTATACAACAACCCTTTCTAATAGCTCCCATAACTGTTTATTCATTTAAACACCGCCGTACTTTATACAACAACCCCTTTCTAAATAGCTTCCCATAACTGGTTTTACTTCATTTAAACCACCTCCCTGCCATACTTTTACAACACCTTTCTAAATAGCTCCCATAACTGGTTTATTCATTTAAACAAAACCGCCGTACGGTTTTATACACAACCCTTTCTAATAGCTCCCAATAACTGGTTTATTCATGTCAAACACCCCGTCCGTTATACAACACCCTTTTCTAAATAGCTCCCAATAACTGGTTTTTAATTATTTAAAACACCCGTACTTTTACAACAACCCGTTCTAAATAGCTCCCATAAAACTGGTTTATTCATGTAAAACACCCGTACTTATACACCACCCTTTCTAAATAGCTCCCAATAACTGTTTATTCATTTAACCACCCGTACTTTATACCACAACCCTTTCCCTAATAGCTGCCCAATAAACTGTTATTCCATTAAACACCTGTACTTTCTACCAACAAACCCTTTCTAATAGCTCCCAAATAACGGTTTTATATTTAAAACACAGCCTACTTTATACACAACCCTTTCTAATTAGCTCCCAATAACTGGATTATTCATTTAAAAAACACCGTACTTTATACAACAACCCTTTTCTAAATAGCTCCCAATAACTGGGTTTATTCATTTAAACACAACCCCGTACTTTATACAACACCCCTTTTCAAATAGCTCCCAATATCTGGTTTATTCATTTACACAACCCGACAGCCACCTAAAGAAAAGGCCAAGGAGCAACACCGCCGTACTTATTAATCTTATTATTATTCTTCTATTATTATTATTTTATTATTATATTATTATTATTTATAATGTAATCTTATCTGTCATACATTATATCATAATATAGGGTGATATAAATGGAGGTCTGTGTTGGATATTGCTTTTAATAGGATAGGGTGAATTATGGAGGGCTGTGTTGGATAGTGCTTTAAATAGATAGTGTGATATATTGGAGGGGCTGTGTTGGATATGCTTTATCTATCGGATTAGGGTAGATATATGGAGGCTGTGTTGGATATTGCTTTCTATTATAGGGTGGGATATATAGAAGGTGCTGTTGTTGGAAGTGCTTTATAGGATAGGGTGAGATATATCAAGGGGCTGTTGTTGGATATTGCTTATAGGATCGGTGAGATATATGTAGGTTCTGTGGTTGGATAGTGCCTTTATAGTATCGTTTGAGATATATCAAGGTGCTGGTGTTTGATAGTGCTTTATATATGATAGTGAGATATATGGAGGGTCGGTGTTGGATGTGGCTGTATAGGATAGGGTGATAATATATTGAGGGGCTGTGGTTGGATAGTGCTTTATAGGATAGGGTGAGAGATATGGAGTGGCTGTGTTTGGATAGTGGCTATATAGGAAATAGGGTTAGATATATGGAGGGCGTGTGGTTGGATAGTGCTTTATAGGATAGGGTGAGAATCTGGAGGGGCTGTGGTGGATCTGCTTTTATAGGATATGGGAGATAGTGGCTGGCCTGTGTTGGATGTGGGCTTTATAGATAGGGTGAGATATATGGAGGGCTGTGTTGATAGTGTCTTTCATAGGATAGGGTGAGATATATGAGGGCTGTGTTGATAGTGCTTTATTAGATAGGGTTTGAGATATATGGAGGGCTGTTTGATAGTGCTTATAGGATAATGGGTGAAATTAGGAGGGCTGTGTTGGATAGTTCTTTTAGAATATGGTGAGATATATGGAGGGGCTGTTGTTGATAGTGCTTTATAGGATGGGTGAGTCTATGGAGGGGCTGTGTTGGATAGTGCCCTTTATAGGATAGGGTGAGATATACTGGAGGGGATGTGTGTGGATGTGCTTTTATAGTATGGTGAGATATATGGAGGGGCCTCTTGTGTTGGATAGTGCCTTTATAGGATAGGGTTTTAGATATATGAAGGGGCTGTGTTGGATATTGCTTTATAGGATAGGGTGAGATATATGGAGGGGCCTGTGGTGGATAGTGCTTTATAGGATAGGGGCGATTATGGAGGGGCTGTGGTTGGATAGTGCTTTATAGGATAGGGTGAGAATATGGAGGGGCTGTGTTGGATAGTGCTTTATTAGATATAGGGTGAAGATATATGAAGGGGCTGTGTTTTTGATAGTGCTTTTATAAGATCGGGTGAGATATATTGATGGGCTGTGTTTTGATATTGCTTTATAATGATAAGGGTGAGATATATGGAGGGGATGGGTGTTGGATAGTGCTTTATAGGATAGTGTGAGAAGTCTGGAGGGCTGTGTTGGATAGTTTCTTTATAGGAAGGGTGAGATCTCTGAAGGGGCTGTGTTGGATTGTGGCTTTATAGATAGGGTGATATATGTGGACGGGCGTGTTTGAATAGTGCGTTAATAGGATAGGGTGAGACATATGGATGGGCTTTGTTTGGAGCGTACTTTATAGGAAGGGGTGAATATATTGATGGCTGGTTTTGGATAGTGCTTTATAGGAGAGGTTGAGATATATGGAGGGCTGTGTTGGATAGTCTTTATGACGGGTTAGATAGATGTGGAGGGGCTGTGTTGGATCGTGCTTTATAGGATAGGGTGAGATATATGGAGCGGTTGTGTTGGAATAGTGCCTTTAGAGGAATAGGGTGAGATATATTTGATGGCTGTGTGGATATGCTTTATAGGATAGGGTTAATAAATGGAGGGGCTGTAATGATCAGTGCTTTATAGGAAGGGTGAATATATGGGAGGGCTGTTTTGGATAGATTCTTTTATAGATTTAGGGTGAGATTATGGAGGTCTGTGTTGGATAGCGCTTTTAATGGATAGGGTAGATAAACATGGAGCGGGTCTGTTTGGATAGTCGTCTTTATAGGATAGGGTGAGATATATGGAGGGCCTGTGTGATATTGCTTTAATAGGATAGGTGAGATTATGGAGGGGCTGGTGGTTGGAAAGTGCTTAGGATAGGGTGAGATATATGAGGGCTGTGTTTTGATAGTGCTTTAGGATAGGGTGAGATATATGGAGGGGCTGTGTTGGATAGTTCTTTCTAGGATAGGTGATATAATGGAGGGCTGTGTTGGAGAGTGCTTTATAGGATAAGGTAGATATATGGAGGGGCTGGTGTTGGATAGTGCTTTATATCGAAGAAGTAATATTATATGGAGGGCTGTGTTGGATATCTTTATAGGATAGGGTGAGGACATGGGAGGGGCTGTGTTGGTAGTACTTTATAGGATAGGATGAGACATATGGAGGGGCTGTGTTTGGATATACTTTATATAGGATAGGGAGATATATGGAGGGGCGTGTTGGATAGTTGCTTTATAGGATAAGGGTGAGACTATGAGGGGCTGTGTTGGATAGTACTTTTATAGTATAGGGTAGACATAGGGAGGGGCTGTTGTTGGATAGTACTTTATATATAGGGTGCAGATAATATGGAGGGGCTTGTGTTGGATAGTAACTTTAAGGATAGGGTGAGTCATATGAGTGGCTGTGTTGGATAGTCTTTAAGGATAGGGTGAGATATACGACGGAGGGCTGTGTTGGTATGCTATTATAGGATAAGGGTGATGACATATGGAGGGCTGTGTGGATAGTGCCTTTTATAGGTATGGTGAGACCATAATGGGAGGGGCTGTTTTGGATAGTGCTTTATAGGGATAGGGTGAGATATATGTACAGTATGTGTTGGATAGTACTTATAGGATAGGGTTGAGATATATGGAGGGCGGGTGTTGGATAGTGGGCTTGAATGGAATAGGGTAGATATATTGAGGGGCTGTGGTTTGAATAGTGCTTTTATTATGGGATTAGGGGTGTGGATATATGGATGGCTGTGTTTGATTAGTTGCTTTATATGATAAGGTGAGATATATGGAGGGGATGTGTTGGATGTGCTTTAATAGATCTGGGGGAGATAGGTATGGAGGGGCTGTGTTGATAGGCTTTTATAGATAGGGTGAGATATATGGAGGGGCTGTGTTTTTTAAGCGCTTTAATAGGATAGGGTGATATTGTGAGGGGCTGTGTTGATAGTTCTTTAATAGGCTAAGGGTGAATATGTGGAGGGTCTTGTGTGGTATTGCTTTATAGGATATGTTGAGATATGTTGAGGGGCTGTGTTGCATAGTGCTTTATAGGATAAGGGTGAATATTGGTTGAGGGGCTGTGGTTGATAGTGCTTTATAGGATAGGGTGAGATATAAGGGAGGGCTGTTTTGGATAGTGCTTTATAAGGATAGGGTGAATATATGGAGGGCTGGTTTTGATATGCTTTCTATGATAGTGGTGTAATATATGGAGGGGCTATGTGTTTAATAGATGCGCTTATATAGGATCGGTAAGATATATGGAGGGCTTTGTGTTGTATAGTGCTGGAGTTGGGAGAAATTTAGAGATACCAGAGCAGAGGACGGTTAAGACCATATCCAGTGTGTTGGCCAGCCCCATCTAGAGTCTCGGCGCTACAACTGGGGATAGTGTCTGAGTAACGTTATGATCCCGTGACAATGAAGACGGGTAAGACTCCAGTCCACTTCGTCTCCGTCCAGTTGCCTGTGTGTTCCATTCCAATGGGATAAGTTGGAGACGTTGATACGGAGCGAGACGGGGTAAAGACCGGATCCAGTGTGCTGGTCCAATTTTTAGACCAAAACAAACTGGGAGTAGTTGAGAAAGTTAGATCTGAGCCGAGACGGGTAAAGACCAGATCCATGTTGTCCATTACAATGGGAGAGTTGGCAAGTGATACGGAGCAAAGACGTGGTCCAGCGACCCTATCCAGGTGTGTCCATCTACAATGGAGCAGTAATGACTAAGTCACGGAGCAGAGACGGTAAAGACAGATCCAGTGTGTGTCCATTACAATGGGAGAGTTTGAGAAGTTCGATCTGTAGCAGGACGGTAAAGACCAGATCCAGTGTGTTCCATTAAATGGAGAGTGGAGAAGTTAGATATGGAGCAAGACGGGTAAGACCAGATCCAGTTTTGTGTCCATTACACTGTGAGAGTTGGAGAAGTTAGATATGGGAGCAGAGACGGGTAAAGAACCAGATCCGTGTGGGTCCTTACAATGGGAGAGTTGGAGAAGTTAATCGGAGCAGAGACGGGTAAAGCTCAAGATCAGTGTGTGTCCCCATTAACAAGGGGAGAGTTGGAGAAGTTAGATACGGAGCAGAGACGGGTAAAGACCAATCCAGTGTGTGTCCATTACAAGGTAGAGTTTTTGGAGAAGTGTAGATACAGAACATAATACGGGGTAAAGACCAGATCCAGTTGTGTGTCCATTACCATGTGAGAGTTTGGAGAATTAGAATACGGAGCAGAAGACGGGTAAAGACCAGAATCCAGTGTGTGTCATACAATGGAGAGTTAGAGAAGTTAGATACGGAGGCAGAGACGGGTTAAGACCAGATCCAGTGTGTGTCCATTACAATGGGAGAGTTTGGAGAGTTAGATACGGAGCAGAGACGGTAAAAGACCGATCAGTGTGTGTCCATTAAATGGAGGTTGGAGAAGTTAGATACGGACAGAGACGGTAAGACCAGATCCAGTGTGTGTCCATTACATGGGAGAGTTATAGAAGTTAGATATTGAGCAGAGACGGATCAAGACCAGATCCAGTGTGTTGTCATTCATGGGCGAGTGGAGAAGTTAGATACGAGCAGAAGACCGGGTAAGACCAGTCCAGTTGTGTGTCCTTACAATGGGAGAGTTGGAGAAGTTAGATACGGAGCAGAGACGGGTAAAGACCAGATCCAGTGTTGTCCATACAATGGGATAGTTGGAGAAAGTGTCGATACGGTAGCAGAGAACGGGTAAGACGCAGATCCTTGTGTGTCCCATTACAATTGGAGAGTTGGAGAGTTAGATACGAGCAGAGAACGGGTAAAGACCAGATCCCAGTTGTGGGTCATTACAATGGGAGAGGTTGGGATAATTTTAATAAGGAGCAGAGACGGGTAAAGACCCAAGAGCCGTGTGGGTGTCTATTACAATGGGAGAGTTGGAGAAGTTATATATGGAGCAGAGACGGTAAATCCCAGATCCATTTTGTGTCCATTACAAATGGGGAGAGTTTGAATAAGTTAGATACTGAGCAGAGACGGGTAAAGACCATATCCTGTGTGGTCCATTACAATGGTAGAGTTAGAGAGTTAGATACGGAGCAGAACGGTTAAAGACAGATTCCATGGTGTGTCCATTAACATGGGGAGAGTTGGCGAAGTTAGATACGGATCAGAGACGGGTAAGATCATATCCAGTGTGTGTCCATTACAATGAGAGAGTTTGGAGAAGTAGATACTGAGCAGAGACGGGTAAAGACCAGATCCCGTGTTTGTCCATTACAATGGAGAGTTTGGTAGAATTAGATACGGAGCAAGACGGGTAAAGACCAGATCCAGGTGTGTTCCTTACAATGGGAGGTGAGAAGTTAATACGGAGCCGAGAGGGTAAAGACCGAATCCAGTTGTGTCCATTACACTTGGAGAGTTGGAGAGTTAGATACGGAGCAAGAAACGGTAAAGAACCAGAGATCCAGTGTGTTTCCATTACCATGGTAGAGTTAAGAGTTTAGATACGTAGCGAGACGGATAAAGACCAGATCCAATTGTGTTTCCTTTACAATGGAAGCGTTGGAGAAGTTGATTACGTAGCAAGACGGGAAAGACCATAATCCAGTGTGTGTCCATTACATGGGAGAGTTGGAGAGTTAGATTACGGAGCAGAGATCCGGGTAAAGAGCCAGATCTCAGTTTGTGTCCATTACAATGGGAGAGTTTGAGAATTTAAGATACGGAGCAGAGACGGGTTAAAGACCAGATCCAGTGTGTGTCCATATACAGGGGGGGGGGAACAGGATGTTGGGAGAGGTGGGGAGAAGTTGATACGGACAGAGCCTGGTAAGACCAATCCAGTGTGTGTCCATCAAAATGGGATAATTAGAGAAGTTAGATACGGAGCAGAGACGATCAAGACGCGATCCCTGTGGGTCCTTTACAATGGGAGAGTTGAGAAGTTAGATACGGTAGCAGAGACGGGTAAAGACCAGATCAGTGTGTGTCCCATGTACAATGGGAGAGTTGGAGAAGTTATGATACGGGCAGAGACGGGTAAAGACCATAATCCAGTGTGTGTCCATTACAATGGGAGAGTTGGAGAAGTTAGATACGGCGCATAGACGGGTAAGACCAGATCCAGTGTGTGTCCATTACAATGGAGAGTTGGAAGAAGTTAGATACGGAGCAGAGACGGGTAAAAAAACCGAGATCCAGTGTGTTCCCTTACAATGTGAGGGAGAGTGGAGAAGTTATATACGGAAGCAGAGACGGGTAAGACCAGATCCATGTGTGTCTATTACAACTGAGAAGTTGAGAAGTTAGATACGGAGCAGAGACGGGTAAAGACCAGAATCCAGTGTTTGTCCAATTACAATGGGGAAGTTTGAGAGTTAGATTACGGATCAGAGACTCGTTAAAAGACCAGATCCAGTGTGTGTCCCATTACAATGGGAGATTTGGAGAAGTTAGATACCGACAAGACGGGTAAAGACCATTCCCAGTGTGGTTCTCTACCACTGGGAGAGTTTGGAGAAGTTAGATACAGAGCAGAGACGGGTAAAGATCAGATCCAGTGTGTGTCTATTTACAAATGGGATAGTTGGAGAAGTTAGATAACGGAGCAGAGGACGGGTAAGACCAGATCCAGTTGTGTGTGTCCTATTACAAGGGAGAGTTTGGAGAAGTTAGATCGGAACAGAGACGGGTAAAGACAGATCCAGTTGTTGTCCATTACAATGGGAGAGTTGGAGAAGTTACTACGGAGCAGAGACGTAAAGACCAGATCCATGTGTGTCATTACAATGGGAGAGTTGGAGACGTTAGATATCAGAACATCGACGTTTGAGACCAGATCCATTTTGTGTCCATTACAATGGGAGAGTTGGAGAAGTGATACGGAGCAAGCCGGGTAAGACCAGATCCAGTGTGTGTCTTACAATGGGAGGTTGGAGAGTTAAGATACGGAGCAGAGACGGGTAAACCATAATCCAGTGTGGTGTCTAATTACAATGGGAGAGTTGAGAAGTTGATACGGAGCAAGACGGGTAAGAACCAGATCCAGTGTGTGTCCAGTACATGGGAGAGTTGGAGAAGTTAGATACCGAGCATAGACGGGTAAAGATCAGATCCAGTGTGGTGTCCAATTAACAATGGGTCTGGGTAGAGGCCCATTGGGTAAGGCCAGGGGAAGAAGGTAAGAGAGCGAAGTTAGTGTCAAGTAGAGGTGTTGGTATCGGATAGGCATATTGAAATCCTGAAGATAATTGAGGGATTCCGTGGATAGAAAGTGGGACCCAAGCAGATGACGTGGTCAGGGGGTAATGTGTGAGATATGGAGTTTGAGTAGGAGTTAACCAGCCAGGTAAGAGCAAAGGTTATTGGAAGCATGATGAATGGGTAATATACAATGGAAGGAGGTCATGTTGGGCAAGGAGGGCGAGGAGCATGGAGGGTGTATGTACTATACTTACCTACAGGGGGTGATACAGTGAGATGATGGGCTAGTAGGTAGGTAACCATGCAAGGTAAGGGAGCAAGTTTATCTGGAACATGATGAATGGGTAATATACAATGGGAAGGGTTCCATGCTCTGATCCAAATGAGCAGAGTTCAGTGTCAGCACTTAGGTTCATTCTGGTGTACATTCCCACCGACACCTAGAAATGCTGCACCGTGTCTATTATACATTGTTCCTTATTTTACAAACGATTCAATTTTATAAGGCGGTATTACATGGTTAATCCGTGTTTATTACTTGTATTCCTTGATTGTACAAACTATTCCATTAATAGGCGGTATTACATGGTTTAATCCGTGTTTATTTACATTGTATTCCTTATTGTACGATTTCACTGTTTTGTTACAATTATACACTTTCCCTTTCAAGCTGTGTTACATTGTATCCAGAAAACAAGAATGAAAATCTGATCAAGAGAGAACTTGTACTAAACTACTGGTTGACTAAAATCAAACCCGCCTACCCAGCAAATACATTAAATATTACCAATCCATAGAGGTTCTGATGGATAATCGCATGCAATATGTCTTACATCTGTCCCACACAATGTCATAATTGAAAGGCTTTCCCACCACCATGTCCACATGGTGTTAAGTCTTTCAAAGCTGCAACGCCACGTGTCCTTATGTCATATCTGCCTGTCAACGATCTGTTTTCTGATTAGTGTGGTGTCTGGGTGATCTCTTCATTTTTGTATTCAAAGTTACATTGTGTCCAATCTAACGTTACACGACCCAGGTCCAACGTCCTGTACTTAACCACACAGGACAAATCAAGTGAAACTCCAACATGGTCATTAGAACGCAATTATATCTCTATTTTTTATGGGCATTAGTTGCCCTTGAAATTGGGTAGATGTAGAATAGACACACGACCTTCGGGTTTCACAATGCAACACACCTAATTGGTTTGCAATGGTTACTAAAGAAGAAACCTTTACCAGGATACTGCAGATCCTTCTTAGTTGTGATGGCTGACACGAAATTCCCTTTAGGTGCTTTGGATTATTGGGAACTATACTAAACATCTAGCTTAGGGTATGGCTCTAGGGAAAAAAAGCAGCTCCTAATAGTGGCCATTTCCCTCCAATCTCCCAATTTAAAGTATATTTATCTTTCAATGTGTTAAAGTATAAAAAATTATCTCCCAATGTAAAGTATCCTTTGACTTTCAATGTAAGTATATTTATCTTTCAATGTAAAGTCTATTTATCTTTCAATGTAAAGTATATTTATCTTTCATGTAAGCAGTATAATTTAATCTTTCAATGTAAATATTTATTTTCAATGTAAAGTATATTTATCTTCACTGTAAAGTATATTTCTCTTTCACTGTAAATATTTATCTTCATGTAAAGTATATTTATCTTTCAAATGGTAAAGTATATTTATCTTTCAATGTAAATATTTTATCCTTTCAATTGTAAAGTATATTTATCTTTCAATGTAAGTATATTTATCTCCCAATGTAAAGTATATTATCTTTCAATGTAAGTTATTTATCTCTCATGTAAGTGATATTTAATCGCTCAATGTAAAGTATATTTTTCTTGCAATGTAAAGGGGGTTTGTATATTTATCTCTCAATGTAAATAATTTATCTTCAATGTAGTATCCAGAAACCAATTTATCTCCCAATTCAAGTATATTTTATCTTTCAATGTAAAGTATTTTATCTTTCAATGTAAAGTATAATTTATCTTTCAATGTAAATTGATATTTACTCTTTCAATTAATTATATATTTATCTTTCAATGTAAAGTATTATTTATGCTCCCATGTAAATATATTTTAGCTTTCAGTAAAGTATATTTATCTCCACTGTAAAGGTATTTATCCATTCAATGTAAAGTATATTTTATCTTTCAATGTAATTATATTTATCTCCAATGTAAAGTTATTTTACTTTCAATTTAAAGTATAGTTATCATGCAATGTAAGTATATTTATCTTTCATGTAAATATTTATCTACTCTTTCAATGTAAAGTATTTTATATCTTTCAAATGTAAAGTATATTTAATCTTTCAATGTAAATTTTATCTTTCAATGTAAAGTATATTTATCTCCAATGTAAGTTATTTATCATTCAATGTAAAGTAATATTTTAGCCCTCCAATGTTAAAGTATATTATCATTCATGTAAAGTATATTTATCTTTCAATGTAAAGTATATTTTCTTCATTTACATATTGATCTTTCAATGTAAGGTATATTTATCTTTCAATTAAAGTAATCTTTTATGCCTTTCAATGTAAATATTTATCTTTCAATGTAAAATTATATTTATCTTTCAATGGGGGGGGTAAAGTATATTTAGCTTTCATGTAAAGTAATATTTGAAGCTTTCAATGTAAATATTTTCTCTTTCACTGTAAAGTATTTTCTTTCACAAGGTAAAGTATATTTACTTCAAGATGTAAATATTTATCTCACCCTGTAAAGTATATTTATCTTTCAATGTAAATATTTATCTTTCAAGGGTATAGTATAATTTTATCTTTCAATGAAAGTATATTTATCTTTCACTGTAAATAATATTTATCTCCATGAAAGTATATTTTATCTTTTCATGTACTTCAAGTAAAGGTAATATTTAAAGTATTTTCTTTCAATGTAAAAGTTATTTCTTTCAATGTAAACAGTATATTTCTTTCAATGTAAGTCTATTTATCTCTCATGTAAAGTATATTATCTTTCAATGTAAAGTCTATTATACTCTAATGTAAAAGTATTATTTATCTCCCAATGTAAAGTATATTTATCTTCAATGTAATTCATATTTATTCTCTCAATGTAAAGTTTTTAGCTTTATGTAAAGTATATTTAATCTTTCATGTAAAGTATATTTATCTCTCAATGTAAAGTAAATTTATCTCTCAATGTAAAGTATATTTATCTTGCAATGTAAAGTATATTATCTCCCAATGTAAAGTAATATTTATTTTAATGTAAAGTATCATTTAATTTTCATGTAAATTTATTTATCTCCAATGTAAAGTATATTTATCTTTCATGTTAAAGTATATTTATTCTCCCAATGTAAAGTATATTTATCTTTCAATGTAAGTATATTTACTCCCTATGTAAAGTATAATTTATCCTCCCATGTAAAGTATCTTTATCTTGATTCAATGTAAATAGATTTATCTTTCCATGTAAAGTATTTTATCTCCCATTAAGTATTTTCATCTTTCATGTAAAAGTATATTTATCTCCCCAATGTAAGTATATTTTATCTTTCAATGTACAGTATATTTAATCCCTATGTAAGTATTTTATCTTCCCAATGTAAAGTATATGTATCTTTCAATGTAAATTATATTTATCTTTCATGTAAGTATATTTATCTCCCAATGTCAATATATTTATCTTTCAATGTAAAAGTAAATATTTCTTTCACGTAAAGTATATTTTATCTCCCAATGTAAAGTTATTTATCTTTCCAATTAAAGTATATTATCTTCAATGTAAGTATATTACTCCCAGGTAAGTATAATTTAGCTTTCAATGTAAAGTATATTGATCTTTCAATGTACGTAATTTATCTCCCAAGTAAAGTAATTTAGCTTTCAATGTATAAAGTAATTTTATCTTTCAATGTAAGTATTTTTTATCCTCCCTAATGTAAAGTATATTTATCTCCCATGTAATATATTTATCTTTTTCAATGTAAGTATTTTATCTTTCAATTTAAAGATATGTATGCTCCCCATGTAAATATTTTTCTCTTTCAATGTAAATATATTTATCTTTCAATGTAAAGTATATTTATCTCCCAATGTAACGTATATTATCTTTCAATGTAAGTATATTTATCTTTCATGTAAAGTAATATTTTATCTCCCAATGTAAGTAATATTTATCTTTCATTAAGTATATTTATCTTTCAATGTAAAGTATATTTATTCCCAATGTCAAAGTTTCTTTAATCTCAATGTAAAGTATAGTTGATCTTCACAATGTAAAGTGATTATCTTCAATGTAAAGTATATTTATCTTTCAAGTAAAGTGATATTTATCTTTCCATGTAAGTATATTATCTTCAATGTAAAGTATATTTATCCTCCAATGTAACGTATATTTATCTTCAATGTAAAGTATATTTTATCTCCCAATGTAAAAGTATTTTATCGTTCAATTAAAGTATTTTATCTTCATGTACACTTATATCATCCTTCATGAAAAGTATATTTATCTTTCAATGTAAGTTATTTATCTCCCAATTAAGTATATTTATCGCAGATCACTGTACCAGTGAATTACTGTATTAGTCACTGTACGGTTGCTATAGTCCTTCTGGTCTGTCGGTTGGTGATTGTATCACAGAGGAACATGCTAGTTGGTGGACATTTAGCCATTTGTACTCAGTAATCAGATATTTTACTTTATCAGTGTGCTTGTTGTGTTAGGAGTCATTGATCTGCATCTAGGGGACATGCTGACCTCTGCTATTTATTTTATTTACCCCCAGGAGCTCATTACGACACTTTACATCGGCTTCTTAGGCCTCATCTTCTCATCGTACTTTGTGTATCTGGCAGAGAAGGATGCTGTAGATGAAGATGGAAGGACTGGCTTTTCCAGTTATGCTGATGCCCTCTGGTGGGGAGTGGTGAGTATAACAGAAATATGGTGTTGATGTTCCCACTGAAACAAATGGGCTGAAGTAAATTGTGCCACTTACCCTGTGGAGTATTTATAGACAAGTAAAATAGTTCTGAACCAGCTTACAAAATATATACAGTATTTACTGTAATTATACAACAAAATAGACATATAATGGAAATGGGTCAGGGACCTGGATGGATGAATATTACAGATATACCGTGACCTGGATGAATGAATATTACAGATATACCGTGACCTGGATGGATGAATATTACAGATATACCGTGACCTGGATGGATGAATATTACAGATATACCGTGACCTGGATGATAGCAGTAGATGTAGTTTACTTGGATTTTGCAAAGGCTTTTGATACAGTCCCCCATAGGCGACTAATGAATAAGCTATGGTCTGTTGGTCTGGGGAGTCACATTTGTACATGGATAGAAAATTGGTTAATGAATAGGATGCAGAGAGTAGTTGTTAATGGGGCTTCGTCATTATGGACTAAAGTGCTAAGTGGGGTGCCACAGGGTTCTGTGTTGGGGCCGCTTCTATTTAATCTGTTAATGATTTGGAAGTGGGTATTGTCAGCAAGGTTTCTGTGTTTGCTGACGACACAAAACTTTGTCGACCATTAAAAACTTCAGAGGATGTGCAATCGTTACAGGGGGATCTAGATAGATTATCACATCGGGCTGCTAAGTGGCAGATGAAATTCAATGTTGATAAATGGAAGGTGATGCATTTTGGACTTAAAAATCCTTGTGCTGCTTATACTATAAATGGCTCTGTGTTAAGTGAATCCCTGTTGGAAAGGGATCTTGGAGTTTTGGTGGATAACAAACTTAAAGGTAGCAAGCAGTGCCAGGCGGCAACAGCCAGAGCCAGCATGGTATTGTCTTGTATAAAGCGAGGTATGGATTCAAGGGAGGAAAATGTAATTCTCCCTCTTTACAAAGCATTGGTAAGGCCTCATTTGGAATATGCAGTGCAATTTTGGAATCCTGTGTACAAAAAGGACATCTTTGAAATGGAAAGGGTTCAGAGAAGGGCAACTAAATTAATAAGGGGATTGGGGGAGCTTGAATATGAAGAGAGACTGGAAAAGTTACAATTATGTACGCTGGAGAAAAGGCGCTTGCGTGGGGATATGATTACTGTGTATAAATACATTAACGGGCCATACAATAAACTATCTGGGGCATTGTTCACCAATAGAACATGTCAAAGGACACGAGGACATCCCTTAAGACTTGAAGAAAAAAGGTTTAGGCTTCAAGCTCGGAAAGGGTTTTTCACTGTGAGAACGGTAAAGCTATGGAACTGTCTTCCAGTGGACGTTGTTATGGCAGGTTCATTGGTCATTTTCAAAAAAAAGCTGGATGAGTTTCTGCAAACAAGGAATGTTACAAGTTACTGGTATTGATACATAAAGTAGAGTTGGGAAAGGGTTTGTCACTGTGAGAACGGTAAAGCTACGGAACTGTCTTCCAATGGACGTTGTAATGGCAGGTTCATTGGTCAGTTTAATAAAAAGCTGGATGAGTTTCTACAAACAAGGAATGTTACAAGTTACTGGTATTGATACATAAAGTAGAGTTGGGAAAGGTTTTGTCACTGTGGGAACGGTAAAGCTATGGAACTGTCTTCCAGTGGACGTTGTTATGGCAGGTTCATTGGTCAGTTTAATAAAAAGCTGGATGGGTTTCTACAAACAAGGAATGTTACAAGTTACTGGGATTGATACATAAAGTAGAGTTGGGAAAGGGTTTGTTACTGTGAGAACGGTAAAGCTATGGAACTGTCTTCCAGTGGACGTTGTTATGGCAGGTTCATTGGTCAGTTTAATAAAAAGCTGGATGGGTTTCTACAAACAAGGAATGTTACAAGTTACTGTCCTCTTTACACAAAGAATTGGTAAGGCCTCATTTGGGAATATGGCGTGCATTTTTGAATCCTTTACAAAAAGGACATCTTTGAAAATGGAAGAGAGGGTTTCAGATAGGCAACACATTAATAGGGGATTGGGGGAACTTGAATATTAAGAGAGACTGAAAGTTACAATTAAGTCCGCTGGAAAAATTCGCTTCGGGGGATATGAAGTTAACTGTGTATACATACCTTACGGGCCATACAAAATATCTGGGGCATTGTTCACCAATATAACATGTCAAAGGACACAGTACATCCCTTAAGACTTGAAGGAAAAAGGTTAGGCTTCAAGCTCGGAAAGGGTTTGTCACACTGTTGAGAACGGTAAGGCTATGTACTTTCTTCCCGTGGACTTGTATGGCAGGTTCATTGGTCAGTTTTCAAAAAAAAAAGCTGGATAGTTTCCTGCAAACAATGAAATTTTTGCAAGTTACTGGTATGGATCATAAAGTAGAGTTGGAAGGTTTTTCACTGTGCTACCGGTAAAGCTCGGGCGCTTTCTTCCATTGGACGTTGTTATGGCAGGTCATTTGTCTTTTAATAAAAGCTGGATGAGGTTTTTCTACACAAACAATGACTGTACAAGTTACTGTGATGAGTTACATAAGTAAGAGTTGGGGAAAGGGTTTGTCACTGTGAGAATGGTAAGCTATGGAACTGTCTTCCAGTGGCCGTTGTTATTGCGGTTCATTGTCAGTTTAATAAAAATCTGGATGAGTTTCTACAAACCAAGGAGAAGGTCCAGTTACTGGGATTGATACATAAAGTCGATTTGGGAAAGGTTGTCACTTGTGAGAACGGTAAAAGCTATGGAACTTTCTCCAGGTTGAACGTTTGTTATTGGCAGTTTCATTTGGTCCATTTAAATAAAAAGCTGGATGAGTTTCCTAACAAACAAGGATGTAGTACAGTTACTAGGTATTGATACATAAAGTACAGTTTGGGAAAGGGTTTGTCACTTGAGAATGGTAAGCTATGGAACTGTCTTCCGATTGCTTGTGAAGGTTCTCATTTCATCATCCAGGTCATGGTATAATCTGTTTGTATTCAATTAGATCACCTTGGACTTGAACATGATTCTCGTGAAACGTTTCGCTAGTCATACCGACTGTGGCTTTCTCAATTCAGAATGACTTGTACAAGAATCTGTGGCAATTATGTACCCTGGAAAATCCCAATTAGCATATCCCACCAGGTTTTAAAGGTGTGAATTAGATATTGGCTACAGAGGTGTTCTAAAGAACCGCCCAAATTAAGTGTTAAAACCAGACCAAAAAATGTAGTGGCAGCAGTTGGTGTCGACCCCCCCACCTCTATTTAGTGCTTGGTTTTCTTTCTTTTCACATAAATTGCCTCCTTAACACCTCTCTTGAACCAGTCACGTTCCTTCCGCCAGTAGTTTAACATTAACAATCTTCAAAGGTATGTCGCTTTAATTCCTTAGATGCCGATACAACAACGCTGAGTCCTGACCCGAGGACTTGGCTCTTCTGTGCGGGCCGACGTTGATGGCAGTTGCTTGTTTTGGTCTCCCCAACATACAATCAAGCATTCTTCAACTGCAACTGCACTGCATATAGAATGTCGCTTTTCCTTGTGTTTTGTATTGGGTCTTTGCGGATGTACCAATTGCTGCCTCAGTGTAGTGGTTTTCGGTTAAAAAAGCGACAGGGATACGATGTTTTTTTGAAAATTCTTCTACTTTCTCTGAGACCCCTGCTATATATGATGGGATGACCATGTTCTCTTCCTCCGTCCTTGCTTTCCCCTTCACTGTTTTTGGTATTCGTGTTCTTTTCCTTCCTTCTACTTCTTTTGACAGGCCCAGTCTGGATATCCACAGTTTTAAGGGTCCTCTGAATGTTTTTCAGTTCTTAGCCTTCGCTCTGTGCTCGTGGGGATGTTCTCGGGCTCTGTGTTTCAGGGTGTCTGATGACCCCCAGCTTCTGATCTAAAGGGTGGTGGGAGTCCAAACATCAAATACTGATCTGTGTGTTGTGGTTTTCTGTAAACCTCTCTTTTCCAGTTAATACATTTTTCCTTCCCTTCTACAAGCATTCCAAGAAAGCCAGTTTGTTTGTTTTGGACCTCTTCCCTTTGAATTTAATGTTTTGTCCACCCGATTAATGTTGTTTCTGCTGTGAAGCTTGTACTTTCCTTCTGGTGGAATTTTAAAACCCAGGTGTCATCACTATCTGAACCAGTGTGCTGGTGTGCTATGGCCCTTAAAGGTATTAACGCCTGGTTTCTCACCTTCTCCCTTTAACGTTGGCCCAATGGTAAACTGGAGAGCCCATAGCCCATCATGTTTTTTTGCTTATAGAACTTATCCCTATCCCTGTTTTGAATGGGTTATCTGGCACCATTCCAACAAGGAAGCACACCCTGTTCTGGGTTGAGATCAGTTCTGCTGGTAAAGAGTGCTGTCTTGGCCCAGGCGTTTTCCTCACCATTGTCAACAGCCTCCCTATGGTGGGGTATACAAGTGAAGAAGAGCTTTCACAATCATAGGACAACCATAGTTTCTTCTAACCGAGTACTATATCCTTCAATCTTGTTGGTTAAATCCGAGAGTTCTGGATGTGATGCTTAGAAACTTCCCACCAAAGGTCCTAAGATGTGTAGCTAGATATTTGCCACCTTGTATGTTACAAGTTGATGCTGCTGCTGACTAAGGTCCTTAGTGGGGTGGGGCCCCTTCCTTATGTATCTTGGGAGTCCCTATATGCATGTGATGTGCCTCTCCAGGGAGAGCGAATGATACAATTTGCTCGGGCTCATGGCTTTAATCCTTTTAAGCTGTTGTATTAAGTCTATGACTCGTTTCTTTGTAACGGCTGGTCGGGATCCCTTGTTAAGCCTCATATGTGTTGTTATCGGCCGGAGCTGGTACCTTATCATGTTAGTCTGGTGTTGATTACACTGTGGCATCTCCTTTATCTGCCGGTAGATTGTGAGACTGAAATCTTTTCTTGAGGGATGTTAAGGCTCTCTTTCCTGTGTAATGTCAGTTTAGATTAAGGAGTTTTAGCACTGGCGTAAGGCTGCAAATACCTTATTTCTAAGTTTGTTTGCTCACTCTGTGATACCTTATTACTGTTGATAGAGGCTTCTGTGGCTGCTATAATACCACACGGGATGGCTTTATGGGGATGGCAAAATTCAAGCGCCTCTCCCAAGGACGTCCATTTCTGGCGTTGGTCAGGTCCGTTAGACAAGTTTCCTTCTCACCCATTCCTCCTTGTTTGATGAAGTGACCCTTCCCTCCTTTTGTATCCAAGGTAGTTTGTTCTCCTTTGGGGCTGTTCTGGATGACATAACAGATAAATTTTTCGTTTCCTTTGTTTGCCCTTACAAGTGCTGAGAAAGCTGTGCTTTGTTGGTGAACTCATCCTCTTTCCCAATGGCCAGGTGCTGTGTGAGGCCAGTTCTGTTCTATTTGAAGACTAATGTTGTGCATTAAAGCATCGCTGTAAAATGTGTCTGTCGTATCCGTTCAACTTAGGAATCTGTGTTTGATAGCGCTTTTGCCGATCTGTTTGCCTCTTTCTTCCAATGGAACGTTGTATGCAGGTTCCATTGGTCAGTTTAATAAAAGCTGATAGTTTCTACAAACAAGGCGAATTTACAGTTACTGGTATTGATACATAAAAGTAGAAGTTGGGGGGAAAGGTTTTGTCACTTTGGGACGGTAAGAGCTATGGAACTGTCTTCCTGGACTTGTTATGGCGGTTTCATTGGGTCGTTTTAATAAAAAGCATAGGATGGGGTTTCTTCTACAAACAAGAATGTTTCCAATTCGCTGGGATTTGATACATAAAGTAGAGTTGGGAAAGGTTTGTACTATAGTGAGACGTTAAAGGCATATGGAACCTGTCTTCCATGGACGTTGTTAGGGCAGGTTCATTGGTCAGTTTTACTAAAAGCTGGATGGGGTTTCTACAAACAAGGACTGTTCCAAGTTCTGGGATTGATCCATGAAAGTATAGTTGGGCAAGGGTTTTATCCCACTGTGATAACGGTATAGCTCCGGAACTGTCTTCTCAGTGGAACGTTGTTATATGGCAAGGTTCATTTGGTCAGTTTAAATAAAAGCTTGATTGGATTTCTAACAAACAAGGAATGTACAAGTTCCTGTTATTGTATCCATAAAGTAGAGTTTGGAGGTTTGTCACTGTGGAACGGTACAGCTTATGGACCTGTCTTCCATTGGCGTTTGTTATGGCAGGTTCATTGGGTCTGTTTACATAAAAGGCCTGGACTGAGTTTCACAAACAGGCATGTTAAATTACTGGTATTGATACATAAAGTAGAGTTTGGAAAGGTGTTGTGTCACTGTGAGAACGGTAAAGCCATCGGAACCTGTCTTCCATGACGATTGTTTTGATCCGGTTTTCATTGGTCTAGTTTTAATAAAAAGCGGAATGAGTTTTCTCAAACAGGAATGTTACAAGTTACTGTATGACTGCATCAAAGTAGTTTGGGACAGTGGTTGTCCTGTGATACGGTAAGCGATTTGGCTGTCTTGCAGTGGATCGTTTTTTGGCAGTTCATTGTCAAGTTTAATAAAAAGCTGGATGAGGGGTTTTCTACAACATGGAGGTTACAAGTTACTGGTCTTGATCAAAAGTAGAGTGAAAGGTTTGTTCAACTGTGAGAACGGTAAAGCTATGAACTGTCTTCCAGTGGACTTTTATGTGTCATGTTCATGTCCATTTTAATAAAAATCTGGATGAGTTTCTACAAACAGGATGTTTACAAGTGACTAGGTATTGATAATAAAGTAGAGTTGGGAAGGGTTTGTCACTGTGGAACTAAGCTAGGACTGTCTTCCATTGGACGTTGTTATTGCAGGTTCTGGTCAGGTGAATAAAAAGCTGTATGAGTTTATCTACAAACAGGAATGTTGACAAGTTACAATGGGATTGATACATAAAGTAGAGTTGGAAAGGGTTGGTCACTGTGAGAACGGTAAAGCTATGGAACTGTCTTCCAGTGGAACGTTGTTATGGCAGGTTCATTGGTCGTTTAAATAAACGCTGGATGAGTTTTTCTCTTCTACAAACCAAGGAATGTTACTTTACTACTGGTATTGATACATAAAGTGAGGAGTTTTGGGCAAGGGTTGTCTACTGTGGAGAACGGAACGCTTGGAACTGTCTTCCAGTGGACGTTGTTTGGCAGGTTCATGGGTCTTTTAATAAAAATCTGATGATTTTCTCCAAACCAGGATTTTACAAGTTCCTGGGATTGATACATCAAGGAGGTTGGGAAGGGTTTATTTTCAACTGTGAGAACGGTAAAGCATGGAACTGTTCCTTCAGTGGACGTGGTTTGGCGGTTCATTGGTCAGTTTAATACAACTGGATGAGTTTCTACATACAAGGAATGATTCAGTTCTGGTATTGATACGAGAAATAGTAGAGTTGATCCAGTGAACTTTTCCGATTGCCCACTTGGAGTCAGAGGAAGGAATTTTTACCCCCTTCTCATAAATTTTGGTGGGGGTTTTTTTGCCTCTCTGGATCTTACAGTTAGGGCATGAATGAGGATATTGCTAGATGGGTTGTACTGGATGGCCTATTGTCCTTTATTCACCTCATACTATACTATACTGTATATATATAATAATCAGATTCATTTTTATATTTATCAACCATCATAGTCCTTCTATAATAATATTTATCCACTCCTTCATTGGTTTCCTTCACGACTGTATAAGGTATCCACCTCTCCGTACACAACCTTTATAAGGGATACACCTCTCCGTACACAGACGTATAAGGTATCAACCTCTCCGTACACAGACTGTATAAGTTATCGCACCTCTTCGTACACAGACTGTATAACGGGATCACACCCTCTACCATCTCCGTACACGACTGTATAAGTAGCGCACCTCTCCGGACACAACTGTATTAGGGATCCACCCTCCTCCGTACACAGACTGTATAAGGTATCACACCTCTCCGTACCCGACGTATCAGGTATCACACCTCTCCGTCCACGGTATAAGGGATCACCCTCTCCGTAACACAGACTGGTATAATGATCACACCCTCTCCGTACACAGACTGTATAAGGATCACACCTCTCGACCAGACTGTACTAATGGATCACACCTCTCTCCGTACACAGACTGATGAGGTATCACACCTTCCGTACACCAGACTGTATAAGGGAATCACACCCCCAATACACAGACTGTTCAGGTTCACACCCTCTCTGTACACAGACTGTATAAGGGATCACACCCTCTCCGTCCACAACTGTATAAGGGGATCACACCTCTCCGTACACGACTGTATAAGGTATCACACCTCTCCGGACCAGACTGTATAAGGGATCAACCTCCCGACACAGACTGTATAAGGATCACACCTCTCCGTACACAGACTGTATAAGTGTAACACCTCTCCGTACCCCGATCCTGTATAGGGATACAGCCATCTCCGACACAGACTGTATAAGGTATCACCGCCTCTCGAGCACAGCTGTATACGGATCACACCTCTCCCTACACAAGACTGTATAATGTGACACAAACCTCTCCGTACACACAGTACTGTATAAGGGAGCCACCCCCTCTCTCTCGTCTCTCCGTACACAGACTGTATAAAATGTGATCCGCGTCCTCTCCGTACACGACTGGTATAGGTATCACACCCACACACCTCTCCATACACAGACTGTATAATGTATCACCCCTCCTCCATAACACGACTGTATAAGGTATCACACCTCTCCATACACAGACTTATAAGGTTCACACCTCTCCATAACACATACTGTATAATGGATCACACCTCTCCTTAACAGACTGTTCATATAGTTATCACACACACCTCTCCGACACGACTGTATAAGTAATCTCACACCTCTCCGTAACACAGACTGTATAAGGTAATCACACCTCTCCTCCGTCACCTAGACTGTAGAAGAATCACAGCCTCTCCATACACAGACTGATACGGGCTCACACTCTCCGTACACGAACTGTCATAAGGTCTCACACCTTCTTCCGTACACAGACTGTATAAGTTATCACCCCTCTCCGTACACAGACTGTAATAAGGTTCACCCCCTCCGTACACAGACTGTATGAGGTTCCAATCACACCTCTCCATACACATACTGTATAAGGTATCCACACACACCTCCCATACACAGACGTATAAGGTATCAGCACCGTCTCCGTCACAGACTTATAAGGAATCACACCTCTCCATCCACAACTGTATAAGGTATCGCACCTATCCGTACCCGCTGTATAAGGTATCGCACCTCTCCGTACACAGCTGTATAAGGTTCAAATCACCCTCTCCGTCCACAGACTGTAATCAGGTATCACACCTCCTCCGACACTACTGTATAAGGGATCACCCGCTTTTTCCATACACAGACTGTATAAGGTATCGCACCTCTCCGTACACAGATGTATAAGGGATCGGCACCTCTCCTTACACAACTGTATAAGGTATCACACCCTCTCCGTAGTCCGATGTAATACGGTAATCACACCTCTCTCTCCGTACACGACTGTATAATGTACGCACCGTCTCCGTACACAGACTGTATAGGTTAATCGCACCGCTCCCTCCGTACCATACGAATAGGTATCGCATACCTCTCCCTCCTTACACAGACTGTTCAGGTATCGCCCCTCTCCGTTTTTACACAGACTGTATAAGGTATCGCACTCTCCTACACTAGACTGTATAAGGTAGCTCGCACCTCTCCGTACACAGACTGTATAAGGGATCAACACCTCCTCCGTACACAGACTGATAAGGGGTTCACCCTCATCCTCTCCGTACACAGCTGGTATAAGGGATCAGCCAACCTCTCCGTACCATACTGGTATAGGTATCACAACAACACCTCTCCGTACAAGACTGTATAAGGGATGCACACCTCTCCATACACAGACTGTATAAGGGATCACACCTCTCCGTACACAACTGTATAACGGATTCACACCTCTCCGTACCACAGACTGTTCAACGTATCACACCTCTCCGTACACAGACTGTATAAAGGTACACACCTCCCGTACCCAGACTGTATTAAGGTATCACCCTCTCCATACACAGACTGTATAAGGTATCACACCCTCCATACACAACGTATAGTATCACACCTCTCCGTACACAGACTGTAAAGGGATCACACCCTCTCCATACACGAGACTGTATATAGTTATCGCACCTCTCCGTACACAACTTTATAAGGTATCGCACCTCTCCGTACACAGATGGATAAGGTATCACCCTCTCCGTAAAAAAAACACCAGACTGTATAGGTATCACAATCACACCTCTCCGTACACAGACTGTTAAGGGATCACACCTCGCCATACACAGACGTATAGGTATCGCACCTCTCCGTACACGACTGTCTAAGGTATCGCACCTCTCCTTACACAGACCTGTAAAGGTAGCACACCTCTCCGTAACACATACTGTATAAGGTAATCACACCTCTCCGACACAGACTGTATAAGGTTCGCACCTCTCCTTCACAGACTGTATAATGTATCGCAGCCTCCCGGACACAGAACTGAATAAGTAATCGCACCTATCCTACACAGACTGTATAATGTAATTCGCCTCGCACCTCTTTTCTCCGTACACAGACTGTATAAGGTATCGCACCTCTCCTTACCAGACTGTATAAAGGTTATCGCACCTCTCCGTACACAGACTGTATAATGGATCACACCTCTGTCTCCGTACACAGACTTTTAAGGGTCACACCTCTCCGTACACAGACTGTTATAATGGGATCACACCACTTCGCTCCGTACACGATTGTAAATAAGGTGCTCACACCTTCCGTACACAGACTGTTGTTATAAGGGTCACACCTCCCCGAAACAATGTATGGTTATAAGGGAATCACACCCTCTCCGGACACCACGTATGATGTATAAGGAGCACACCTCTCCGCTACACAGACTGTATAAGGGATCAACCTCTCCGTACACACGACTGTATAGGGATCACACCCTCTCCGTACACAGGACTGTATAAAGGTTCACACCTCTCCGTACACCGACTGTGCTAAGGGATCACACCCTCTTCCGTTCCCAGATGCTATAAGGATCACACCTCTCCGTATCACAGCATGTATAACGGTGATCACAACCTCCCGTACACAGACTGTATATGTATAAGGTATCACCACCTCTCCGTTACACAGACTGATATGAGTATCACCCTCCTCCATGACACAGACTGTATAGGTATCACACCCTCCCATATACACAGACTGGTATAAGGTTCCACAACCAACTGTGTATCAACTACCCGTACCACACGACTGTATAAGGTATCACACTCTCCTTACACACTGTATAAGGATCACACCTCTCCGTACCCAGACTGTATAAGGTATCACAACCTTCCATACACAGACTGTTAAGGTATCACACCTCTCTCGTATCACAGACTGTATAAGGTATCACACCCCTCTCCATACACAGACTGTATACGGGATACACCCTCTGCCACACACGACTGTATAAGGTACTCACACCTCTCCGCTGACCGACTGTATAGGGGGTGTATCACACCTCCGTACACAGACGTCATAAGGATCCACCTATCTCCGTACCAGACGTGTATAAGGGATCACACCATCTCCGTACACGGACTGTATAAGGTATCACACCTCTCATACACAGAACAGAAGAAGCATAGATCAAAGGGTAATCACAACCTGCTACCATACACAGACTGTATAAGGATCACACCTCTCTACACAGACTTGCTATAGGGATCACACGCTCTCACATACAAACACCGCCAGACTGTATAAGGTTATCACACCTCTCAGTACACGACTGTAATAAGGTGATCCCACCTCTCGTACACACGGACTGTATAGGTATCACACCTCTCCGTACACAGACTGTTAAGAGAGGTAGCATCACCGACTCCGTCCACCAACTGTTAAAGTCACACACCCTCTTTGTATAATTATCTTCATTCTATAATGTATCAATCATGATGGGCACATGGGACCATTTTAGTGTCATTTGGACAAGCATGATCCTGTTATTGCCCTGGGTGGCTGGCTGGCTTAGGACTTAATTTGGCCACTTATTAATTTTTATATATTTTTTTTTTTATCTTTAATGCAGATTCATTTAAACATTCATGTCATGTTGGTGTTTTTTTGGGGTTCCGTTCCTTCGTTACTGCGCTCTACTCCTTCGACTTCCTGGCTGAGCTCGTCTATTTAACCCCTAGTGGCAGTTTGAATGTAGGCGGGGGAGCATGTTTAGGTTCAAGGGAGGCGATCAATCTCTTTTGGCCAAGGTTCACAGGGTGGTGCAGTCAGTGTAATGGGAGTTCTCCGGGTGTTGTTAAATGGTATAATATGTTCAGGGTCAAGGGGGATTAATGTTATTGGATTTATTGATGGTTCTTACTCCTCCATCAGACCAGAGATTAAGAAGAAGAGCAAATCTTTACGCGTAGGCTTGTGTCACCCCAAGAGCCCACTCTGGCGACCATTGTTGTATCTCTCCAGACACCCCGGGTGCTCACGAAAGAAAATGCTCTGTCTGTGCCCCACATCACCTACTGTCACATCGAGGGGCACAAAACTGATGGCAGCTTCCAGGAACCAGCAGGTGTGTACGTGTGTGTGTGTTCAATAGGGAGTGAGATGCTGTTAAACTACAAAGCTCATCATCAGTGGAGTTTTTTGAATTGGTAAACACACAATCCTGGGGCCCTCTCTTCGCTCAAGGGGCATTTTCATATCCCTGTGGGATGAATGAATTCAAAGTTATTGCCTACAATAACTCAAGCTCATGTATGTGCAAAATGTATTTTATATATATGATTTACACACACCATGACATCACTGTACATCACTTCCAATCAGGACAATGGCTTTCACAACACCTTCCTCCTTGTGGTAAGCTTAGAGGGGGAATAGGGACATGCGAAGGTGAATAATCTTCTTTCAGGAATGCGTGGGTAGGTTATATTGATTGCCCTGGTAACAGGTAAGTTGTGAATCTGGGACACTGGAACCGGTAAGTATTGTGATCTGGACACCTGGTAACCAGTAAGTATTGTGATCTGGAAAAACCCTGGTCACCAGTGTAAGTATTGTTGTCTGGAACACCTGGTAACAAGGTAGGTATTGGATCTGAACACCTGGTAACCAGGTAAGTATGTGATCTGGAACACCGTTGTAAACAGGTAAGGTTTGTGATCTGGAACACGTGTAACCAGGTAATATTGTGATGTCCGTGACGGTAATTTTATCGACAGTGGTAACCAGGTAAGTAGTATGTGAGTCTGGGACACCTGGTAACCGGTAGTATTGTATCTGTGGACACCTGGTACCGGGTAACCAGGTAAGTATTGGTGATTCTGGGACACGTGGGTAAGGTGAGCGTATGGTGTAAGTATTGTGATCTGGAACACGTGGTAACCAGGTAAGTATGTGATCTGGAACACGTGGTTACCAGGTAGACGTATTGTGACTGGAAACACGTGCGTAACCAGGTAAGTATTGTGATTCTGAGACACGTGGGTAACCAGGTAAGTATGTGTCATGGGACACCTGGTAAGGTAAGGATTGTGATTCTGAGACACCACTGGTAACCAGGTAATATGTTTGATTTCGGGACACCGGTAACCAGGTAAGTATTGTGATTCTGGGACACCTGGTAACGGTAAAGTATTTGATGCTGGACAACACCTGCGTAACCAGGGTAGTATGTTGATTCTGAGACACCTGGTAACCAATGTAAATATTGTGAGTCTTGGACACCTGGTAACCATGGTAACGTATTGTGTTCGTGGGAACCGGTAACCAGGTAAGTATTGCTGATTCTTGGGACACTGGTAACCAGGTAAGTATTGTGATCTGGGACACCTTGTCCAGAAGAATTTTGTCTGCAAAGGTAACCAGTAAGTATGTAAGATTTGAGACAACCTGGTACCCAGGTAAAGTATTCGTTATAGGACCACCTTAACCAGGTAAGTATTGTGATTCTGGGACACCTGGTAACCAACCGGTAATATTGTGATTCTGGGACACCGGTAAAGTAGTAGATCTACACTGGAACAGGTAAGTATTTTTGATCTGGAACACTTGGTAACCAGGTAGTTGTGATTCCCTGGGACACTGGTAACCATAGGTAAGTATTGTGTTCTGAGTAACCTGGTACCAGGTAAGTATTGGTGGATTCTGGAACACACTGGTAAACCAGGTAAGTATTGTATTACTGGGACACCTGGTTACCACGCGTAATATGTGTATTCTTGGGACACCTGGTACCAGGTAAGTCTTGTGTATTCTGGTGACACAACTGGTGAACCAGGTAAAGTAGTGTTGATTTCTGGAGACAACCTGGTATACCAGTTAAGTATTGTGATTCTGGGACACCAACTAGTAACCAGGTATTATTGTGATTCTGGGACACCTGGAACCAGGTAAGTATTGTTGATTCGCAACACGTGGTAACCAGTTGTAAGTATTGTGATTCTGGGACAACTGGTAACCAGGGTAGTATTTGACATGGAGTGTAGTAGTGTCGTTGCTTGAACACCTGGTAACCAGGTAAGTATTGTGATCCTTCTATCCCTTGTAACCAGGTAAGTATGTGATTCTGGGACCACCTGGAGTAATTCTACAAACTTGTACCGGTAAGTATTGTGATTCTGCGGACAACCTGCGAACCATGGGTATGAGTATGTGATGTCTGAGACAACCTCGTAACCAGGTAAGTCTTGTGTTTGATCTGGCTACATGTGGTAACCAAGGTAAGTATTTGATTCTGGGGACACCTGGGTAACCAGGAAGTATTGTGATCTGGAACACCTGTCCAGGGTAAGTATTGTGATTCTGGAACCTGGTAACCAGGTACGAATATTGTGATTCTGGGACCCTGGATAACAAGGTAAGTATGTGGATTCTGGGACACCTGGTAACTGTAGAGTAATGTAGTTTGTGATTCTGGACACTGGAAACCAGGTAAGTATGTGATTCGGGACATGTGGAACCAGGTAAGTATTGTGATTCTGGGACACCTGGTAACCAGGAAGTATTGTGATTTGGCGACACTGGTAACCAGAGTAAGTTTGTGATCTGGGACCCTGGTTAACCAGTACGTATTGTGATTCTGGACAGCCTGGTTACACAGAGTAATATGATCTGCGGACACCTGGTAACCAGGTAAGTATTGTGATCTGGGACCCTTGGTAACCAGTAAGTGGTAGTTTGGCTGGGACACCTGGTAACCAGGTAAGTATTGTGATTCTGGGACACCTGGTAACCAGGTAAGTATTGTGATTCTGGGACACCTGGTAACCAGGTAAGTATTGTGATTTTGGGACACTGGGCAAGTATTGCTCATAATTATCGCATATTTAATTTGCAGTAAGGGGTTAAAGTTCTGTTTACAGATATCAAATCAGATAGACGCTGAGACTCTTGGTAAATCCGTCCTTAATGTCCATTAAAGGGAGATTCTATCATTATAATAGATTAAAATGGATTCTCTGTTATTAATAGAATTATTAGAATTATGCAGAATTGTTTATTTTTAGGGTTACATCTCCTTTTCAGGGCATAATAGCGTTATAATAGCGTTCTAATAGCATTCTAATAGCGTTCTAATAGCGTTCTAATAGTGTTATAATAGCGTTCTAATAGCGTTATAATAGTGTTAATAATAGTGTTCTAATAGCGTTCTAATAGTGTTATAATAGCGTTCTAATAGCGTTATAATAGCGTTATAATAGCATTCTAATAGCGTTCTAATAGCGTTCTAACTGTGTTATAATGCGTTCGTAATGCGTTCTAATACGTTCCGTTACTAATAATGAATTCTACAAAAAGCGTTCGTAATACGTTCAAAGTGTTATAATGCGTTCTAATAGACGTTCTATAGTGTATAATAGTGTTATATACAGTAATTTATATAATCCATCGCGCCACAAACATGTTTTTTTTCGGGTTATCAAGTACTTGGGTTACTTGATACCAGCTGAACATGGTTGTGGCGAGTCTGGATTAGCATAAGAATTACCTTCACAGCATCAGTCCTTTTCAATGGTCTCTGTCTACAAATTTCCCCCTTTTTTTGTTAAATAGCGTTTATAATACTAGTGTTGTTAATAGAGTTATAAATGGCGTTATAAAATAAAAACCGTTATGATCGTGTTATGATAGTGTTAAGTGGTGTTGTAATAGCGTTCCTAATAGCGTTACAATAGTGTTATAAATACATTATAATAGTTTTGTAATAGGTTACATAGCGTATAAAGTGTGTGTAATAGAGTTATAATACCGTTATGATAGTGTTATGATAGTGTTATAATGGTGTTGTAATAGCGTTCTAATAGCGTTATAATAGTGTTGTAATAGAGTTATAATAGCGTTATGATAGTGTTATGATAGTGTTATGAATAGGGTATAATGTGTTTAATAGCGTTTAATAGCGTTTATAATATGTTGTAATTAGAGTTATAAAGCGTTATGATATTGTTATGTATAGTGTTATGATAGTTATTAAATGGTGTATCAATAGCGTTAAAATAGCGTTATATAGTTGGTGAATAGAGTTATAATAGCGTTATGATAGTGTGTATGAGTATGTTATGTATGTGGTTATACATAGCGTTTTAATCATCGTGTTGTAATAGAGTTCTATAGCGTTATGATAGTGTTATGATAGTGTTATGATAGTGTTATAATGGTGTATAATAGCGTTATAATAGCGTTTATAGTGTTGTAATAGATTGTATAATAGCGTTATGTAGTGTTATGATAGTGTTATGATAGTGTGTATAATGGTGTTATAATGGTGTTATATCTAGCGTTATAATATGTTGTAATGAGTTAAAGAGTAGCTTATGATATGTTATGATATGTATTGATAGTTTATGATAGTGTTATGATAGTGTTTAATAGTGTTATAATAGGTTTAATATGTGTATCATGAGTTATCAATAGAGTTATGATAGTTGTAATGATAGTGTTATGTAGTGTTATAATGGCTGTATAAAGTCGTTATAATAGTGTTGTAACTTAGAGTCCTATCCAAATACCGTTATGATATTGTTATGTATAGTGTTAATGATAGGTGTTATGATAGGTTTTATGATAGTGTTTATATGGTGTTTATAATAGCGTTATTAATAGTGTTGTAAAGAGTTATAATGCGTTATGTAGGTTTATGATAGTGTTATGATAGTGTTAGTGATAGGTTTATGATAGTGTTTTAATGGTGTTATAATAGCGTTATAATAAGTGTTGTTAATGAGTTATAATAGCGTTATGATAGTGTTATGATGATAGTTGTTTGATAGTGTTAAATGGTGTTAAACCGTTAATAATAGTGTGAATAGAGTATATATAGCGTTATGATAGCTGTTATGATAGTGTTATGATAGTTTATGATAGTGTTTATAATGGTGTTTATAAATAGCGTTATAATAGAAGTGTTGTATAGAGTTATAATAGGCGTTATGATAGTGTTATGTGGATAGTGTTATGATAGTGTTATGAATAGGTTATGAAGCGTTATAAGGTTATAATAGCGTTATATAGTGTTGTAATAGAGTTTAATACGCGTTTATGATGTGTATGATAGTGTTATGATAGTGTTATAATGGTGTTTATAATAGCGTATAATAGTGTTTTGTAATCAGTTAATAATTACGTTTATAGCGTTCTAATACGTTTGATATATTCTAAATTGCGTTATAATAGCGTTCTAATAGCGTTATGATAATGTCCTAATAGCGTTATAATGGTGTTAACACTTATACTTTCTAGAATACATTTCCTGTGCACGTGACTTTTCTTATGTTGGTCATGTGATTCTGCTTTCTATATATCTTATTCCTCTGCTCTGTTACCCCCCTCCCCCCATCTCTTGTTGGGTTTCTCTCCTGATAGGTCGTATCTGTCTTGAGTCTTCTCTCTCTGTGTGCACATCATTCAGCTTAGCAGGCCAAGGTATTAACGTCTGTGCCACACACTACGTCGCTGACGTAAAATTTCTGTGACATTTAACAAAATGCGACATTTGCGTGACAGATGGGCACACAAATACTCCTGGAACAACTCGAAATAATAAAGTTTAGGGAAGGAATTTGCGCAGAGTCAATCTTTTATCCCAAATATCTTTAATAACTTTATAAAGATAAATCACTTCAAGCTACAACCACACTACAAACGATAAACCATGAATGCTAAACACATACAACCTGAATAAGCTAACACTGTTCGAGACTCGCAAACATAAACGAGGCATATTAACACTGATAACTGAAACATAGGTAAACATATAAGAATGCATAGCTAACACTATAACGAGACATGCTAAATATATACTTACAGCTAACTACTGATGCATAGCTCAAACTGATACTGATAACATAGCTAACATGTTAACTGATTAGAAACACTTATACGTCATACTAAACTATTACCATGCTGTAACTTTATAACGATACCAGGAAACTATAACGATAAGGCTAACATGAAAATCCTGATACTAAATGTTACATAACCATGCGAACATAAGCTACACACTGATTATAACTGTATGACCTATAGCTAACACTGATTATATAACTGTATGACATAGCTAACACTTGATTATAACTGATGAACATAGCTAAACACTGATTATAACTGATAACATAGACTAAAACACTGATTATAACTGATTAACATAGCTAAACACTGATTGATAACTGATAACATAGCTAAACACTGATATAACGATACATAGCTAAACCTGATCCCTATACAGCAACACTATATACATACATCAATGATATAACGATAAATAGCTAAAAGAATAACCTGACCTAGTAACATGAATATGATAAATAGCTAACGATTAAACGAACTGACATATATAACCGATTACGTAAACACTGATAGTGACTAGCTAACACTGAATTCATAAAAGTAACACTGATTATCAAAACGAAAATAATAAAAAAATAAAATAATATTAATGGATAAAACAAAAAAAAAATAAAAATAAAAAAAAATACATTTAAAGATAAAAAACTATAAAAAATACTGAAAATAATATAAAAAAATATAATTAAAAATTAAATAAAAATAATTACATTAAAAAACAAATAAGATTAAATAAATAAAAAAATAATAACCAATAAAATTAAAAATATATATAACGATACATAAATAAACTGGTAATAATGAGACAATAGTACAAATGCAAATAATAAATAACATATAAATAGCAAAAACAATAACTGAATAAATCGTAACAATAAATACAACTGATAACATAGCTAAACACTGATTACTAACCGATGACATAGCTAAACACTGATTATACACTGATGACATAGCTAAACACTGATTATACTGATAACATAGCTAACACTGATTATAACGATGCCGTATCTACACACTGATTCTAACCGTGACATAGCTAAACACTGATTATACTGATATGACAAGCTAAACACTCATACTGATTATAACTGATGACATACGCTAAAACACTGATTAATACCTGAGTTACATAGCTAAACACTGATTATAACTGATGACATAGCTAAACACTGATTACATAACTGATTGAAATAGCTAACACCTGATTATACTGATGACATAGCTAAACACTGATTATAACTGATGACATAGCTAAAAACACTGATTATAACTGATAACATAGCTAAACACTGATTTAATAACTGATGACATAGCTAAACACTGATTATAACTGATACATAGCTAAAACACTGATTATAAACTGACGATTGATACAATACACTGTTCATAAAAACACTGATTATAACTGATGAGCATAGCTAAACCTGCATTATAACTGCATACATAGCTAACACACTGATTATACTGATGACATATCAAACCAAACATCTGATTATAACGATGACATAGCTAAACACGATTATAACTGATGGACATAGCTAAACACTGATTATAACTATGACATAGCTAAACACTGATTATAACTGATGATATATAGCTAAACCTATGATTATAACTGATACATAGCTAAACACTGATTACTAACCTGATGACATAGCTAAACATGATTATTACTGATGACATAGCTAAACACTGATTATAACCGATGACATAGCTAACACTGATTATAATCCGATGACATAGCTAAACACTGATATAACTGATGACATAGCTAAACACTGACAAACATGATTATAACCGATGACATAGCTAAACACTGATTATACCGATGACATAGCTAAACACTGATATAATATAACTGATGACATATTAACATGATTAAACGATGACTAGTAAACACTGATTATAACTGATGATCATAGTTAACACTGATTATAACTGATGACATAGCTAAACACTGATTATAACTGATGACATTATAATTGACTACAAAACACCTGATTATAACTGATGACATAGCTAAACACTGATTATCACTGATGACATAATTAAACATGATTATAACTGATGACATTAGTGGATGGACAGGTTTTTGTTGATTTGCTATTGGAGATGCCTATGTGAATCCTTATCTGTACAGGGGAGAGGACGAGCAGGTGAATCCCTTCCTGACATCTCAAGAAAACAGTTATCCAGAAGACATGGACCACAATGAGTGAGGAGAGTCCCTGCCTGCAGTTACAGACATATCCCAGTAAGGGGCATTATTCTGTGGGACTGTAATAGTACACGAATGCTATAAGAGCAGTATTAAGCATCGACTGCCAGGACACAGACCTCCCAACCATTCCACCCTCGGCCCAAAGTCTTTTTACCTTAAAAAAAATAAAATAAAAGAGAGCAAAGTATTAATATTAGTGGAAAAATAGAAATAATTGGTACATAACTGAGAAATTGAGGGATGAGATGTTTAATAGGGTGGGTATTCCTATACCAGGGTGGGGTATTCCTATACAGGGTGGGTATTCCTTCCTATACCAGTGGTGGGTATTCCTATACCAGGTGGGTATTCCTATACCAGGTGGTATTCCTATACCAGGGGGGTATTCCTATCCAGGTGGGTATTCATACCAGCTGTGGGTATTCCCTATACCAGTGGTATTCCTATACAGGGTGGGTATTCTAACCATGTTGGGTATCCTTACCAGGGGGGATTCCATACCAGGGTGGGTATTCCATACCAGGGTGGGTATTCCTATATCAGGTGTGGGTATCCTATACCAAAGGGTGGGTATTCCTATACAGGTTGGGTATTCCTATACCAGGGTTGGTATTCCTATACCAGGGTGGGTATCTATACAGGTGGGTATTCCTATACCAGGGTGGGTATCCTATATCAGGGTGGGTATCCTATACCAGGGTGGGTATTCCTATACCAGGGGTGGGTATTCCTATATCAGGGGGGTATTCCTATATATCGGGGTGGGTATTCCTATTCAGCAGGGGGGTGATTCCTATACCAGTGGTTCATACCAGGGTGGGTATTCCTATCGGGTGGGTATTCTATACCATGTGGGTTTCCTATACCAGGTGGGTATTCCTATACCAGGGTGGGTATCCTATACAGGTGGGTATTCCTATATCCAGGGGGTATTCCTATACCAGGGTGGGATTCTATATCAGGGTGTGGTATTCCTATAACCGGGGGGTATTCCTATCCAGGGTGGGTATTCTATACAGGTGGGGTACTTCCTCATACCAGGGTGGGTATTCCTATATCAGGGGGTATTCCTATATCAGGGTGGGTATCCTATATCAGGGGGGTATTCCCTATCCAGTGTGGTATTCCTATACCAGGGTGGGTATCCTATACCAGGGGGGTATCCTATACCAGGGTGGGTCATTCCTATCCGGGGGTATTACCTATACCAGGGGGGATATTCCTATACCAGGGTGGGTATTCCATACCAGGGTGTGGTATTCCTATACCAGGGTGGGTATTCCTATATCAGGGTGGGTATTCCTACCAGGGTGGGTATTTCCTATACTAGGGTGGGTATACCTATATCAGGGGGGTATCCTATACCAGTGGTGGGTATCCTATACCAGTGGGTACGGGTGGGTATTTCCTATACCAGGGTGGGTATTCCTATACCAGGGTGGGTATTCCTATACAGGTTGGGTATTCCTAATCAAGGGTGGGTATTCCTATACCAGGGTGGGTATTCCTTATCAGAGTGGGTATTCTATATCAGGTGGGTATTCCTATACCAGGGGGGTTTCCTGATAGGGTGTATTCTATATCAGGGGGTGATTCCTATACCAGGGTGGGTTATTCCTATATCAGGGGGGTATTCCTATATCAGGGTGGGTATTCCTATATCAGCGGGGTATTCATACCTAGGTGGGTTTCCTATCCAGGTGGGTAATTCCTATACCGGGTGGGTATTCCTATACCAGGGGGGTATTCCTATACCAGGGTGGGTATTCCTATACCAGGGTGGGTATTCCTATACCAGGGTGGGTATTCCTATATCAGGGGGATTCTATACCAGTAGGGTATTCCTATACCAGGGTGGGTATTCCTATATCGGGTGGGTATTCCTATACCAACCAGGGGGGGTATTCCTATACCAGGGTGGGATTCCTATACCAGGTGGTATCCTAAGGTGTGGTTTCCTAATCATGGTATCCTATATCAGGGGGTATTCCTATATCAGGGGGTATTCCTATACCAGGGTATTCCTTACCAGGGTGGGTATTCCTATAGCCAGGGGGGTATGTTCTATACCGGTGGGTATTCCTATAGGCCTTCAGGGGGGTATTCCTATACCAGGGGGGTTGGGATTCCTATACCAGGGTGGGTATCCTATACCGGGTGGGTATTCCTTACCAGGGTGGGTATCTACCAGGGTGGGTTTCCTATATCAGGGGGGTAAATTCCTATACCAGTGGTGGTATTCCTATACCAGCCGGGTGGGTATTCTATACCAAGGTGGGATCTATACCAGGGTGGGTATTCCTATACCAGGGTGGGTATTCCTAGGTGCCATACAGGGTGGGTATTCCTATACCAGGGTGGGTATTCCTATACAGGGTGGGTACTTCCTATACCAGGGTGGGTATTCCTATACCAGGGTGGGTTATTCCTATACAGGGTGGGTATTCCTATGATCAGGGTGGGTATTCCTATACCCCAGGGTGGGTATTCCTATACCAGGGGGGTTATTCCTATACCGGGTGGGTATTCCTATACCAGGGTGGTATTCCTATATCCAGTTGGGTCTATCCTATATCAGGGTGGGTATCCTATACAGGGTGGGTTATTCCTATACCAGGGGGTATTCATATCAGGGTGGGTTCCTATCACCAGGTGGTTATTCCTATATAGGGGGTATTCTATATCAGGGGGGTATCATACCAGGGTGGGTATTCCTATACCAGGTGGGTATCTATCAGGGTGGTATTCCTATACCAGGGTGGGTATTCCATACAGGGGGGTATTCCTATACCAGGGTGGGTATTCCTATACCAGGGTGGGTATTCCTTATCAGGGTGGGTATTCCTATACCAGGGTGGGTATTCCTATACCAGGATGGGTATTCCTATACCAGGGTGGGTATTCCTATATCAGGGTGGGTATTCCTATACCAGGGTGGGTATTCCTATATCAGGGGGGTATTCCTATACCAGGGTGGGTATTCCTATACCAGGGTGGGCAAGACCCAAACCCATAAGTATGCCCCTTTGTGCTGGGTTGGTTTGTGGGTTTGTCTCTTTGTTATTACTGCCTGTTCTGTCTATCTGTCTCTTCCATAACAATGTTCATAACCGAATTCATTTGTCTCCCTTCACAGCCCAACGTACAGGTGAGTGCATGCTGTGTGTGTTTGCTGTGTGTGTGCTGTGAGTGTGGATTCTCCGTGTGTGACTGCTGTGAGTGTGGATTCTCATTTGTGCTTGCTGTGAGTGTGGATTCTCCATTTGTGCTTGCTGTGAGTGTGGATTCTCCTTGTGTGCTTGCTGTGAGAGTGGATTCTCCGTGTGTGCTTGCTGTGAGTGTGGATTCTCCGTGTGTGCTTGCTGTGAGAGTGGATTCTCCGTGTGTGCTTGCTGTGAGAGTGGTTCTCAGCTGTGTGCTTGCTGTGAGAGTGGATTCTCAGTGCGTCGGACTGTGGTGTGGATTCTCCATGTGTGCTTGCTGTGAGAGTGGATCTCCGTGTGTGCTTGCCTGTGAGACACTGATTATAACTGATGACATAGCTAAACACTGATTATAACTGATAACATAGCTAAACACTGATTATAACTGATGACATAGCTAAACACTGATTATAACTGATGACATAGCTAAACACTGATTATAACTGATGACATAGCTAAACACTGATTATCACTGATGACATAGTTAAACACTGATTATAACTGATGACATAGTGGGATTGGACAGGTTTGTTGATTTTGCTATTGGAGATGACTATGTGAATCCTTTATCTGTACAGGGAGAGGACGAGCAGGTGAATCCCTTCCTGACATCTCAAGGACAAACAGTTATCCAGAAGACATGGACACAATGAGTGAGGAGAGTCCCCTGCCTGCAGTTACAGACATATCCCAGTAAGGGGCATTATTCTGTGGGACTGTAATAGTAAACGAAATGCATATTAATAGCAGTATTAAGCATCGACTGCCAGGACACAGACCTCCCAACCATTCCACCCTCGGCCCAAAGTCTTTTTACCTTAAAAAAAATAAAATAAAAAGAGAGCAAAGTATTAATATTTAGTGGAAAATAAGAAATAATTTGTACATAACTGAGAAATTGAGGGATGAGATGTTTATTAGGGTGGGTATTCCTATACCAGGGTGGGTATTCCTATACCAGGGTGGGTATTTCCTATACCAGGGTGGGTATTCCTATACCAGGGTGGGTATTCCTATACCAGGGGGGGATTCCTATACCAGGGTGGGTATTCCTATACCAGGGTGGGTATTCCTATATCAGGGTGGGTATTCTTATACCAGGGTGGGTATTCCTATCAGGTTGGGTATTACTAACCAGGTGGGCCCTGTTCAATATACCAGGGTTTGGGGTTGGGTATTCCATATACAAGGGTGGGGTATTTCCTATACCAGGGTGGGTTTATATTCCTATACGCAGGTGGGTATTCCTTACAGGGTGGGTTGAATTCCTCATACCAGGTTGGGTTTTAGGGGTATCCTAATAACAGGGTGGGTATTTCCGATATCCAGGTGGGTATTCATGCCGGGGAGTATCCATACCCAGGTGGGTATTCCATATAAGTGTCTCTTATACCAGGCGTGGGTAGTTCCTATCCAGGGGGGTATCTTACCAGGGGGTGGGTATTCCTATACCAGGGTGGGTTCTATTCAGGTTGGTATTCTAACCAGGGTGGTATTCTTATCATAAGGTGGGTATTCTATACAGTGGACTCTCCCAGGGTGGGTATTCCTATATCCTCTTTACACAAAGAATTGGTAAGGCCTCATTTGGGAATATGGCGTGCATTTTTGAATCCTTTACAAAAAGGACATCTTTGAAAATGGAAGAGAGGGTTTCAGATAGGCAACACATTAATAGGGGATTGGGGGAACTTGAATATTAAGAGAGACTGAAAGTTACAATTAAGTCCGCTGGAAAAATTCGCTTCGGGGGATATGAAGTTAACTGTGTATACATACCTTACGGGCCATACAAAATATCTGGGGCATTGTTCACCAATATAACATGTCAAAGGACACAGTACATCCCTTAAGACTTGAAGGAAAAAGGTTAGGCTTCAAGCTCGGAAAGGGTTTGTCACACTGTTGAGAACGGTAAGGCTATGTACTTTCTTCCCGTGGACTTGTATGGCAGGTTCATTGGTCAGTTTTCAAAAAAAAAAGCTGGATAGTTTCCTGCAAACAATGAAATTTTTGCAAGTTACTGGTATGGATCATAAAGTAGAGTTGGAAGGTTTTTCACTGTGCTACCGGTAAAGCTCGGGCGCTTTCTTCCATTGGACGTTGTTATGGCAGGTCATTTGTCTTTTAATAAAAGCTGGATGAGGTTTTTCTACACAAACAATGACTGTACAAGTTACTGTGATGAGTTACATAAGTAAGAGTTGGGGAAAGGGTTTGTCACTGTGAGAATGGTAAGCTATGGAACTGTCTTCCAGTGGCCGTTGTTATTGCGGTTCATTGTCAGTTTAATAAAAATCTGGATGAGTTTCTACAAACCAAGGAGAAGGTCCAGTTACTGGGATTGATACATAAAGTCGATTTGGGAAAGGTTGTCACTTGTGAGAACGGTAAAAGCTATGGAACTTTCTCCAGGTTGAACGTTTGTTATTGGCAGTTTCATTTGGTCCATTTAAATAAAAAGCTGGATGAGTTTCCTAACAAACAAGGATGTAGTACAGTTACTAGGTATTGATACATAAAGTACAGTTTGGGAAAGGGTTTGTCACTTGAGAATGGTAAGCTATGGAACTGTCTTCCGATTGCTTGTGAAGGTTCTCATTTCATCATCCAGGTCATGGTATAATCTGTTTGTATTCAATTAGATCACCTTGGACTTGAACATGATTCTCGTGAAACGTTTCGCTAGTCATACCGACTGTGGCTTTCTCAATTCAGAATGACTTGTACAAGAATCTGTGGCAATTATGTACCCTGGAAAATCCCAATTAGCATATCCCACCAGGTTTTAAAGGTGTGAATTAGATATTGGCTACAGAGGTGTTCTAAAGAACCGCCCAAATTAAGTGTTAAAACCAGACCAAAAAATGTAGTGGCAGCAGTTGGTGTCGACCCCCCCACCTCTATTTAGTGCTTGGTTTTCTTTCTTTTCACATAAATTGCCTCCTTAACACCTCTCTTGAACCAGTCACGTTCCTTCCGCCAGTAGTTTAACATTAACAATCTTCAAAGGTATGTCGCTTTAATTCCTTAGATGCCGATACAACAACGCTGAGTCCTGACCCGAGGACTTGGCTCTTCTGTGCGGGCCGACGTTGATGGCAGTTGCTTGTTTTGGTCTCCCCAACATACAATCAAGCATTCTTCAACTGCAACTGCACTGCATATAGAATGTCGCTTTTCCTTGTGTTTTGTATTGGGTCTTTGCGGATGTACCAATTGCTGCCTCAGTGTAGTGGTTTTCGGTTAAAAAAGCGACAGGGATACGATGTTTTTTTGAAAATTCTTCTACTTTCTCTGAGACCCCTGCTATATATGATGGGATGACCATGTTCTCTTCCTCCGTCCTTGCTTTCCCCTTCACTGTTTTTGGTATTCGTGTTCTTTTCCTTCCTTCTACTTCTTTTGACAGGCCCAGTCTGGATATCCACAGTTTTAAGGGTCCTCTGAATGTTTTTCAGTTCTTAGCCTTCGCTCTGTGCTCGTGGGGATGTTCTCGGGCTCTGTGTTTCAGGGTGTCTGATGACCCCCAGCTTCTGATCTAAAGGGTGGTGGGAGTCCAAACATCAAATACTGATCTGTGTGTTGTGGTTTTCTGTAAACCTCTCTTTTCCAGTTAATACATTTTTCCTTCCCTTCTACAAGCATTCCAAGAAAGCCAGTTTGTTTGTTTTGGACCTCTTCCCTTTGAATTTAATGTTTTGTCCACCCGATTAATGTTGTTTCTGCTGTGAAGCTTGTACTTTCCTTCTGGTGGAATTTTAAAACCCAGGTGTCATCACTATCTGAACCAGTGTGCTGGTGTGCTATGGCCCTTAAAGGTATTAACGCCTGGTTTCTCACCTTCTCCCTTTAACGTTGGCCCAATGGTAAACTGGAGAGCCCATAGCCCATCATGTTTTTTTGCTTATAGAACTTATCCCTATCCCTGTTTTGAATGGGTTATCTGGCACCATTCCAACAAGGAAGCACACCCTGTTCTGGGTTGAGATCAGTTCTGCTGGTAAAGAGTGCTGTCTTGGCCCAGGCGTTTTCCTCACCATTGTCAACAGCCTCCCTATGGTGGGGTATACAAGTGAAGAAGAGCTTTCACAATCATAGGACAACCATAGTTTCTTCTAACCGAGTACTATATCCTTCAATCTTGTTGGTTAAATCCGAGAGTTCTGGATGTGATGCTTAGAAACTTCCCACCAAAGGTCCTAAGATGTGTAGCTAGATATTTGCCACCTTGTATGTTACAAGTTGATGCTGCTGCTGACTAAGGTCCTTAGTGGGGTGGGGCCCCTTCCTTATGTATCTTGGGAGTCCCTATATGCATGTGATGTGCCTCTCCAGGGAGAGCGAATGATACAATTTGCTCGGGCTCATGGCTTTAATCCTTTTAAGCTGTTGTATTAAGTCTATGACTCGTTTCTTTGTAACGGCTGGTCGGGATCCCTTGTTAAGCCTCATATGTGTTGTTATCGGCCGGAGCTGGTACCTTATCATGTTAGTCTGGTGTTGATTACACTGTGGCATCTCCTTTATCTGCCGGTAGATTGTGAGACTGAAATCTTTTCTTGAGGGATGTTAAGGCTCTCTTTCCTGTGTAATGTCAGTTTAGATTAAGGAGTTTTAGCACTGGCGTAAGGCTGCAAATACCTTATTTCTAAGTTTGTTTGCTCACTCTGTGATACCTTATTACTGTTGATAGAGGCTTCTGTGGCTGCTATAATACCACACGGGATGGCTTTATGGGGATGGCAAAATTCAAGCGCCTCTCCCAAGGACGTCCATTTCTGGCGTTGGTCAGGTCCGTTAGACAAGTTTCCTTCTCACCCATTCCTCCTTGTTTGATGAAGTGACCCTTCCCTCCTTTTGTATCCAAGGTAGTTTGTTCTCCTTTGGGGCTGTTCTGGATGACATAACAGATAAATTTTTCGTTTCCTTTGTTTGCCCTTACAAGTGCTGAGAAAGCTGTGCTTTGTTGGTGAACTCATCCTCTTTCCCAATGGCCAGGTGCTGTGTGAGGCCAGTTCTGTTCTATTTGAAGACTAATGTTGTGCATTAAAGCATCGCTGTAAAATGTGTCTGTCGTATCCGTTCAACTTAGGAATCTGTGTTTGATAGCGCTTTTGCCGATCTGTTTGCCTCTTTCTTCCAATGGAACGTTGTATGCAGGTTCCATTGGTCAGTTTAATAAAAGCTGATAGTTTCTACAAACAAGGCGAATTTACAGTTACTGGTATTGATACATAAAAGTAGAAGTTGGGGGGAAAGGTTTTGTCACTTTGGGACGGTAAGAGCTATGGAACTGTCTTCCTGGACTTGTTATGGCGGTTTCATTGGGTCGTTTTAATAAAAAGCATAGGATGGGGTTTCTTCTACAAACAAGAATGTTTCCAATTCGCTGGGATTTGATACATAAAGTAGAGTTGGGAAAGGTTTGTACTATAGTGAGACGTTAAAGGCATATGGAACCTGTCTTCCATGGACGTTGTTAGGGCAGGTTCATTGGTCAGTTTTACTAAAAGCTGGATGGGGTTTCTACAAACAAGGACTGTTCCAAGTTCTGGGATTGATCCATGAAAGTATAGTTGGGCAAGGGTTTTATCCCACTGTGATAACGGTATAGCTCCGGAACTGTCTTCTCAGTGGAACGTTGTTATATGGCAAGGTTCATTTGGTCAGTTTAAATAAAAGCTTGATTGGATTTCTAACAAACAAGGAATGTACAAGTTCCTGTTATTGTATCCATAAAGTAGAGTTTGGAGGTTTGTCACTGTGGAACGGTAAAGCTTATGGCACCTGTCTTCCATTGGACGTTTGTTATGCAGGTTCATTGGTCTTTTAATAAAAGGCCTGGTGAGTTTCACACAACAACGCATGTTACAATTTACTGTATTGATACTAAAGTAGAGTTTGGAAAGGGTTGGTCACTGTGAGAACGGTAAAGCTATCGGAACTGTCCTTCCAGTGACTTGTTTGTCATCGTTTTCATTGGTCTAGTTTTAATAAAAAGCGGAATGAGTTTTATCAAACAAGGAATGTTACAAGTTACTGTATGATAGCATAAAGGTGAGATTTGGGATGTGTGTCACTGTGGATACGGTAAGCAGGAATTGGACTGTCTTGCAGTGGATGTTGTTATGGCAGTTCATTGGTCAATTTAATAAAAACTGGATGAGGGGTTTTCTACAACATGGAGGTTACAAGTTACTGGTCTTGATCAAAAGTAGAGTGAAAGGTTTGTTCAACTGTGAGAACGGTAAAGCTATGAACTGTCTTCCAGTGGACTTTTATGTGTCATGTTCATGTCCATTTTAATAAAAATCTGGATGAGTTTCTACAAACAGGATGTTTACAAGTGACTAGGTATTGATAATAAAGTAGAGTTGGGAAGGGTTTGTCACTGTGGAACTAAGCTAGGACTGTCTTCCATTGGACGTTGTTATTGCAGGTTCTGGTCAGGTGAATAAAAAGCTGTATGAGTTTATCTACAAACAGGAATGTTGACAAGTTACAATGGGATTGATACATAAAGTAGAGTTGGAAAGGGTTGGTCACTGTGAGAACGGTAAAGCTATGGAACTGTCTTCCAGTGGAACGTTGTTATGGCAGGTTCATTGGTCGTTTAAATAAACGCTGGATGAGTTTTTCTCTTCTACAAACCAAGGAATGTTACTTTACTACTGGTATTGATACATAAAGTGAGGAGTTTTGGGCAAGGGTTGTCTACTGTGGAGAACGGAACGCTTGGAACTGTCTTCCAGTGGACGTTGTTTGGCAGGTTCATGGGTCTTTTAATAAAAATCTGATGATTTTCTCCAAACCAGGATTTTACAAGTTCCTGGGATTGATACATCAAGGAGGTTGGGAAGGGTTTATTTTCAACTGTGAGAACGGTAAAGCATGGAACTGTTCCTTCAGTGGACGTGGTTTGGCGGTTCATTGGTCAGTTTAATACAACTGGATGAGTTTCTACATACAAGGAATGATTCAGTTCTGGTATTGATACGAGAAATAGTAGAGTTGATCCAGTGAACTTTTCCGATTGCCCACTTGGAGTCAGAGGAAGGAATTTTTACCCCCTTCTCATAAATTTTGGTGGGGGTTTTTTTGCCTCTCTGGATCTTACAGTTAGGGCATGAATGAGGATATTGCTAGATGGGTTGTACTGGATGGCCTATTGTCCTTTATTCACCTCATACTATACTATACTGTATATATATAATAATCAGATTCATTTTTATATTTATCAACCATCATAGTCCTTCTATAATAATATTTATCCACTCCTTCATTGGTTTCCTTCACGACTGTATAAGGTATCCACCTCTCCGTACACAACCTTTATAAGGGATACACCTCTCCGTACACAGACGTATAAGGTATCAACCTCTCCGTACACAGACTGTATAAGTTATCGCACCTCTTCGTACACAGACTGTATAACGGGATCACACCCTCTACCATCTCCGTACACGACTGTATAAGTAGCGCACCTCTCCGGACACAACTGTATTAGGGATCCACCCTCCTCCGTACACAGACTGTATAAGGTATCACACCTCTCCGTACCCGACGTATCAGGTATCACACCTCTCCGTCCACGGTATAAGGGATCACCCTCTCCGTAACACAGACTGGTATAATGATCACACCCTCTCCGTACACAGACTGTATAAGGATCACACCTCTCGACCAGACTGTACTAATGGATCACACCTCTCTCCGTACACAGACTGATGAGGTATCACACCTTCCGTACACCAGACTGTATAAGGGAATCACACCCCCAATACACAGACTGTTCAGGTTCACACCCTCTCTGTACACAGACTGTATAAGGGATCACACCCTCTCCGTCCACAACTGTATAAGGGGATCACACCTCTCCGTACACGACTGTATAAGGTATCACACCTCTCCGGACCAGACTGTATAAGGGATCAACCTCCCGACACAGACTGTATAAGGATCACACCTCTCCGTACACAGACTGTATAAGTGTAACACCTCTCCGTACCCCGATCCTGTATAGGGATACAGCCATCTCCGACACAGACTGTATAAGGTATCACCGCCTCTCGAGCACAGCTGTATACGGATCACACCTCTCCCTACACAAGACTGTATAATGTGACACAAACCTCTCCGTACACACAGTACTGTATAAGGGAGCCACCCCCTCTCTCTCGTCTCTCCGTACACAGACTGTATAAAATGTGATCCGCGTCCTCTCCGTACACGACTGGTATAGGTATCACACCCACACACCTCTCCATACACAGACTGTATAATGTATCACCCCTCCTCCATAACACGACTGTATAAGGTATCACACCTCTCCATACACAGACTTATAAGGTTCACACCTCTCCATAACACATACTGTATAATGGATCACACCTCTCCTTAACAGACTGTTCATATAGTTATCACACACACCTCTCCGACACGACTGTATAAGTAATCTCACACCTCTCCGTAACACAGACTGTATAAGGTAATCACACCTCTCCTCCGTCACCTAGACTGTAGAAGAATCACAGCCTCTCCATACACAGACTGATACGGGCTCACACTCTCCGTACACGAACTGTCATAAGGTCTCACACCTTCTTCCGTACACAGACTGTATAAGTTATCACCCCTCTCCGTACACAGACTGTAATAAGGTTCACCCCCTCCGTACACAGACTGTATGAGGTTCCAATCACACCTCTCCATACACATACTGTATAAGGTATCCACACACACCTCCCATACACAGACGTATAAGGTATCAGCACCGTCTCCGTCACAGACTTATAAGGAATCACACCTCTCCATCCACAACTGTATAAGGTATCGCACCTATCCGTACCCGCTGTATAAGGTATCGCACCTCTCCGTACACAGCTGTATAAGGTTCAAATCACCCTCTCCGTCCACAGACTGTAATCAGGTATCACACCTCCTCCGACACTACTGTATAAGGGATCACCCGCTTTTTCCATACACAGACTGTATAAGGTATCGCACCTCTCCGTACACAGATGTATAAGGGATCGGCACCTCTCCTTACACAACTGTATAAGGTATCACACCCTCTCCGTAGTCCGATGTAATACGGTAATCACACCTCTCTCTCCGTACACGACTGTATAATGTACGCACCGTCTCCGTACACAGACTGTATAGGTTAATCGCACCGCTCCCTCCGTACCATACGAATAGGTATCGCATACCTCTCCCTCCTTACACAGACTGTTCAGGTATCGCCCCTCTCCGTTTTTACACAGACTGTATAAGGTATCGCACTCTCCTACACTAGACTGTATAAGGTAGCTCGCACCTCTCCGTACACAGACTGTATAAGGGATCAACACCTCCTCCGTACACAGACTGATAAGGGGTTCACCCTCATCCTCTCCGTACACAGCTGGTATAAGGGATCAGCCAACCTCTCCGTACCATACTGGTATAGGTATCACAACAACACCTCTCCGTACAAGACTGTATAAGGGATGCACACCTCTCCATACACAGACTGTATAAGGGATCACACCTCTCCGTACACAACTGTATAACGGATTCACACCTCTCCGTACCACAGACTGTTCAACGTATCACACCTCTCCGTACACAGACTGTATAAAGGTACACACCTCCCGTACCCAGACTGTATTAAGGTATCACCCTCTCCATACACAGACTGTATAAGGTATCACACCCTCCATACACAACGTATAGTATCACACCTCTCCGTACACAGACTGTAAAGGGATCACACCCTCTCCATACACGAGACTGTATATAGTTATCGCACCTCTCCGTACACAACTTTATAAGGTATCGCACCTCTCCGTACACAGATGGATAAGGTATCACCCTCTCCGTAAAAAAAACACCAGACTGTATAGGTATCACAATCACACCTCTCCGTACACAGACTGTTAAGGGATCACACCTCGCCATACACAGACGTATAGGTATCGCACCTCTCCGTACACGACTGTCTAAGGTATCGCACCTCTCCTTACACAGACCTGTAAAGGTAGCACACCTCTCCGTAACACATACTGTATAAGGTAATCACACCTCTCCGACACAGACTGTATAAGGTTCGCACCTCTCCTTCACAGACTGTATAATGTATCGCAGCCTCCCGGACACAGAACTGAATAAGTAATCGCACCTATCCTACACAGACTGTATAATGTAATTCGCCTCGCACCTCTTTTCTCCGTACACAGACTGTATAAGGTATCGCACCTCTCCTTACCAGACTGTATAAAGGTTATCGCACCTCTCCGTACACAGACTGTATAATGGATCACACCTCTGTCTCCGTACACAGACTTTTAAGGGGTCACACCTCTCCGTACACGACTGTTTATAAGGATCAACACCCTTCCTCCGTACACGATGTAATTATAAAGGTTCACACCTCTCCGTTACACCAGACGTGTATAAGGGTCCACACCTCTCCGAAGAAGATGGATTATAAGGGAATCACACCTCCCGACACACGTTGTGTATAAGGATCACACCTCTCCGTACACAGACTGTATAAGGGATCAACCTCTCCGTACACCACTGTATAGGGGTAGTCACACACCTCTCCGTACACAGGCTGTAAATGGTCACCTCTCCGTACACACGATCTGTGTAAGGGATCACACCCTCCTCCGTTCACAGATGTATAAGGATCACACCTCTCGTACACAGCACTGTATACCGGTATCACACCACTCGCCGACAAACTGAGTATAAGGTATCACCACTCTCTCCGTTACACAGACTCGCTAATGCGTATCACCCCTCTCTACACAGACTGTATAGGTATCACACCAGTCCCATATAACACAGACTGGATAAGGTTTACCACTCACACCTAAGGTATTCACTTCCCGTACCACGACTGTATAAGGTATCACACTCTCCTTACCCAGTGTATAAGGGATCACACCTCCCGTCACAGACTGTATAAGTATCCAACCTTGCCCATACACAGACTGTTAAGTATCACCCTCTCTCCGTATCACAGACGTGTATAAGGTATCACCCCTCTCCATACACAGACTGTATACGGGATACACCCTCTGCCAACACAGACGTATAAGGTCTCACACCTCTCCGAGACCGACTGATAAGGGGGGGTGTATACACCTCCGTACACAGACGTCTAAGGATCACACCTATCTCCGTACACAGACGGTATAAGGATCACACCACTCTCCGTACAAGGACTGTATAAGGTATCACACTCTCTACACAGAAAGCGAAAAGCCTAGAATCTATAGGTAATCACAACCTCTCATACACAGACTGTATAAGGATCACACCTCTCGTACACAGACTGTATAGGGAATCACACCTACTCCATACAACACCAGCAGACCTGTATAAGGTTATCACACCTCTCGTACACGACTGTAATAAGGGATCCCACCTCTACGATACACACGAACTGTATAAGGTATCACACCTCTCCGTACACAGACTGTTATAAGGTAGTCACACACGCTCCGTCCACAGACTGTAAGAGTCACACCTCTCGGTATAATTATAGTTCATTCTATAATGTATCATATCAAGGGGCAATGGGACCATTTATTGTCCATTATGGACAAGCATGATCCTTTATTGCCTGGGTGGCTGGCTGGCTTAGGACTTAATTTGGCCACTATTAATTTTTTTATATTTTTTTTCATTTTATCTTTAATGCAATTCATTTAAACATCATGTCATGTTGGGTTTTTTTTGGGGTTCCGTTCCTACTCGTCTCTGCGTCTACCTCCTTTGACCTTCCTGGCTGAGTCGTCTATTAAACCCCCCTGTGGCAGTTTGAATGTAAGCGGGGGAGCATGTTTGTTCAGGGAGGGACTCAATCTCTTTTGGCCAAGTCACAGGTGGTGCAGTCAGTGTAATGGGAGTTTCCGGGTGTTTAAATGTATAATATGGTTCATGGGTCAAGGGGGAGTTAATGTTATTGGATTATTGATGGTTTCTTACTCTTCCATCAGAACAGAAGATATAAGAAGAAGAGCAAATCTTTACGCGAGGCTTGTGTCACCCCAATGAGCCCCACTCTGGCGCCATTTTGTATCTCTCCAGACCTCCGGGGTGCTCAAGAAAATGCTCTGTCTGTGCCCCACATCACCTACTGTCACATCGAGGGGCACACAAAACTGATGGCAGCTTCCAGAACCAAGTCAGGTTGTGTACTTGTGTGTGTGTGTTCAATGGGAGTGAGTGCTGTTAAATTACTTAACAAAGCTCATCATCAGTGGATTTTTTTTTGAATTGGTAAACACACAATCCTGGGGCCCTCTCTTCTCATATGGGGCATGTTTCATATCCCGTGGATGAATGAATTCAAAGTTATTGCTACAATAACTTCAAAGCCTCATGTATGTGCAAAATGTATTTTATATATATAGATTTACACACACCATGACATCACTGTGACATCAAACTTCCAATCAGTGACAATGGCTTCACAACCTTCCTCCTTTGCTGGTAAGCTTAGAGGTGGAATAGGGACATGCAGAAGGTGAATATCTTCTTTCAGGAATGCGGGTAGGGTAGTGGATAGTTGCGACACTGGTAACCGGTATATGTGAATCTGGGAACATGGACCAGGTAAGTATTGGTTGATCTGGAACACCTGGTAACCAGTAAGTATTGTGATCTTGGAAAACCCGGTAACCAGTGGTAAGTATTGTGATCTGGAACACCTGGTAACCAGGTAAGTATTGTGATCTGGAACACGTGGTAACCAGGTAAGTATTGTGATCTGGAACACGTGGTAACCAGGTAAGTATTGTGATCTGGAACACGTGGTAACCAGGTAAGTATTGTGATTGTCCTGTAACCGGTAAGTTATCTGACGTGGTAACTAGGTAAGTAGTTTGTGATCTGGGACAGCCTGGTAACACGGTAGTATTGTATCTGGAACACCTGGTAGGTAACCAGGTAAGTATTGGTGATTCTGGGACACGTGGTAAGGAGTACGTATGCGGTGGTAATATTGTGATCTGGAACAGTGGTAACCAGTTAAGTATGTGATCTGAACAACCGTGTATACCCAGGTAATAGTATTGTGAGCTGGAACACTGGTAACCAGTTAAGTAATTGTGATTCTGAGACACGTGGGTAACCAGGTAAGTATGTGACTCTGGACACCTGGGTAACCGGTAAGGATTGTGATTCTGAGACACCCCTGGTAACAGGTAATATTTTGATTTCGGGGGACACCGGTAACCAGGTAAGATTGTGATTCTGGGACACCTGGTAACGGTAAAGTAGTTTGATCTGGACACACTGGTAACCAGGTAAGTATTGTGATTCTGAGACACCGTGGTAAACCAAGTAAATATTGTGATTCTGGACACCTGCGTAACCATGTAAGTATTGTGTTCGGTGGGACACCGGTAACCAGGTAAGTATTGCTGATTCTTGGGAACCTGGTAACCAGGTAATATTGTGATCTGGGACACCTTGCACAGAGAAATTGTTCAACAACCGGTAACCAGTAAGTATTAAGATTCTGAGACCACACTGGTACCAGGTAAGTATTAGTTGATTAGGACCACCTTATACCAGTGTAAGTATTGTGTTCTGGACACCTGGTAACCCCGGTAAGTATTGTGATTCTGGGGACACCTCGTAGTATGTACTGGGACACTGGAAGTAAGTATTTTTGATCTGGAACACGTGGTAACCAGGTAGTATGTGATTCCCTGGGACACCTGGTAACCAGGGTAAGTATTGTGTCTGAAACCTGGTACCAGGTAAGTAATTGTGATTCTGGAACACACATGGTAACCAGGTAAGTATTGTTTCTGGTACACCTGCGTTACCAGGTAAGTATGTGTATTTCTCTGGGACACCTGGTACCAAGGTAAGTATTGTGTATCCTGGACACACTGGTAACCAGTAAAGTGTGTGATTCTGGAGACACCTGGTAACCAGTAAGTATTGTGATTCTGGCGACATCCACTAGTAACCAGGTATATTGTGTTCTGGGACACCTGGAACCAGGTAAGTATTGTTGATTCGGAAACACGTGGTAACCAGTTGTAAGTATGGTGATTCTGGGAAACACCTGGTAACCAGGTACGTATTGATTAGGGTCGATAGTACGTTGTACACCTGGTAACCAGGTAGTATTGTGATCCTCTGGGCCCTGTGTAACCAGGAAGTATTGTGATTCTGGGACACCTGGACTAGATGACTGCAAAACCTTGACCGTAAGTATTGGGATTCTGGGACAAGCCCTGGGTACCATGAGTAGAGTATGTGATCTGAGGACAACCTGGTTAACCAGGTAAGTCTTGTGGTATCTATCTGGGTACATGTGGTAACCAAGGTAAGTATGTTTTGATTCTGGGGACACCTGGTAACCAGGTAAGTATTGTGATCTGGAACACCTGGTAACCAGGTAAGTATTGTGATTCTGGGACACCTGGTAACCAGGTAAGTATTGTGATTCTGGGACACCTGGTAACCAGGTAAGTATTGTGATTCTGGGACACCTGGTAACCAGGTAAGTATTGTGATTCTGAGACACCTGGTAACCAGGTAAGTATTGTGATTCTGGGACATGTGGTAACCAGGTAAGTATTGTGATTCTGGGACACCTGGTAACCAGGTAAGTATTGTGATTACTGGGACACTGGTAACCAAGTAAGTTTGTGATTGGGACACCTGTAACCAGTAGTATTGTGATTCTGGGAACAGCCTGGTTAACACCAGGTAGTAATGATGTATTCTGCCGGACACCTGGTACCAGGTAAGTATTGTGATTCTGGGACCCTGGTAACCAGTATAGTGTAGTTGCTCTGGGAACCTGGTAACCAGGTAGAGTCATTGTGTGTTCTGGGACACCTGGTAACCAGTAAGTATTGTGATTCTGGGACACCTGGTAACCAGGTAAGTAGTTGTGATTTTGGACAACTGGGCAAGTAATTGCTCATAATCTATCCGCATATTGTAATTTGACAGTGAAGGGGTTAAAGTTCTGTTTACACGATATCAAATCAGATAGCGCTGAGACTCTTGGTAAATCCGTCTTAATGCACATTAAAGAAGGGACATTCTAATCATGTATAATAGATTAAAATGGATTCTCTGTTATTAATAGAATTATTAGAATTATGCAGAATTGTTTATTTTTAGGGTTACATCTCCTTTTCAGGGCATAATAGCGTTATAATAGCGTTCTAATAGCATTCTAATAGCGTTCTAATAGCGTTCTAATAGTGTTAAATAGCGTTCTATAGCGTTATAATAGTGTTATAATAGATGTTCTAATGCGTTTAATAGTGTTTATATAGCGTTCTAATAGCGTTATAATAGCGTTATAATAGCATTCTAATAGCGTTCTAATAGCGTTCTAATAGTGTTATAATAGCGTTCTAATGACGTTCTAATAGTCCGTTACTAATATGCATTCTAAAAAGCGTTCAAGTACGTTCAAAGTGTTATAATCGTTCTAATAGACGTTCTATAGTGTATAATAGTGTTTTACAGTAATTTAATAATCCATCGCGCCACAAAATTTTTTCGGTTATCAAGTACTTGGGTACTTGATACCAGCGTAACATGTTGTGGCGACTGGATTCTAGAAAATAATTACCTTCACATACGTCCTTTTTCAATGGTCTACTGTTACAATTCCCCCTTTTTTTGTTAAATAGCGTTTATATACCTGTGTTGTAATAGAGTTATAATAGCGTTATAATACCGTTATGATAGTGTTATGATAGTGTTATAGTGGTGTTGTAATAGCGTTCTAATAGCGTTACAATAGTGTTATAATAGCATTATAATAGTGTTGTAATAGAGTTATAATAGCGTTATAATAGTGTTGTAATAGAGTTATAATACCGTTATGATAGTGTTATGATAGTGTATAATGGTGTTGTAATAGCGTTCTAATAGCGTTATAATAGTGTTGTAATAAGATTATATGCGTTAATGATAGTGTTATGATAGTGTTATGATAGGGTATAATGGTGTTAATAGCGTTTATAATACGCGTTATAATAGCTGTTGTAATAGAGTTTATAATAGCGTTATGATATTGTTATTATAGTGTTATGATAGGTTATCTAAATGGGGTATAATAGCGTAAAATAGCGTTATAATAGTTGGTTAATAGAGTTATAAAGCGTTTATGATAGTGTGATGCATAGTTATGCTGTGGTTATAATGCGTTATTATCATCGTGTTTGTAATAGGTTCTAATAGCGTTATGATGTGTTATGATAGTGTTATGATAGTGTTATAATGGTGGATAATAGCGTTTATAATAGCGTTTAATAGTGTGTAATAGATTGTATAATAGCGTTATGATAGTGTTATATTAGTGTTATGATGTGTGTATAATGGTTTATAATGGTGTTATATAGCGTTAAATTATGTTGTAATGAGTTATAGAGTGCTTATGATAGTGTTATGATATGTAGTTGATATTTATGATAGTGTTATGATAGTGTTATGAGTGTTATAATAGGTTTAATAGTGTGTATATGAGTTATCAATAGAGTTATGATAGTTGTATGATAGTGTTATGATAGTGTTATAATGGCTGTTAATAGTCGTTATAATAGTGTTGTAACTAGTAGTTATCCAATACCTTATGATAGTGTTATGATAGTGTTAATGATAGTGTTATGATATTTATGATAGTGTTATTATGGTGGTTCTATAAATAGCGTTATGTAAATAGTGGTTGTAATGAGAGTTATAATGCGATTATTATAGGTTTATATAGTGGTTATGATAGTGTTAGTGATAGGGTTATGATAGTGTTTATAATGGTGTGGATAATAGCGTTTAATAGTGTGTTAATAGAGTATAATAGCGTTTATGATAGTGTTATGATATAGGGTTACTGTAGTGTTAAATGGTGTTATAAGCTCGTTAATAATAGTGTGAATAGAGTATATAAGCGTTATGATAGTGTTATGATAGTGTTATGATAGTGTTATAATGGTGTTTATAATAGCGTTATAATAGTGTTGTAATAGAGTTATAATAGCGTTATGATAGGTTTATGATGTTTGATAGTGTTATGATAGTGTTATGAATAGGTTTATAAGCGTTTATGCTTATATAGCGTATATAATAGTGTTGTAATAGAGTTATAATAGCGTTATGATGTGTATGATAGTGTTATGATAGTGTTATAACTGGTGTTTATAACTAGCTATAATAGTTTGTTAATCAGTTAAAAATTACGTTATATAGCGTTCTAATAGCGTTATGATAATGTTCTAATAGCGTTATAATAGCGTTCTAATAGCGTTATGATAATGTCCTAATAGCGTTATAATGGTGTTAACACTTATACTTTCTAGAATACATTTCCTGTGCACGTGACTTTTCTTATGTTGGTCATGTGATCTCTGCTTTTCTAATATCTTTATTCCTCTGCTCTGTTACCCCCCCCCCCATCTCTTTTGGGTTTCTCTCTGATAGGTCGGTCTCGTTCTTGGTCTTCTCTCTCTGTGTGCACATCATTCAGCTTAGCAGGCCAAGGTTATTAACGCGTGTGCCACCACTAAGGTCGCTGACGTAAATCGTGACATTTAACAAAATGCGCAATTTGCGGACACGATTGGCAAATACATACTCCTGGAACAACCGAAATAAAAATGTTTAGGGAAGGGAATTTGCGCCAGAGTCAATCTTTATCCAAATATCTTTAATAACTTTATAAAGATATCAATTCACAGCTACAACCACTTAATTCACTGATAAACCATGACAAGCTAAACACATACGACTGACAAGCTAACACTATTAACCGAGACTTGAACATGATAAAGGGCATAGTTAAACACTGATATATATAAACAGGCAAATATTACGAATGACATAGCTAACATATAACATGACATGTAAAACTATACTACTGCAATATACGACATAGCTCAACACATTACTGATAACATAGTAACCTGAACTGATTGACATATCTGTACATCTAAACTATTTACATCATGCAATGTTATAACTGATACAGGCTACTATTAAACTATAAGACTAACAAAAAACCGATGATAGTAACACTGTATATTATACTGTAAGATATAACTGATAAAAGCTACACATGATTATAACTTATGCCTATAGCTAACCACTGATTAATAACTGATGACATAGCTTAACACTGATTATAACTGATGAAATAGCTAAACACTGATTATAACTGATAACATAGACTAAACACTGATTATAACTGATAACATAGCTAAACACTGATTATATAACTGATAACATAGCTAAACACTGATTATAACGATACATAGCTAAACCTACTAGCAAACTGATTATAGATCTCAAACTGATATACATACAGCTAAAATGATATAACTGACCTAGCTAAACTATATACGATAAACATAGCTAACACGATTAAACTGACTGTAATATTATAACCGATAGCTAAACATAAATTGTACTAGTAAACACTGATTTATACTATAGCTAACCTGATTTATAACAATAAAAAAATAAAAAAGGATAAACGAAAAAAAAAAATAAAAAAAAATCAAATAAGAATAACCTATAAATAAAACTAAAAAATAATTATTTAAAAATAATTAAAATAAAAAAAATAAAAAAAACATAAATATAAATCAAAGATTAATAAATAAAAATAATAACCATAAGCATAAAAATGATATATAAGAATAATAAATCAACACTTAATAATAAAATAGCTACAATCAATAATAATAAATGATAACATAGCGAAAACACGATAATAAACATAATAAACATGTAAAATAAATACAACTGATAAACATAGCTAACACTGATATACTGATATGCTAACTACGATAGACATAGCTCTAAACACTGATTATACACTGATGACATAGCTAAACACTGATTATACACTGATAACATAGCTAAACACTGATTCTAACTAAAACAGTAAACCTGACCGTATGACTACCACACTGATTCAACTGATACATGCTAATGAGTAATGATCAACATAGCTAAACTATTACGTGATCCAATACATGATATAAGATGCAAGCTAAACACATTAACCGATAATCCTAACCCGATTATAACTGAAATGATACATGATCGAGCTAGAAAACATATAACTGATTAGAATGATTATGACATAGTAAACTTTATAACTGAACATAGCTAAACACTGATATAACCTGATGACATAGCTAAACACTGATTACATAACTGATGAACATAGCTAAACACCTGATTAACTGTTGACATAGCTAAACACTGATTATAACTGATGACATAGCTAAACACGATTATAACTGATGAACATAGCTAAACACTGATTAATAACTGATGACATAGCTAAACCCTGATTATAACTGTGAACATAGTCTAAAACACTGATTATAATCACTGACGATAGAACAATAACGACATAGCCAAACACTGTTATAACTGATGACATAGCCTAAACCATGCATTATAACTCTATGAATAGCTACCACTGATTATAACATATGACAATATCAACCAAACATCTGATTATAACTCTGGATGCACATAGCCTAAACATCGATTATAACTGATGCATAGCTAAACACTGATTATAACTGGTAGACATAGCTAAAACACTGTTAGAATATAACATGCAAACACTGATATATGATGCTAATACCCCCAATGATTATAAATGATACATAGCTAAACACTTGATATAATTCATCAAAAACGTTACTGATACATAGACAACATGATTATAACTGATGACCATAGCTAAACACTGATTATAAACCGATGACATAGCTAAACACTGATTATTACCGATGAATAGGTAACACTGATTATAACTGATGACATAGCCTAAACACTGTTACTAGCATAGATAAACATATTAACCGATGACATAGCTAAACACTGATTATCCGAATGACATAGCTAAACACTGATTAATAAACTGATGACATATACATGATTAAACGAGACTGTAAATGTATAACTATGTCATAGTGATAAACACTGATTAGAACTGATGACATAGCTAAACACTGATTATAACTGAACATAGCAACATGATAACTGTGCTACAAACCTGATTATAACTGATGACAGAGCTAAACACTGATTATCACTGTGACATATTACAACAACTGATTATAACTGATGACATAGTGGGATGGGACAGGTTTTGTTGATTTTGCTATTGGAGTGCTATGGAATCCTTTATCTGTAACAGGGGAGAGGACGAGCAGGGTGAATTCCCGTCCTGAACATCTCAGGACAAACAGTTCATCCAGAAGACCTGACCACAATGAGTGAGGAGAGTCCCTGCCTGCAGATTACAGACTATCCCAGTGAAGTGGGCTATTCTGGGGACTGTAATATACACGAATGCTATCCAAGGCAGTATTAAGCATCGACTGCCAGGACCACAGACTCCCAACCATTCCACCCTGGCCCCAAAGTCCTTTTACCTTAAAAAAATAAATAACAAAGAGAGCAAAAGTATTAATATTTAGTGGAAAAATAAGAAATAATTGGTAACATAGAATGAAAATTGAGGGATGAGGATGTTTTAATTTAGGGTGGGTATTCCTATACCAGGGTGGGACTGGGGGTATTCTATACAGGGTGGGTATTCTTCGGTGTATCCTATACCCATGGATATTTACCGGGGTAATTCCTATACCAGGTGGGTATTCCTATACCAGGGTTGGTTATTCCTATACCAGGGTGGGTATTCCTATATGGGGTCTCCAGGTGTGGGGTATTCCCTATAACCAGGTATTTAGGGTTATTCAACCATTGATTTACCATGGGGGGATTCCGATACCAGGTGGGTATTCCTGATACCAGGGTGGGTATTCCTATATCAGGTGGTATTCCTATACCAGGTATTAACCGGTGTGGGATTCCTATACAGTAGTGGGTATTCCTATACCAGGGTGTGTGTATTCACTATACCAGGGTGGGTTATCAGGTGTTCCTATACCAGGGTGGGTATCCTATATCAGGGTGGGTATCCTATACCCGAGGTGGGTATCCTATACCAGGGGTGGTTATTCCTATATCAGGGGGGTATTCCTATATACGGGTGTTGGTTATTCCTATCAGCGGGGGGATATTCCTATACCAGGTGGGTATATCATATACCAGGGTGGGTATTCCTATCCAGGGTGGGTATTCCTATACCATGTGGGTATTCCTATACCAGGTGGGTATTCCTATACCAAGGGTGGGGTATCCTATACATCGGTGGGTATTCCTATACCAGGGTGGTATTTCCCTATACACAGTGGGGGTATCTATATCAGGGTGTGGTATTCCTATAACCAGGGGGGTATTCCTATCACCAGGGTGGGTATTCTCAGGATACAGTCCGGTATTCTATAAGGGTGGGTAATTCTATATCAGGGGTATTCCTATACTCAGGGTGGGTTTCCTATATCAGGGGGGTATTCCTATACCAGGGGTATTCCTATACCAGGGTGGGTATGCCTATACCAGGGGGGTATCCTTACAGGGTGGGTATCATACCTATCCGGGAGGTATTTCCTATACCAGGGGGGGCGATATTCCTATACCAGGGTGGGTATTCCATACCAGGTTGTGGTTATTCCTATAACAGGGTGGGTAATTCTATATCAGGGGGGTATTCCTGCAAGGGTGGGTAGTCCTATACTAGGGTGGGTAACCTATATCAGGGGGGTATTCCTATACCCGGTGGGTATTCCTATACCGGGGTTTCTAGGGTGGATTTCCTATACCAGGGTGGGTAATTTCCTATACAGGTTGGGCTATTCCTATAACGGGTTGGGTATTCCTATACGGTGTCTAACAGGGGGGGTATTCCTATACCAGGGGGTATTCCCTATACAAGAGTGGGTATCTCTATATCCAGGGGTGGGTATTCCTATACCAGTGGTGGGTATTCCTTGATACCAGGGGGGGTATTCCTATATCAGGGGGGTGTATTCCTATACCAGGGTGGGTTATTCCTATATCAGGGGAGGTATTCCTATATCGGGTGGGTATTCCTATAATCAGGGGGTATTCCGATACCAGGTGGGTATTCCTATCCATTGGTTCCCTACCGGGTGGGTATTCCTATGCCAGGGGGGGTCTATTCTATACCAGGGTGGGTATTCTATACCAGGGTGGGTATTCCTATACAGGGTGGGGATAATTCCTATACAGGGATTCAACGGGTTCTATATCAGGGTGGTATTCCTCTATACCGGGTGGGTAATTCCTATTACCAGGTGGGTATTCCTATTCAGTATCCATACCAGGGGGGGTATTCCTATACCGGGGTATTCCAGGGGATTCCTATACCAGGTGGGTTTAATCCTATACTTCGGGTGGTGGGTTATCCTACTATCAGGTGGTTATCCTATATCAGGGGGTATTTCCTATACTCAGGGGGGGTATTCCTATACCCATGTGGTTATTACAGGGAGTATTCCTATACCAGGGGGGTTTTTATGTTTATACCAGGTGGGTATTCCTATACCCAGGGGGGTATTCTATATCCAGGGGGTGGATTCCTATACCAGGGTGGGTATCCTATACCGGGTTGGGTATTCCTTTACCAGGTGGGTTATCTCTAACAGGGTGGGTTCCATATATCAGGGGGGTATTCTATACCCAGGGTGTGTATTCCTATACCACGGGGGGTTTCTCATACCAAGTGGGATGTAGTTCTATAACCAGGGTGGGTATTACTATACCGGGTGGGTATTCCTGTACCAGGGTGGGTTGTCCTATAACAGGGTGGGTAATTCCTATACCAGGGTGGGTATTCCTATACAGGGGGGTGTTACCTATACCAGGGTGGTATTCTTATACCAGGGTGGTTATCCTATACCAGGGTGGGTATTCTTATGATAGGGGTGGGTATTCCTATACCCCAGGTGGGTATTTCCTATACCAGGGGGGTTCATTCCTATACAACCGGGTGGGTTTCCTAATACAGGTGGTATCTAACCAGTTGGGTTTTCCTATATCAGGGGTGGGTATTCCTATAGCAGGTGGTTATTCCTATACAGGGGGTATTTCCATATCAGGGTGGGTTTCCTTATACCAGGGTGGGTTATTCCTATATAGGGGGTATTCTATATCAGGGGGGTATCCTATACCAGTGGTATTCCTATACCAGGTGGGTATTCTCCTATCAGGGTTGGTCATTCCTTATACCAGGGTGGTTCTCCATAACAGGGGGGTATTCCTATACCAGGGTGGGTATTCCTGATACCAGGTGGGTATTCCTTATCGGTTTGTTGGGGTATTCACTATAACCAGGTGGGTATCACTATACACAGGATGGGTATTTCCTATACCAGGGTGGGTATTCCTATATCAGGGTGGGTATTCCCTATTACCAGGGTGGGTATTCCTATATCAGGGTGGGGATTCCTAGACCAGGGTGGGTATTCTAACCAGGGTGGGCAATACGGAGACCCAAACCCATAAGTTAATGCCCCTTTTGCTGGGTTGTTTGTGGTTTTGTCCTCTTGTTATTACTGCCTGTTCTGTCTATCTGTCTCTTCCATAACAATGTTCATAACCGAATTCATTTGTCTCCCTTCACAGCCCAACGTACAGGTGAGTGCATGCTGTGTGTGTTTGCTGTGTGTGTGCTGTGAGTGTGGATTCTCCGTGTGTGACTGCTGTGAGTGTGGATTCTCATTTGTGCTTGCTGTGGTGTGGATTCTCCATTTGTGCTTGCTGTGATGTGGATTCTCCTATGTGTGCTTGCTGTGAGAGTGGATATCTCCGTGTGTGCTTGCTGTGAGTGGTGGATTCCTCCGTGTGTGCTTGCTGTGAGAGTGGATTCTCCGTGTTGTGTCTTGCTGTGAGAGTGGATTCTCCTGTGTGCTTGCTGTGAGAGTGGATTCTCAGTGCGTCGGACTGTGGTGTGTTCTCCATGTGTGCTTGCTGTGAGAGTGGATCTTCCGTGTGTGCTTGCCTGTGAG
>CM033471.1:1448747-1485460 GCA_019447015.1 Hymenochirus boettgeri
GTGAGAGTGGATTCTCCGTGTGTGCTTGCTGTGAGAGTGGATTCTCCATGTGTGCTTGCTGTGAGAGTGGATTCTCTGTGTGTGCTTGCTGTGAGAGTGGATTCTCCGTGTGTGCTTGCTGTGAGAGTGGATTCTCCGTGTGTGCTTGCTGTGAGAGTGGATTCTCCGTGTGTGCTTGCTGTGAGTGTGGATTCTCCGTGGGTGTGCTATGAGTTTGGATTCTCCTTGTGTGCGTGCTGTGAGTGTGGATTCTCAGTGCGTGCGTACTGTGAGTGTGGATTCTCCATGTGTGCTTGCTGTGAGAGTGGATTCTCCGTGTGTGCTTGCTGTGAGAGTGGATTCTCCGTGTGTGCTTGCTGTGAGTGTGGATTCTCCGTGTGTGTGTTATGAGTTTGGATTCTCCTTGTGTGCGTGCTGTGAGTGTGGATTCTCAGTGCGTGCGTACTATGAGTGTGAATTCTCAGTGTGTGCATGCTGTGAGTGTGGATTCTTCATGTGTGCTTGCTGTGAGTGTGGATTCTCCTTGTGCGCATGCTGTGAGTGTGGATTCTCAGTGTGCGCGTGCTGTGAGTGTGGATTCTCTGTGTGCGCATGCTGTGAGTTTGGATTCTCTGTGTGCGCGTGCTATGAATGTGGATTCTCCGTGTGTGCTTGCTGTGAGTGTGGATTCTCAGTGTGTGCATGCTGTGAGTGTGGATTCTACGCGTGTGTGGACTGTGAGTGTGGATTCTCCGTGTGTGCGGACTGTGAGTGTGGATTCTCCGTGTGTGCGGAGTGTGAGTGTGGATTCTCCGTGTGTGCGGACTGTGAGTGTGGATTCTCTGTGTGTGCGTGCTGTGAGTGTGGATTCTCCATGTGTGTGTGCTGTGAGTGTGGATTCTCCGTGTGCGCGTGCTGTGAGTGTGGATTCTCTTGGATCTCAGTTTGGTGCGTGATGTGAGGTGTCGGATTCACGTGTGTTCGTGCCTGCGGTGTGAGAGGTTGGTGCGTGCTGTGAGTGTGGATTCTCAGTGCGTGCGTACTATGAGTGTGAATTCTCAGTGTGTGCATGCTGTGAGTGTGGATTCTTCATGTGTGCTTGCTGTGAGTGTGGATTCTCCTTGTGCGCATGCTGTGAGTGTGGATTCTCAGTGTGCGCGTGCTGTGAGTGTGGATTCTCTGTGTGCGCATGCTGTGAGTTTGGATTCTCTGTGTGCGCGTGCTATGAATGTGGATTCTCCGTGTGTGCTTGCTGTGAGTGTGGATTCTCAGTGTGTGCATGCTGTGAGTGTGGATTCTACGCGTGTGTGGACTGTGAGTGTGGATTCTCCGTGTGTGCGGACTGTGAGTGTGGATTCTCCGTGTGTGCGGAGTGTGAGTGTGGATTCTCCGTGTGTGCGGACTGTGAGTGTGGATTCTCTGTGTGTGCGTGCTGTGAGTGTGGATTCTCCATGTGTGTGTGCTGTGAGTGTGGATTCTCCATGTGCACGTGCTGTGAGTGTGGATTCTCTGTGTGTGCAGACTGTGAGTGTGGATTCTCAGTGTGTGCGTGCTGTGAGTGTGGATTCTCCATGTGTGCGTGCTGTGAGTGTGGATTCTCCGTGTGCGCGTGCTGTGAGTGTGGATTCTCAGTGTGCGCATGCTGTGAGTGTGGATTCTCTGTGTGTGCAGACTGTGAGTGTGGATTCTCTCTGTGTGCAGACTGAGTGTAGATTCTCTGTGTTTGCTGACTGTGAGTGTGGATTCTCCATGTGTGCATGCTGTGAGTGTGGATTCTCCGTGTGCGCGTGCTGTGAGTGTGGATTCTCAGTGTGCGCATGCTGTGAGTGTGGATTCTCCATGTGTGTGGACTGTGAGTGTGGATTCTCAGTGCGTGCGTGCTGTGAGTGTGGATTCTCCATGTGCGCGTGCTGTGAGTTTAGATTCTCAGTGTGTGTGTGGTGTAAGTGTGGATTCTCCGTGTGTGTGGACTGTGAGTGTGGATTCTCTGTGTGTGCGGACTGTGAGTGTGGATTCTCTGTGTGTGCAGACTGAGTGTGCATTCTTTGTGTGTGCAGACTGTGAGTGTGGATTCTCAGTGTGTGCGTACTGTGAGTGTGGATTGAGTGTGGATTCTCAGTTTGTGCGTACTGTGAGTGTGGATTCTCAGTGTGTGCGTGCTGTGAGTGTGGATTCTCCATGTGTGCGTGCTGTGAGTGTGGATTCTCCGTGTGTGCGTTCTGTGAGTGTGGATTCTCAGTGTGCGCGTGCTGTGAGTGTGGATTCTCTGTGTGTGCAGACTGTGAGTGTGGATTCTCTGTGTGTGCAGACTGAGTGTGGATTCTCTGTGTGTGCTGACTGTGAGTGTGGATTCTCAATGTGTGCGTACTGTGAGTGTGGATTCTCAGTGTGTGCGTGCTGTGAGTGTGGATTCTCCGTGTGTGCGTGCTGTGAGTGTGGATTCTCTGTGTGTGCTGACTGTGAGTGTGGATTCTCAGTGTGTGCGTGGTGGCCTGTAGTGTGATTCTCAGTTGGCTGATGTCGTGTTAGCAGTGGCGTGGGTGGGTGTGGTGCTCTCTGCCGGTGTGCGGACCTGTGACGGATGTGGATTCTAAGTGCAGTGCGTGCTGGTGAGTTGGTGGATTCCGTGTGGTGCAACGGTGAGTGTGGATTCTCCGTGTGTACGGACTGTGAGTGTGGATTCTCCGTGTGTGCAGACTGTGAGTGTGGATTCTCTCCCGTGTGTCAGTTGGTTGGTGTGTAAATTACTATCATTCTCTTCATTTAAATGTCTAAAAAGAATCTGCCTTGGCTGGTGTTTAATGGAGCCATATGCTACATACAAATCCAGGGCCTCATGTACATGGAGCTGCATTCAAAAGTTAAAGGGATTTAACCCCAGCGCTAATGTTACGCCAGGCTCTAAATTAAGCGCCAACTCCATTATTAAATTCATTGGCGGTGTCTTTCGTGAAATGTGCACAGCTGCCACAATGAAGAAGTTAAACTCAAACCAACTCATTCGATATCCGTTACGCGAGTTTAGCCCGCATGTTAGTAATAGGGCCCACAGTTAGTATGAAACCACCCACCACCGATCAGCCAGGAACCTTTGTGCTGGTAAATCACTCAACCTGCGGATTGTACGTCCAATCCATGGGATGTCCGGTAGTTGTATGGCACAGCTTTAGTGGAGTTCCTGGTTACTGCTGAATGCCCTGCGCCTGCATGGCCCTCAGAGCAGGATTATCCACAAGGCAACCCTAGGCACCTGCCTAGGGCCCAGGAAACTTCTGGGGGCCCAGCTTCAGAAGCAGTAACAATATTATATTCTATACAATATATGCAGCAAAAAAGGGTGTCCCTAAATGATGGCACTGTCTAGGCCCCATATGATCATAATCCATCTCTGATGGCCCTAGTACACAGGATTGTTCCAGTCCAGACAATGAAAATCCAGGCTGTTTTATGTTACTCACTGTAAAGTCATCAATGGGACAGATAACAAATACCGGGGATTGTTTGCTTGTAACTCGGTTTCTATGCAGCCAATGGCAGAGGAGATTCCTAAAAAACTGCTGACAGTTAGCTGGTAACCGTTGTTGGGCACCAGAAATAAGGAGTAAACCGTGCACAGTGCAAAACCCCATTCAGGGCACAAAAAAACGGTTTTGTGTTACTTATGTTTTTGTTACAGCCCTGCACCCTGTTTGTTCAATGAACTCTCTCTGTGGTTCAGGTTAACGGAAGCTCACCGAATGGCTGTCAAGGTTACACGCAGGATGCAGTACTTTGTGGCTCGCAGAAAATTTCAGGTATTGGATTTAACAAGAAATGCAAATTGGTAACGTCCCAGTAATTCAGTGATTATTTCACTTACACTAGTGGGTGTGTTTCGAAAGGTGAAAGCTAGTAATAATGCACAATAGATGCCAATATTTTGGTTTCGATGGTAATAATGTACGGTATGTAGTAGAATCATACTGTAATGATCTGGTAAGTAATGTAGTATAATGTCACAGTAAATCTGTAGATGTATAATGTACGTAAACTGTATGATGGTATAATGTACGAGAAATACTGTAGTGGTAATAATGTACAGGTAGAATACTGTAGATGGTAATAATGTACATTCGAATGTAGAGGTAATATGTACGGTAGAATACTGTAGATGGTAATAATGTACGGTAGAATACTTGTAGTATGGTAATAATGTACACGTAGAATCTGTAGATGGTAATAATGTACGGTATAGAATAACGTAGATGTGTAATAATACGTAGAAACTGTAGATGGTAATAATGTACGTGGTATAATACTAGTATCATCAGTTAGTCAGTAGAATTAACTGTATGTAATAATGTACGGTAGAATCTGTTGATGGTAATAATGTACAGGTAGAATCTGTAGATGTAATAATGCAGTAGAATACTGTAGATGGTAATCATACTGTACGGTAGAATACTGTAGATGGTCAAGAATGTACATTGAAGACATGTACAGGTAATAATGTAACTTAGAATACTGGTAATATTATGGTAGAATACTGTTAGATGGTAATAATGTATATGGTAGAATACTGTGATATGTAATGATGTATGGTATAATACTGTAGTGGTAATAATGTACGAGTCGAACTGTAGATGGTAATAATTGTACAGTAGAATATGTAGATGGTAATACTGTATGGTAGAATACTGTAGATGGTATATGTACACGTAGAAGCATACTGTAGATGGTATAATATCATAGTAGAATACTGTAGATGGTTAAAGTTACGTAATAGAATACTGTTGATGGTAATATGTACAGTAGAATACTGTAGATGGTAATAATGTACAGTAGACTACTGTAGATGGTAATAAATGTACGGTAGTAGAATACTGTAGATGGTAATAATGTCAGTAGAATACTGTGATGGTAATAATGTACAGTAGAATACTGTACTGGATATGTACGTCGGAATACGGAATGGTAAATGTACGAGTAGAATACTGTAGATGGTAATAATGTACAGTAGAATACTGTAGATGGTAATAATGTCGCAGTAGAATATGTAGATGTTAACATGTACGTAATACTGTAGATGGTAATAATGTACAGTAGAATACTGTAGATGGTAATAATGGTACAGTAGAATACTGTAGATGGTAATAATGTACAGAGAATACTGTAGATGGTAATAATGTGCGGTAGAATACCAGAGCGGATAATAATGTACGGTAGACTACCGGAGGAGATAATAATGTATGGTAGAATACGAGAGATGGTAATAATGTATAGTTGCGGTTATAATGTACGGTAGAATACCAGAGCGAATAATAATGTAGAGTAGAATACTGTAGATGGTAATAATGTATGGTAGAATACTGTAGATGGTAATAATGTATGGTAGAATACTGTAGATGGTAATAATGTACAGTAGAATACTGTAGATGGTAATAATGTACAGTAGAATACTGTAGATGGTAATAATGTACGGACTACTTAGTGTCAGAATCAGTAGAATACTAGAGGTATAATGTACATAGATACGTGTAGATGGTAATTTACGGTTAGAATACCAGAAGACCAGCGGATAATAATGTACTGTAGAATACTGTAGATGTAATAATGTATGGTAGATAATACCAGAGCGATAAAATGTATGGTAGAAACTGTAGGTAATAATGTATGGTAGAATACCGGAGCAGATAATAATGTATGGTAGAATACCGGAGATGGTAATAATGTATAGTCGCAGTTATAATGTACGGTAGAATACCAGAGCGAATAATAATGTATGGTAGAATACTGTAGATGGTAATAATGTAAGGTAGAATACCAGAGCGGATAATAATGTATGGTAGAATACTGTAGATGGTAATAATGTATAGTCTCTGTAATAATGTACGGTAGAATACCAGAGCGGATAATAATGTATGGTAGAATACTGTAGATGGTAATAATGTATGGTAGAATACCAGAGCGGATAATAATGTATGGTAGAATACTGTAAATGGTAATAATGTATGGTAGAATACCGAGAGATAAAATGTGGTAGAATACCGGATGGTATATGTATAGTCGCGTAGCAGTTATAATGTACGGTAGAATACCAGAGCGAATAATAATGTATGGTAGAATACTGTAAATGGTAATAATGTACGGTAGAATACCAGAGCGGATAATAATGTATGGGTAGAATACTGTAAATGGTAATAATGTATGGTAGAATACGGAGCAGATATAATGTATGGAGAATACCGGAGATGGTAATAATGTATAGTCGCGGTTTAATGTACGGTAGAATACCAGAGCGAATAATAATGTATGGTAGAATACTGTAGATGGTAATAATGTAAGGTAGAATACCAGAGCGGATAATAATGTATGGTAGAATACCGGAGATGGTAATAATGTATAGTCGCGGTTATAATGTACGGTAGAATACCAGAGCGAATACTAATGTATGTACAATACTGTAGATGGTAATAATGTAAGTGGAATACCAGAGCGGATAATAATGTATGGTAGAATACCGGAGATGGTAATAATGTATAGTCGCGGTTATAATGTACGGTAGAATACCAGAGCGAATAATAATGTATGGTAGAATACTGTAGATGGTAATAATGTAGGTAGAATACCAGAGCGGATAATAATGTATGGTAGAATACCGGAGATGGTAATAATGTCTCGTCGCTGTTATAATGTACGGTAGAATACCAGAGCGAATAATAATGTATGGTAGAATACTGTAGATGGTAATAATGTAAGGTAGAATACCAGAGCGAATAATAATGTATGGTCGAATACCAGGTATGGTAATAATGTAAGGTAGAATACCAGAGCAGATAATAATGTATGATGGTAATAATGTGTGGTAGAATCCAGGGGTGGTAATAATGTAGCGTAGAGTACCAGGATGGAAATAAAGTGCGGTAGAATACCAGGGACAGTATTAATGTACAATGAATACCAGGGGTGGTTAATATATGCATATAATGCCATGGATGGTTATAATCACAGTAGAATACCAGGGATGGTAATAATGTTGGGTAGAAATACCGGGAATGGTAATAATGTTGGGTAGAATACCAGGGATGGTAATAATGTACGGTAGAATACCGGGGATGGTAATAATGTACGGTAGAATACCGGGGATGGTAATAATGTACGGTAGAATACCGGGGATGGTAATCAATGTACGGTAAATACCGGGGATGGTAATAATGTACGGTAGAATACCGGGGATGGTAATAATGTACGGTAGAATACCGGGGATGGTAATAATGTACGGTAGAATACCGGGGATGGTATAATGTACGGTAGAATACCGGGGATGGTAATAATGTACGGTAGAAATAACCTGGGATGGTAATAATGTACGGTAAATCCCGAATGGTAATAATGTCGTATAAGAAACCGGTGATGGTAAATTGTACGGTAGAATACCGGGGATGGTAATAATGTACGGTAGAATACCGGAGATGGTAATAATGTACGGTAGAATACCGGGGATGGTAATAATGTACGGTAGAATACCGGGGATGGTAATAATGTACGGTAGAATACCAGAGATGGTAATAATGTACGGTAGAATACCGGATGGTAAATGTACTGTAATACCGGGGATGGTAATATGTAGGTAGAATACGGGGGGTAATATGTACGGTTAGAATACCGGGGATGGTAATAATGTACGGTAGAATACCGGGATGGTAATAATGTACGGTAGAATACCGGGGATGGTATTATTTTTCTCTACGTTGGGATATACCATTCGTACACATCTCTGTAAGTTGAACGGTCCAATTTTCCAGGCTCTGTAGAATGTAACTCCAACCTGGTGATAGAATTTGAAGTCTTTTTGTAAAATCGTTATTGAGATGAAGACGATGTTCTAATATTAAATAACATAGAGAGGAGATTTATGGGTGATGTCATGCCATATTTTATTATTATTATTGTGGATTTATATAGCACCAACATCTTCCATAGCACTTTACAATTCCATGTATACATTCACATCAGGCCCTGCCCCGAAGAGCTTACAATCTAATCACATTATGTACACATACAACCTATCAGTATGTCTTGATTGTGGGGGAAACCGGAGTGCCCGGAGGAAACACACGCAACATGGGGAGAACATACAAACTCCTTGCAGATGTGTCCAAGGGTGGATTAGGGGTGGGTAAGGACTTCAGCGCTACAAGGCATCAGTGCTAAGAACCACTGAGCCACCGTGCTGCCCTGGTCTGAGGGCAGAACCAGAACCTACCTGTAGACTGGTTTTTTAGATTGAGATAAGGGAATGAACCTAATTAGCCTGAAACCAGCCAGGAGATGGCGCCTTATCAAACCAGATACGGTGAGCAGGTGACAAACACCCGGGGCGACAGGTGTTACCTTCCTTGGTAGTGCAGGTTATTTTGCGTATCCCATTCCTGTAAGTGATGTATTTACCATTCGCCTTTCACCAAACTCTTAGCAAGCTCTGAAACCATACTACGTGAGGGACGTTATTGAACAATATTCCCAAGGTCACCTGAATATGATGGTGCGGATCAAGGAACTGCAGAGACGGTAATAGAGGTTCATTGTGATCTGTGTTACTCAGCCTCACATAGACTCTATAATACGCAATGTGACTGGTCATATCCACACGATACTATCCACTAATACTAATACTAGATACTAAATCCCATAATTACTAAATACTGGTACTAATACTAGATACTAAATCCCATAGTTACTAAATACTAATACTAGATCTAATCCCATAATTACTAATACTGGATATACTAGATACTACACCCATATTACTGAAATACTAATACTAGTACTAATCCCATAATTACTAAATACTGGTACTGAATACTAGATACTAAATCCCATAATTACTAAATACTATACTAGATAAACTAAATCCCATAATACTAATATTCTGGTACTATACTAGATACTAAATCCCCATAATTACTAAATACTAATACTAGATACTAAATCCGGATATTACTAATACTGATACTACTACTAGATACGTAAATCCCATATTACTAATCTGATACTAAACTAGATACTCTCCACAATTCTCAATATATACACTACTAGATACTACATCCCATAGTTACTAAATACTAATACTAGATACTAAATCCCATAGTTACTAAATACTAATACTAGATACTAAATCCCATAGTTACTAAATACTAATACTAGATACAAATACTGGTACTAATACTAGATACTAAATCCCATAATTACTAATACTGATACTAATACTAGATACTAAATCCCATAGTTACTAAATACTGATACTATTCTAGATACTAAATCCCATAGTTACTAAATACTGATACTAATACTAGATAACAAATTCCATAGTTACTAAATACTAATACTAGATACTAAATCCCATAATTACTAATATGACTGGTACTAATACTAGATACTAAATCCCATAATTACTAAATACTAATACTAAGATACTAAATCCCATAATTACTAAATACTGGTACTAATACTAGATACTAAATCCCATAATTACTAATACTGATACTAATACTAGATACTAAATCCATAGTACTAAATCCTGATACTAATACTAGATACATCCCATAATTGCTAAATACTGATACTAAACTAGATATTAAATCCCCATAATTTAATAATACTAACTGATACTAATCTAAGATACTAAATCCCATAATTACTAAATACTGATACTAATACTAGATACTAAATCCCATAATTACTAAATACTGATACTAAATACTATATTCTAAATCCCATAATTACTAAATACTGATACTAATACTAGATACTAAATCCCATAATTACAAAATACTGATACTAATACTAGATAAGAAATCCCATAATTACTAAATAATGATACTAATACTAGATACAGTACTAAATCCCATAATTACTAAATACTGATATTAATACTGGATATTATATCCCATAATTACTAAATACTGATACTAATACTAGATATTAAACCCCATAATTACTAAATACTGATACTAATACTAGATATTAAACCCCATAATTACTAAATACTGATACTAATACTAGATATTAAATCCCATAATTACTAAATATTAATACTAGATATTAACCCCATAATTACTAAATACTGATACTTATACTAGACACAGTACTAATCCCATAATTACTAATACTGATACAATGCTAGATATTAAATCCCATAATTACTAAATACTGATACCAATACTAGATATTAAATCCCATAATTACTAAATACTAATACTAGATACAGTACTAAATCCCATAGTTACTAAATACTGATACTACTAGATACTAACATGCCTATATAAGAAACTTTCTTATTGTTAAAAATGGTGATAATTTTGCCCTAGCCAATCAGATGTTAGCTTTCAAATGGTACCTAACTTCTGATTGGCTGGGGCAAAATTATCACCATTTTTAACAGTAAGAACTTTTCTTATATAGGCCTGTAAATCCTGTGATTACTAAATAAATATTGATAAATACTAATACTGAATCCCATGTTTTAATCTTTCAGGCTGGATCATTCTCTGGGCAAACCAGGTCTTTTTCTGCCAGGTAACAACCAAGCTTTTTTTCTGCCCATAATTCTTTACATAAATATTTACATAAAAGGGAACATATATATATATATAACTATAACTATAAAGAACTATATATATATATATATTTATTTATTAGGTATTTTTGAATGTACATATTTATTTACAATGTAGCGTTTATAATATCCCGTATAGTTATTCATAATGTAGGTATGTAAATGGTTATTTATAATGTAGGCATGTATAGGGTTATACACACATACATTATCCCTTATATATCACACTGTAAGGGGAACATTATCCTTATATATTACACTGTAAGGGGAACATTATCCTTATATTTACACTGTAAGGGGAACATTATCCTTATATATTACACTGTAAGGGAGACATTAATCCCTTATATATTACACTGTAAGGGGAACATTATCCCTTATATTTCCACTGTAAGGGGACATTATCCCTTATATGTCAACACTGTAAGGAACATTATCCCTTATATATCACACTGTAGGGGAACATTATCCCTTATTACACACTGTAAGGGGAACATTATCCCTTATATATTACACTGTAAGGGAACATTATCCCTTTATATATACACACTGTAAGGGGAACATTATCCTTATATATTACACTGTAAGGGGGAACATTATCCCTTATATTCACAACTGTAAGGGAACATTACCCTTATTATTCACTGTAAGGGAACATTATCCCTTATATATCACACTGTTAGGGGAACATTATCCCTTATATATAAACTGTAGGGAACATCCCTTATATTACACACTGTAAGGGGAACATTATCCCTTATATATTACACTGTAAGGGGAACATTATCCCTTATATATTACACACTGTAAGGGGAACGTTATCCCTTATATATTACACACTGTAAGGGGAACATTATCCTTATATATTACACTGTAAGGGAACATTATCCTTATATTACACTGTAGGGGAACATTATCCTATATTTACACTGTAGGGGAACGTTATCCTTATATTATCAACACTGTAAGGGAACATTATCCCTTATATATTACACTGTAAGGGGAAATTATCCCTTATATTACTTTACCTACTGTAAGGGAACATTATCCCTTATATATTACACTGTAAGGGGAACATTATCCCTTATTACACACTGTAAGGGGAACATTATCCCTTTATATACACTGTAGGGAAATTATCCTTACATATACACTGTAAGGGAACATTATCCCTTATATATTACACTGTAAGGGGAACATTATCCCTTATATCTAATTTACAACTGTAAGGGAAACATTATCCTTATATATTACATTCTTGTAAGGGGACATTATCCCTTATATATCACACTGTAAGGGAACATTATCCCTTATTTTCACACTGTAGGGAACATTTCTCCCTTATATATACACTGTAAGGGGAACATTATCCCTTATATTACACTGTGGGGAACATTATCCTTATATATACACTGTAAGGGGAACATTATCCCTTATATATTACACTGTAAGGGGAACATTATCCCTTATATATTACACTGTAAGGGGAACATTATCCCTTATATATTACACTGTAAGGGAACGTTATCCCTTATATATTACACTGTAAGGGGAACATAATCCTTATATATTACACTGTAAGGGAACATTATCCTTTATATATTACCACTGTAAGGGGAACATTATCCTTATATATTACACTGTAAGGGGAACATTATCCTTATATTTACACACTGTAAGGGGAACATTATCCTTATATATTACACTGTAAGGGGAACATTACCTCCTTTTTTTTAATATTCACTGTAAGGGACATTATCCTTATATATTACACGTGTAAGGGGAACTTATCCTTATATATTACACTGTAGGGGAACATTATCCTTATTAATTACACTGTAAGGGAACATTATCCCTTATATTCAACAACACTGTAAGGGGAACATTATCCCTTATATATTACACTGTAAGGGGAACATTATCCTTATATATTACACTGTAAGGGAACATTATCCTTATCTATCCACTGTAAGGGGAACATTATCCTTATATATTACACTGTAAGGAACATTATCCCTTATATATACACTGTAGGGGACATTATCCCTTTATATTACACTGTAAGGGGAACATTTCCTTATATATTACACACTGTAAGGGGAACATTATCCTTATATATTACACTGTAAGGGGAACATTATCCCTTATATATTACCTGTAGGGAACTTATCCCTATATATACACTGTAAGGGGAACGTTATCCTTATATATTACACTGTAAGGGAACATTATCCCTTATATATCACACTGTAAGGGGAACATTATCCCTTATATATTACACTGTAAGGGAACATTATCCCTTATATATCACACTGTAAGGGGAACATTATCCCTTATATATCACACTGTAAGGGGAACATTATCCTTATATATTACACTGTAAGGGGAACATTATCCCTTATATATCACACTGTAAGGGGAACATTATCCTTATATATCACACTGTAAGGGAACATTATCCCTTATTCATCACCACTGTAAGGGGAACATTATCCCTTATATATTACACTGTAAGGGGAACATTATCCTTATATATCACACATGTAAGGGGAACATTATCCTTATATATTACACTGTAAGGAAACATTATCCCTATATATCAACACTGTAAGGGAACATTATCCTTCTATATTCAACACTGTAAGGGGAACATTATCCCTTATATATCACACTGTAAGGGGAACATTATCCCTTATATATTACACTGTAAGGGAACATTATCCTTATATATTACACTGTAGGGGGACATTATCCCTTATATATACACTGTAAGGGAAACATTATCCTTATATATTACCTGTAATGGGAACATTATCCTTATATATTACACTGTAGGGGAACATTATCCCTTATATATACACTGTAAGGGGAACATTATCCTTATATATTACACTGTAGGGGAACAACGTTATCCTTATATATTACACTGTAAGGGAACATTATCCCTTATATATCACACTGTAAGGGGAACATTATCCCTTATATATTACACATACAACTGTAAGGGGAACATTATCCCTTATATATACACACTGTAGGGGAACATTATCCTATCTTACCTGTAGGAATATCCTTATATATTCACACTGTAAGGGGAACATTATCCTTATATATTACACTGTAAGGGGAACTTATCCTTTATAATTACAACTGTAAGGGGAACATTATCCTTATATATTACACATGTAAGGGGAACATTATCCCTTATATATTACACTGTAAGGGGAACATTATCCCTTATATATAACACACTGTAAGGGAACATTATCCCTTATTATTAACTACAACACTGTAAGGACATTATCCCTTATATATTACACTGTAAGGGAACATTACCCCTTATATATTACACCTGTAAGGGAACATTATCCCTTATATATAACTAGTGGGAACATTATCCTTTATTTACACTGTGGGGGAACATTATCTTATATATTACACTGTAAGGAACATTATCCCTTATATTTACACTGTAAGGGGACATTATCCCTTATATATTACAACTGTAAGGGGAACTTATCCCTTATATATTACAACTGTAAGGGGAACATTATCCCTTATATATTACACTGTAAGGGAACATTATCCCTTATATATTACACTGTAAGGGGAACTTATCCCTTATATATTACACTGTAAGGGGAACATTATCCTTATATTACACTGTAAGGGGAACATTATCCTTATTTACACTGTAAGGGGAACATTATCCTTAATATTACACTGTAAGGGGAACATTATCCTTATATATTACACTGTAAGGGAACATTATCCTATATATTACAACACGTAAGGGGAACATTATCCTATATATTACACTGTAAGGGAACATTATCCTTATATATTACACTGTAGGGACATTATCCTATATATTCACTGTAAGGGGAACATTATCCCTTATATTTACACTGTAAGGGAAATTATCCTTATATATTCACTGTAAGGGAACATTATCCTTATATATTACAACTGTAGGGGAACATTATCCTTATATATTACACTGTAGGGGAACATTATCCCTTATATATTCCATGTAAGGGACATTATCCTTATATATTACACTCGTAAGGGGAACATTATCCCTTATATATTAACACTTGTAAGGGGAACATTATCCCTTATATATTACACTGTAAGGGGAACATTATCCTTATATATTACACTGTAAGGGGAACATTATCCCTTATATATCACACTGTAAGGGGAACTTATCCCTTATATACACTGTAAGGGAACATTATCCCTTATATATACACAGTAAGGGGAACTTATCCTTATATATTACACGTAAGGGGAACTTATCCCTTATATATTACACTGTAAGGGACATTACCCTTATATATTAACCTGTAAGGGGAACATCCCTTATATATAACACGTAAGGGAACTTATCCCTTATATATTACACCGTAAGGGGAACATTATCCCTTATATATTACACACTGTAAGGGAACATTATCCCTTATATATTACACTGTAAGGGGAACATTATCCCTTATATATTACACTGTAAGGGAAACTTATCCCTTAATATATTACAACTGTAAGGGGAACATTATCCCTTATATACACACTGTAAGGGGAATTATCCCTTATATATTACACTGTAAGGGAACATTATCCCTTATATATACACCACTGTAAGGGAACATTATCTCCATAAATATTACACTGTAGGTGAACATTATCCCTTATATATTACACTGTAAGGGGAACATTATCCTATATATATTACACTGTAAGGGGAACATTTCCCACTTGTTTATATATTTACACTGGTAAGGGGAACATTATCCCTTATATATTACACTGTAAGGGGAACTTATCCCTTATATATTACACTGTAGGGGAACATATCCCTTATATTACACGTAAGGGGAACATTATCCTTATATATTACACTGTAAGGGGAACTTATCCTTATATATTACACTGTAAGGGGAACATTATCCTTATATATTACACTGTAAGGGAATTATCCCTTATATATTACAACTGTAGGGGAACATTATCCCTTATATTTACACTGTAAGGGGAACATTACCCTTATATATTACACTGTAAGGGGAACATTATCCTTATATTACACTTAGGGGAACATTATCCCATTATATTACCTGTAGGGGACATTATCCTTGATATATTACATACACACTGTAAGGGGAACATTATCTTATATAGTACACTGTAAGGGGAACAATGTTCCTTATATATTACACGTGGACGGGAACATTATCCCTTATATATTACCTCGTGTAAGGGGAACATTATCCCTTATATATTTACACTGTAAGGGGAACATATCCCGTATATTATTTACACTGTCTTACTGTCTCTTTTGTATTGGTGCGCATGCATAAGATAGGGGCCGCGCGTCGGGACAGGGCAGGTGTCAGTAAGGACGGCTGCGAGTGAGCGGCTGTAAGGTATTATCCAGGTCCCCCGAGCGTCCTATTATTCACAGGGGGAATAAGCGTTCTCACCTCCCTGTAATATAGAACGAATGCCAATACTTATTTTGGGGGGTTTAGGGGAGTTTACAGGTCCTTTAAGGTAGCCATACATATACCGATATTACTTACCCGACCGAGCGTTACTAACTGAATACAACAGATATGTATGTATATGGGGGTTTATTTGTTGTGTGTACCTGGTTATTTATCATGTATGTTATTTATAAGGTATATGGTTGTCCATACATCATGTGTGTGTCTATTCCCATTGCAGCCTGTGCTCAATCATTTCAATGCTAATTGTCTCCCTACAGAGAAAGGAGTGGATAAAGGATTTTACAACCATCGGTCCACGGATTATACGTCTGGAGGAGAAGGTGATTGCTCATAATCCAACATATTGCACTGCTGTACGAAGCTGGTCTCTCTCTTCCCACCACTGCTGGGAGTTGTGGTTTAAAACTACGGAGATTTGCAGGTGGGACGCAGGTTTGCAGCTGTAATGGCACATGTAGCCAAGCAGCATACATTCATTTAACTGGTCTTACCTTCCACGTCTACAATATTCATATAGGTGTTGTTTTAATAGGATTATAAACGTGTTTCCCTCCAGTTCCTTCCCCCGCATTCTAACTACACCCCAATACTACCTCACTCCACAAACATCCCAATACTAACTACACCCCATTACTTACTAAGCCCCATCACTAACTTACCCAATACCTTACAACCCTATAACTACAACCCCAATACTAACATACCCCACACTACATACCTACTAACTATCCCCATTCTACACTACATACTAACGACACCCCATTAATAACTATAACCCATTACTAACTATCCCCATTACTAACTGTACCCCATTACTAACTACAGTCCATTACTAACTACCCCACTAACCCCCCAGACTACTACACACCCAATACTACTAACTAGCACAACCCCAAATACTAACTCCATAACTCTAATTACAACTACACCCATTACTACACACAACTACTAACTCACTACAACAAACTACCACAAACACCCCATTACTAACTATACCCCACCATTCTACTATAACCCAATACTAACTACACCCCACTACTACACAACCCCAATACTAACTACCACACCCTACTAACTATACCCCATTACTACACAACCGCACAATTGGGTGAGTACAATTGACAAGGCAGCTATTTACCTTAAAGAACAGTAAACAAAAAAACAAGTGTTTGCCAATCGTTTCTATTATTCCCAGGGGGTGAGAACGCTTATTCCCCGTCCCTGTGAATAATAGGCGCCCCGGGGACAAGCGGTACTTACCTTACCTGGCGCTCCACTCGCTCCTTCTGATCTGACAGCCGCGTTGTCCTGCTCTCTCCCGATCTTTCGTATTGGTGCGTGCATGCCCCCAAACATAGGCGCGCGATCGGAACAGGGGCAACGCGGCTGTCAGATCAGAAGGAGCGAGTGGAGCATCAGGTAAGGTAAGTACCGCTGTGTCCCCTGAGCAAACTATTATTCACAGGGAGGGGGGAATAAGCATTCTCACCCCCCTGGGAATAATAGAAACGATTGGCAAACACTTGTTTTTTTGGTTTACTGTTCCTTTAAGGAGAGGTGGGCCAAAAGGAGCAAAAAGCCCTCCACAGAACATACAGATGGAGCAGTCTCATGTTATATGAATTGCATTGCCCACAACATCTCATTTCTCACTCCCAGGTTCCTGTGCATCTCAAGGGGACATTCCATTCTTGTTCTTCTCTAGGAAGGGTCCTGTATCTGATCTCACTAGTTGATCTAGTATATTGTGTGGTCCTTTGTATGCACATTTAGGGACTATTTTAAATTCTTCTATCTCCGGATGGCAAGTAGGTGCCAATGTTTCTTACTGACCTGTTTGATGTATTTAATCTCTATGCCAAATACAAATACCATCTTTTTATCACCCATTTTCTTAGTAGGTTGTAATAATTCTCTAATTCTATCCAAGCTTGTTTGGCATTTCCAATGGAGAATTGGCTTCTCTGTTTCCTGCAGGTGACCAAGATGGACAATAAATTAGAGGAAATCCTAAATGTTCTTCGATCTCAATTTGTGCCAGAAGTGGAGCAGACAAGTTCTTCTCAGCCAGGATCCCCAGCATCCAACCGGCTTCATCCGTCTCCAAATTCTCCCACTGGCAGCCGCAAGTTCTGAGAACCAACATGTGACAGCCAGGAGAGTCTGGGTCCATTTCTAGTGCTGGAGAGAAACCTTCTACTCGCTCTGAAAATTGTCTGAACCTCATTGGCTTCTTTGTACTGGAAAATATCGTCTTCCGTTTCATTGGAGGAGACCTACGTGGTTATCTCCTGTTTAAAAAGCCATTTTCCTTGCTGAGACTGTTTGGCTTTTTATTGGATGTCACCCAGCCCAGGGAAAGAGTCGCAGAAATATTAGGAATATTTAGGAAAGGGTTAAGTTACATCAAAGCAATCGCCGTTCATGCAGCATAGTCTATGGTGCAAGCCAATGGGTTTAACGAGGGGTTGGGTACAGGCTCTGTCAGTGCTATAGCCAGGTTATATTAACAGAGGAGAGGTCGGTTACTCATAAATAAGGATCTATCCAATCAGTTTATTCCACTGATAAACATCCCCAAGCGATTATTACACCCTCTGTGCACATCATTGGCCTGATTATGGGGCGATCACTGTCTACCTCTGTTTAATATTCCACTGGTCAACATGGGTGAGATGATATATGGAAGCAATTCAATGTGGATGTGGATCACTGGCTGGATATGGACACACTATATTAATTGAGAGCCCACAGAGCGTGTATATATCTGACTGATTATATAACTGGACTACACTATCCAACACTATGGTCCTACCTGGAGGATGATGGGGGGTTGGTTATCTGGGTGATAAACTGATTGGATAGAACCAACACTCAACGAGTTTACATTTAAACTATGGGCTTTGATTATTTCTTATACAATTTGATTGCCGTGGGGACTGTGGGTCCCTGGTTAACCTCTCACCTCTCTCCATGTGTATTATTTATTCTCTACCAGGTATAGAACCCACTTAAATGTGTGACTGTCTCATGGGTTTAATACCAATATTTCTCTTATCTCGTTATTCAAAATAATTAGTTTCCCTTCTTCTAATATCTGTACAATTTTTTCATGTGATACTGATGACATCATTAAGCACGAATTAGAATGGATAACATAGCAAAGCAATCATTATAACTGATGACATCACTAAGCACTGATTATAACTGATGACACAGCTAAACACTGATTATACCTGATGACATCACTAAGCACCGGTTATAACTGATGACATAGCTAAACACTGATTATAACTGATGACATCACTAAGCACCAATTAAAACTGATGACATCACTAAGCACCGGTTATAACTGATGACATAGCTAAACACCGATTACAATTGATGACATCACTAAGCACCGGTTATAACTGATGACATAAAGCAATGATTATAACTGATGACATAACAAAGCAATGATTATAACCGATGACATAGTTAAGCACCATTTATATGGATATCATTTACAGGGTATTCATGGCACTGTATTATATATTATTCCCTAATTCATTATGTTTTTGAACACTATCCTGTTCCTTGAATAAGAATAAGGGTAACTATAGCCCCAACTCACTTTACATATTCTAAAATTCTTGTAACTCAGCTTGGGAGCGTCGGAGGAAGGTGGCAATGCAAGGGGGGTTTTGGGGGTTCTACTCAGAATATGTAACGTTATTTGGGGGCTGGAGTTCCCCTTTAAAGGACATCCCATCTCATCAGGTATATATTGAGACCAAGATTACTGAGATACCTTGAGAGATGGTATAAACATGGGGGGTCAATACATGTGTCACAGTGTAGATCTGGGCTTAGTGCAATAACACACTGGCACAGAATGTATATAAGGCCCCATTCTGTATTGAGCATCTAGGATTCTATGGGGCAATGAAATAATGTCAGATAATCAGTGTAAAACCCAAGCTACCACGATTTATTATCGGGTTATTTACCCTGCACCATCTGAAATAGCTGTGTAGTCGATACAATGAGGCACAGTTATGTTTTACCTTGTAGCACAAAACGTAACGACCGAGATCACATGAGTAGTAAATTCACAAATGGATTATCGCTTTGGATTTGGACTGGGATCTTGGGCAGGTGGAGGAGTGTAGCTTTCCTTATAACATTGCCCTGTAAGTGGGGAACTGAGAATGTTTTATGACCTCGTATGTCTGTCTATGACCTCATACGTCTGTCTGTGGCCTCATGTGTCTGTGAAATATACTTCTGTCTTTGACCTCACATGTTTTAAAATAAACTTCAGTGAAATTTAATTCTGGAGCTGCACGTGAATTAATCAGAAGAAATTTAAAATAAGGAATCAAATTCTTAAAAACAGAAATGTTCTTTATCCAGTTACAAGTACTGTGTAAGCAATATGACAATATAGTATAGAATGGCTTAGTATTGGAGGTTGTATAAAGACATACGTCCATCTAGTCCAACCTTTATACCCTACCCATAATGTCTGTATAACAGTTACATAGTAACATAGTATTGGGTTGTATAAGACACTACGTCCATCTAGTCCAACTTTATACCCTACCCATAATGTCTGTATAACAGTCACATAGTAACATAGTATTGGAGGTTGTATAAAGACATACGTCCATATGTCCAACCTTTATACCCTACCCATAATGTCTGTATACAGTTACATAGTAACATAGTATTGGAGGTTGTATAAAGACATACGTCCATCTAGTCCAACCTTTATACCTACCCATAATGTCTGTAAACAGTTACTAGTAACATGTATTGGAGGTTGTATAAAGATACGTCATCTAGTCCAACATTATACCCTACCCATAATGTCTGTATAACAGTCCATAGTAACATAGTATTGGAGGTTGTATAAAGACATACGTCCATCTAGTCCAACCTTTATACCCTACCCATAATGTCTGTATAACACTTACATAGTAACATAGTATTGGAGGTTGTATAAAGACATACGTCCATCTAGTCCAACCTTATACCCTACCCATAATGTCTGTATAACCGTTACATAGTAACATAGTATTGGAGGTTGTATAAAGACATACGTCCATCTAGTCCAACCTTTATACCCTACCCATAATGTCTGTATAACAGTTACATAGTAACATAGTATTGGAGGTTGTATAAAGACATACGTCCATCTTCCAACCTTTATACCTACCCTAATGTCTGTATAACAGTTATAGTAACATAGTATTGGAGGTTGTATAAAGACATACGTCTATCTAGTCCAACCTTTATACCCTACCCATATGTCTGTATAACAGTTACATAGTAACATAGATTGGAGGTTGTATAAAGACATACGTCAATCTAGTCCAATATTTATTACCCTACCCATAATGTCTGTATAACAGTCACATAGTAACTAGTATTGGAGGTTGTATAAAGACATATGTCTATCTCGTCAACCTTTAACCCTACCCATAATGTTCTGTATAACGGTTACATAGTAACATAGTATTGGAGGTTGTATAAAGACATACGTCCCTCTAGTCAATTTACCCTACCCATAATGTCGTTATAACAGTTACATAGTCATAGTATTGGAGGTTGTATAAAGACATACGTCCATCTAGTCCAACCTTTATACCCTACCCATATGTCTGTATAACAGTTACATAGTAACATAGTATTGGAGGTTGTATAAAGACTAACGTCCATCTAGTCCAACCTTATACCTACCCATAATGTCTGTATAACAGTTACATAGTAACATAGTATTGGAGGTTGTATAAAGACACGTCCATCTAGTCCAACCTTTTATACCTACCCATAATCTGTATAACAGTTACATAGTAACATAGTATTGGAGGTTGTATAAGACATACGTCCATCAGTTCAACCTTTATACCCTACCCATAATGTCTGTATAACAGTTACATAGTAACATAGTATTGGAGGTTGTATAAAGACATACGCCATCTATTCCAACATTATACCCTACCCATAAATGTCTGTATAACAGTTACATAGTAACATAGTATTGGAGGATGTTATAAAGACTACGTCCATCTAATCAACCTTTATACCCTACCCATAATGTCTGTATAACAGTGACATTCGAACATAGTATTGGAGGATGTTAAAAGACATACGTCCTCTAGTCCAAACCTTTATACCCTACCATAATGTCTTGTATATAACTGTACAAGTAACATAGTATTGGCAGGATGTATAAAACATACGTCCTATCAGTCCAAACCTTTAACCTACCAATAATGTCTCGTATTCCTTGTGTGCAGAAACCATCCAGCTTTTTTAAAACTGACCAATGAACCTGCCATAACACGCCACTGGAAGACGTTCCATAGCTTTACCGTTCTCACAGTGACAAAACCTTTCCCACTCTACTTTTGTATCAATACCAGTAACTTGTAACATTCCTTGTTTGTAGAAACTCATCCAGCTTTTTATTATTAAATCGACCAATGAACTGCCCTAACAATGTCCACTGGAAGACAGTTCCATAGCTTTACCGTTCTCACAGTGACAAACCCTTTCCCAACTCTACTTTATGTATCAATACCAGTAACTTGTAACATTCCTTGTTTGTAGAAACTCATCCAGCTTTTTATTAAACTGACCAATGAACCTGCCATAACAACGTCCACTGGAAGACAGTTCCATAGCTTTACCGTTCTCACACTATAGAATTCAGATACCTATAGGTGAATATTTCTATAGGGCCAGAGGAATAAGCCTGTAATTGTAATAAAAGATTAGTATGCGATTGGAACTAAACACGTATAAAGTGTGGTTTTTATACAATTTATCATTTCAAATAAAATGACGATATAATCCTGTGTTTTCCCTACATGTTATTGTTGAATCCTGTACTATGAAATATATTTGTGTAAGCGCATGGATGGGGATTTCTCATTAAATAAAGTACAGAGAAGCTTCCATAGTAAATTACTTAGTTTACTGAAATTGCTCATTTTTTACTTCCCAGTTGAAAATTAAATTTTACCGTCTACTTTCTATGTTAACTAGTGGTGTATGAGACCTGTGTATTAGTATAGTATAGGACTGGTTAAGAGTTCTGGTTAAAGTAAGAGTACTGGTTAAGGCAAGAGTACTGGTTAAAGTAACTACTGGTTAAGGTAAGAGTCCTTGTTAAGGTAAGAATACTGGTTAAGGTAAGAGTACTTGTTAAGGTAAGAGTACTGTTTAAGGTAAGAGTAATGGTTAAAGTAAGAGTACTGGTTAAGTTAAGAGTACCGGTTAAAGTAAGAGTACTGGTTAAAGTAAGAGTACTGGTTAAAGTAAGAGTACTGGTTAAGATAAGAGTACTGGTTAAAGTAAGTACTGGTTAAAGTAAGAGTCCTTGTTAAGGTAAGAGTCCGGGCTAAGGTAAGAGTCCTGGTTAAAGTAAGAGTAATGGTTAAAGTAAAAGTACTGGTTAAAGTAAGAGTACTGGTTAAAGTAAAAGTACTGGTTAAAGTAAGAGTACTGGTTAAGATAAGAGTACTGGTTAAAGTAAGTACTGGTTAAAGTAAGAGTCCTTGTTAAGGTAAGAGTCCGGGCTAAGGTAAGAGTCCTCGTTAAGGTAAGAGTACTGGTTAAGGTAAGAGTCCTTAATAAGAGTACTGGTTAAGGTAAGAGTCTTCGGTTAGATAAGAGTTCTGGGTAAGACTCCTTGTTAAAATAACTAACTAAGGTTAAGGTAAGAGTACTGGTTAAAGTAGGAGTACTGGTTAAGGTAAGAGTACTAGTTAAGGTAAGAGTACTGGTTAAAGTAGGAGTAATGGTTAAGGTAAGAGTACTAGTTAAGGTAAGAGTACTAGTTAAAGTAAGAGTACCGGTTATGGTAAGAGTACTAGTTAAAGTAAGAGTACTGATTAAGGTAAGAGTCCTTGTTTAGATAAGAGTACTAGTTAAAGTAAGAGTACTGATTAAGGTAAGAGTCCTTGTTAAGATAAGAGTACTTGTTAAAATAAGAGTACTGATTAAGGTAAGAGTCCTTGTTAATATAAGAGTAATGGTTAAAGTAAGTTAAGCGTAAGTATAGAATTGGCTGTGCTTCCCTGCATTGCAACTTGTGTTCCTGTCGGCTCTGGATGTGGGTATATCTCAATGTCCAGTATCCCGTGATGCCTACATCTTGCCCAAGGTAGGTAAGAGCTTAATGCCAAGGGCAGACTGATGATCTCCGGGATTTGATCCTTAAATGAGGGTATATCTAAGTATATTGATTGTTTTCTAAATCCAATGGTTGTCCAAACATTCTGGAGATTACCTTAATAAATGTAGTGACATTCCTTGGAATGATGAGTATATGTGGCTGAGTTAGAATGTTTCTAGTCTTTATTCAAGTATCCACATGACCTAGGCCTTTACTCCACATGTTAATTGGCTATATCAATATGATACATTGCCTCAAGAACAGGTTGGGTTTACTTTGGAGTATCGGTTCCGCTATAATTTCTTATTATCATTCTTATAATGTTTCAGGCATGTGGAGCTGCAATGGGGGCAACATTTTCGCCCTCGTACGCCAACCTTTTTATGGGTTGAAGCTCCACGTGTATGGAGGTAGTAATCCTTATAAAGATAAGATAGTGAGTTATGATCGATATATGGATATTCTTTTCATCTGGAAGGGTCAGGAGACAGATATTGGGATATTGGAAATACCATTTTTGCATATCCTGTTTAAATCTATAGGAACTAAGATTATGAATGAGGTATAATCTAATAATACACTCATATGGTATGACAGTCATCATTAAGAGCATCCCAGTGAGCCAGTTTATACACATTAGAAGGATATGCTCCACTAGGGATTCCTTCAATACTCAGGCCATGGCATTATGGGGCAATTTTGGAAAAATTAGAAAGGGGTCATGACCCAGAAGTCATAAAAAAGGCTTATGATAGCAAAAAACTATTACCCCCTAACAAGAGAATTAAGGGAGGTTTCACATGGAGTCCTAGCCATTCCTTATTCAATAGGGGGATATAATACAAAAGGACTTCTCCCTTCTCACCAACTTCAGTAAGGAGGCCAATATGTTCCATATGCAGCGGTTACCTTGTTCCGCTGATGTACTCGGTGTATATGTAAGGGGTGTGCGTACAGGAACGTATACTCCCTGTGATGAAGTGACATTGTGACAGTTGCTCCCAGGAGCACGAGGTATTTGGACTGAGGCCTGAGACAATCAGTAGTTAAACTAGGCACACACCAGACAATAATTCGGCCTGACTGACTGATATTTCAGTGTTTCGGTTGGTTGAGCAGAATTATTTTACTGGTTCCTTGTGGCCGCCGTGACCAACCCCCGACTGTTCGTCCGAATTGGAGAGGTTGGAAAACAACAGACAATTGTTGAGTCGTCTATGGATGGGCGTGTTTACAGTCAGCTGTCATTGCCGTGACAGTCAGTCCTTCCTCTTGGCCGACTGATATGAACGGTCGGTCAGGAGGAATAGTTATACAGTGTGTACCAGCCTTCAGACAGACAGAGAACCAAACAGACCGGGGCAGCCGATATTAAATGAGATGGAACAAGGAGAAAACATGTCATACACAAACCAGGAAGGTAGGTACGCGGCACGTACAGGAAGGTTAAAGGGCATGTCCACCCCCAAAACTAACATTTAACCCACTACTGTCCCCACTGTGTAGTGTAATAAAATCCTTACCTTACATCCCTGCTCCTTATGGTTCTCCTGAAGTGAAGAGTAGGAGGTGTCTTCATGTGTCTTCCTATGTGAAAGGTTTCTGCCTCCTCCTTGTCCTCTGAGAGGACAGTGACATGTGCAGGGGAGCCCTTTCCCCCCTCCAGAACCGCTATATTAGACTCTCAGCTCTCAGCCAATCACAGCCACGGCTGCCAGTCAGGCCCCCTGCTTGTAGTTCCGGCAAGCAGGGAGCCGGACCAGAACACTGCTGGGGGGCTGTAAGCAGCGTTGTGATTTTTTTTACATCTAATATAGCGGTTGGGGGAGGGAATGGACGCCCAACATTATATCGGAATTTTATATTAAGGGTGGAGACTGCAAAGGATTGTAGGTAAAACCGGCATGTAGATCGGCAACAGAAATCAGGCAAAACCACAAAGAAAGGAGAACCAACCGCTATATGGGGCACAGGGGAAGACAAGCTGGGGAGAATTAGAGAGCTGAGAGACTGGAAAGTGTAATCCCCGGGGGGCACTGAGGAAGCTGCTGGGAGAAAGAGGAAGATGCACACGCACACGAATGCCGGTGGAAATCCCCAAACAGGACAGAGAAGCAGGTGAGCAGTGGGAACTCCGAGCCGGTAAGTGTGTCCTGACACAGTCCGGGGTAAGGCGGTGAAGGACGATAGATTTGTAAGAGTGATGAAGAGGAGGAGGAGAGAAGTAGAATGAATGGAGCAATATTTGGGTCCAGAAAGGCAAGGCAGGTAGGGGTAGCGGTAGGGACAAAGCCCCAATACCGTCAGATCCCATCGTGTCGACTTCATCGGACTGGGTGTGCCTAGAATTGGACGACTGATTCCATTACCTGTAGATTCCAGACAGGTGTGCGGGAAGGTGGGGGACAGGTGACAGGTCTAGGGGGAAATAAACTACAAATCGTCCCTGTATCACATTTCTACCATTTGTTTTCATTGCACTTTGGTGTCTTGTTAACATTTCCATTCCACCTTAACAGTGTGCTCCACCTCCAAAGCTCCCCACCAATTGCTCCACGCCCCTCCTCTACCCTGCCCTGTGATTGGCTCTCGGTCCCATCGATCACAAAAAATGTAAAAGAGAAAATTGTGAAAAACAACCGGAAAGAAAAAGATAAAAAAAAGTTTAAGACGCGAAGTAAAATTCCAACAACTGGACCTGAAATTATCTCATATATACCTAGAGAGAGATATACCGTATATATACCTATAAATATCTCATATATACCTAGAGAGAGATATACCGTATATATACCTATAAAATACCCAATATATTACCTTAGGGAGAGAAAAACCCTATATATACCTATAAAACCCCCATATGTACCTAGAGGTATACCGTATATACATATAAAATTCATCATACTAAAGTCCCACAATAAAATGTATAGAGAATACCCATCCACAAATAAGAATATCCCTCCCTGAATAGAATGCCCCTTTAATAAAGAATACCCCTCCCTAAATAAATATACCTCTCCCTAAATTAGAATACCCCTCCCTGAATAGAATACCTCTCCCTAAATAAGAATACCCCTCCCTGAATAGAATACCCCTCCCTAAATAAGTATACTCTCCCTAAATTAGAATACCCCTCCCTGAATAGAATACCCCTCCCTAAATAAGTATAATCTCCTAAATTAGAATACCCCTCCCTGAATAGAATACCCCTCCCTAAATAAGTATACCTCTCCCTAAATTAGAATACCCCTCCCTGAATAGAATACACCTTCCTAAATAAGAATACCCCTCCCTGAATAGAATACCCCTCCCTAAATAAGTATACCCCTCCAAATAAGTATAACCCTCCCTAAATAAGTATACCCTCCTGAATTAGATAACCCCTCCAAAGTATAACCTCTCCATAAATAAATGACCCCTCACCTGAATAGAATACCCCCTCCCTAAATAAGTACCCCTCCCTGAATAGAATACCCCTCCCTAAATAAGTTACCTCTCCCTAAATTAGAATACCCCTCCCTGAATAGAATACCCCTCCCTAAATAAGTATACCCCTCCCTGAATAGAATACCCCTCCCTAAATAAGTATACCCCTCCCTAAATAAGTATACCCCTCCCTAAATAAGTATACCCCTCCCTGAATAGAATACCCCTTCCTAAATAAGTATACCTCTCCCTAAATTAGAATACCCCTCCCTGAATAGAATACCCCTCCCTAAATAAGTATACCCCTCCCTGAATAGAATACACCTTCCTAAATAAGAATACCCCTCCCTGAATAGAATACACCTTCCTAAATAAGAATACCCCTCCCTGAATAGAATACACCTTCCTAAATAAGAATACCCCTCCCTGAATAGAATACACCTTCCTAAATAAGAATACCCATCTCTATATAAAAATACCCATTCCAAAAGAATATTACTCCCTAAATAAGAATACCCCTTCCTAAACTATACCCCTCCCTAAATACAGTACCCCTCTATAATTAGAATATCCTCCCATAATAAGAATACCCCAACCTAAATTAGAATACCACTCCCTAAATATGAATACCCCTTCTTTAATATGAATATCCCTCCCTTAATATGAATACCACTCCCTAAATATGAATACCACTCCCTAAATATGAATACCCCTCCCTAAATAAGATTACCCCCACCCCCAATAAAAATAGTGGTCGTAAATTAACGATAGCCGGAACCACCATTAAGGTGTGGTATGGCTAAAAGAGATACCGTGCCTTTATAAATATGGCCCTTTGTCTGAAGAAGGTACTGGACAGTAGCAAAACTTTACACTGTTTGTGTCCCTGTGTGATATTGTAATTAAGACACACAGGATTGCCAGGCTGGTGTGCAAAGCTTTGCTTACTTTATAGCATATTCATCCCTAAAGATGGGTAGTACCCCTACCTACACTACAGATCCTTAAAGGGGAACTGTGGTCAAAAAATTACTTAAGGTAAAATGACAGGAATTGCTTTCCTGAGTATTTTTGCAAGTTACTTTCATTATTTTATTTACATAGTTTTGAAGATATTTACATTTTATGTGTAATATGGTTGCAGCATCACCAGGTCCCCGGCACTTCCTGCTCTGAAACCATGTGACAGTAGCAATCTGTTCTGGTTCCAAAGTGCCTGGTACTGCGGTCATGTAGTATTCTTTGCCCCGTGGCCCCCTCCACTGAGTGGCCCCTCCACCTTGCAGCCCATCCAACCTGTGGGAACCCAACAGCCACATAACACAGAGCCCCCCCCTTTTTTGCAGACCCCCCTCCACCTTTGCTCTACCTCTGTCCCTACAGGGCTAACCCCCCTTGTGGACCCCCTGGGGCCCCTCCCACCTATGCCCCCATGATCCCGCAGAGCCCACCCCCGTGGCCACTCCCCCACTTATGCCTCAGACCCATACCCCTAGAAAACAATGTGGAAATGGGCCCATCAGGGGAAAGGGCCACAGGGCCTGTCTGTATGAGATGGATCTAACAAGGGTATAAACAGGGGGTAGATGCTGGTGGAGAGACGATATTACTCTCCAATGTTCGATACACTGTGCGGCCTTAAAGTTACACTAATGCAGCTCAATCCTATCGGTACATTCCTTACAGCGGTTGCCATGTTCCCTACGTTAACTGCCGCGAATACTGTATAGTCCTAATGTCACACTAACCCTTGGTACATCGTCAATAAAGAGTTAGCGTGACTTTAAGGGCACGGCCACACTGCAACGCAAACGCTTTTATTTCCATTAAGTATTGGAAAACGCATGCGATTGTGATTTAAAATGCGGAACGCAAATCGCAATCACAATGCCCCAAAAAACGCGCGTTTTCAGTGCGTTGCTGCGTTTTCAATGATCTGGAAAAAACGCTGGACGCATGTCTTTATTCAACCTTAATTACTATGTTACTACTATGTTACCCCAAAAGTATCTGGTAAATTCCTCTTTCCCTAGGTGAATCAAACTGAGCATGTGTAAGGTCACTGAGCTTCAGGAGGGGCCGTAACTGTGGGGATGTGTTTTAGGCTGGAGTTGCCCATTAAAGACATTTAGTTACATTCTCCCAGAAATTGCACAGTGGATGGTTTTTGCACAGATTTATTTTCTGTAAAAGACTGCACGATGTAAAACACAAATCACAATTATTATTATTTGAAATGGAAATAAAATGTACAAACATTGGGGCTCAGTCTGCAATAACAGCCAAATTCTGCCAAAAATAACGACAAATTGAGAAATTCCCAAAAACACAAAAACAAATCAGCATTTTCTAGATTAAACAAAAGGTTTTTCAGACTTTTTAAACTTTATTGACTTAAATAAGTTAGTACAATTTCTCAGTGTTTTTTATTTTTACACAGCAATTTCTCACACACAACTCAATTCTAATGCTACATACACCGGCTACACAGAACCAGAAGGACAAATCTGCCACTGGACATTGACCTAAATCTTCTGTGAAGGATCTACAATCAAAGGTCAACTTTGGCAGAAACGTATTAACTGTTGCTCACATAAAAAGGGTGAAAATGTCTATGGTGTCTGCCTGGGCCCCTATTTGGTGTCGGCCTGGGCCCCTATTTGGTGTCTGCCTGGGCCCCTATTTGGTGTCTGCCTGGGCCCCTATTTGGTGTCTGCCTGGGCCCCTATTTGGTGTCTGCCGGGCCCCTATTTGGTGTCGGCCTGGGCCCCTATTTGGTGTCGGCCTGGGCCCCTATTTGGTGTCGGCCTGGGCCCCTATTTGGCGTCGGCCTGGGCCCCTATTTGGCGTCGGCCTGGGCCCCTATTTGGATCTAATATTATGTTAATAAGGAATATTTAGGCCTAGTTAATCATTCTTCATTAATTATGCACACAGGCTAAACCAATCAAAAACCAATAATGAATATAGGATTACCCTATCACGAGCCACTTTGCTATTAAGCCAGCACACATTAACGAGCAACAATCCAGTAGGCAATGGGCGCCTGAGTGCCAGACTAGTTCTGATCGCAATGCCGTTCTGATTGCGCTTTTTAAAGCACACAGCCTGAGATAGAGCTAGCTTGTGGCTAGTATGTGGCTAATATGTGGCTAGTATGTGGCTAATATGTGGCTAGTATGTGGCTTAGTCTCCGACTAGAGAAAATTACAAATCCAAATCCCTTTTATGTTAGCAACAATTAGTAACATTTCCCCTAGGTGTTGTTAACCCTTCTCTGCTGGAGAAGGGATTTAGTTGCGCTGAGGAGGGAACGGGATCCCCTTTTGTTTTTTATGTAACGGAATCTGTTTGTTGAATTGTGAGCTCACACTCAAAACAATGAAAAAGGATAAAGCTTGGAACCAATCCGTGACACCGCTGTCGCCAGTGTTCGTAAGACAAAGAATTTCAAACCATAATAAAAATTGAAAAATAGATATATAAATTTCTATGTACAGGCAATAAAAAACGTAATAAACTTATAAAAAAGGGGTTACACAGCGGAGCTCGGACCCTTGTAGCGCATGAGAGACACAAAACACATTAAAGATCCACTGGAAAGGGATGTGGACCCCAAGGAGACTTTAATAATAAGTGCTTTCATTCAGTAGGCTGGGGGAAGACATTTATCTTTACACGCCCACTTCCTATTGAGTTTAACTTGACTGGATTTTGATTGGTTGGAATTTTAACATGACACATTTTTCCAATCAAATTTTCCCATAAAAGAACGGACCTATTGCTTGGGGATGAGATGTCAATGATTCCAAACACGAGGAGACCTGTGATTGGATCCAGCAAAGTGATTGATACACTGTTTGTCCAATGACAATGGGTGTATAACATTCCTATAATATATTATTATTGCCACCTATGGTGGTACCAGTTCTATCAAGATGTTCTACGAACAAATCAGCTGATTCAAACCAAAGCGATTTAACCTTAATTTTAATCATCTGGAACAAGTATCTCCTAGTCCCTGTTCCTCTGGAAACCAGTATGGCATTTCCCTTTCCAGAATGCAATGTTGTAATGCAGATAATTAGTCTAACCCTTCCCTGTAATGTGCAGTGTGTGAGTAAATAATAACAATGTGCACTGCACAGTCAGGGAAGATTTCCTTACCCAGGGACATGCAAATATTCCCATTCAAACATGTTTGTATGTATAAACAGGTGTGGGAAATGCCATTCTGCTTGACCAGTAGATAGCAGTTCTCTGTTTAGATGTATAAACAATCCTTCAGATTAGGCAAACATTATGGCAGCTCCCGCATGAAAGTCTAATTGCAAATATATATTAAAGGAATGTTTTGGTTCTTCCTCTAGGAACAAAAAGTATATCCAATTGGCTTGGCAGTGATTAGCCTCGGGGTGCATCCTAGCTGAGACTGCTGGGACTTGTAGTTCCCTATTGGTACAATATCTTGTTATCTGGAATGAAAAGAACCAATGGCTTAATGACAACTGTATGGTCCAAGCCCCGCTTCCCTCTGGGATCTATGCAGGGGGGGAAAAGTGCTTTTTGCAGAGCGTGTCTTCCCATTTGTTAGGCCCTGGGCCAGAAGGGGGTGGAGCAACACTACAGTTGTCCTATAATATTATTATAATAATGTGGGTAGGTCGCTCATGTGCTGAAAGGGAAACACCGCCGACCCGTTTCACACCTCCCCACCCCCCTCGATATCGATTTATGTGCTACATAGGGGGAGGCGGAGGTTCCACAGGTAGTGGGAGGAGTCAGGAAGATGCTACATTGTCTGCCCAGAATTCTGTAGTGTTACTTTGTATCAGTGCTTGGGAGAGACCTCCAGCCAGTGACAGAGACCAACGAACCGGCACTGGGGGAGGGGCGCTTCTCGAGCCTGTGGAGACAAAACAAAGGGTTAATCAGCAATTACCCTCAGGAAATGACACAATCTGACGGAGTTGCCATGTGTGTTTGGCTTAAGGTGGGTACACACATTAATGATAAAGGGGTGACGGTTCAGTTCTTTTGCGGCAATGCGTGTAGCCACGTTGGCTATCGGTCGGGTCTCAATGGGTTTCCATGAGATAATGACTGACATTATATGGCAGGACTGAGCACATTATTATACTAATTAACATCAAGGAACCAATTAACAGACGACATTTACCTCACCCCCAATTGGACAATAGAAAGTGTAATGAAACAGCGACTGCTAGTGGCGACTCTGATACATGATGATCAGACACAACGTTTTCTAGCCTCATGGACCCTTTCTCATTCATCCTCCCAATGACCCCACCCCCAATAAGGCCCCACCCCTATAAGGCCCCACCCCCAATAAGGCCCCACCCATTCTTATTCAAACTTTCCTCCTATTAATTATAGCAACCTCCGCACATGATACAAATTCCTGTAACTCCTCTGAATGACCTGTGTTACCTCATACATGGTGACATACATACATACATGTACAATGTAAAGTAGCCCGTGTACAGCTTGTAAATTTATTGTCAAACACGAATGTCTAAACCGCTGGCAAGAAACTAGAGTTCATTCCCAAGGGAATATGTGGGAATTGCGGAGACACGATTGGCCTTTAACCTTGGAGGTGTGTTTGGGGTTGTTAGGTTGGCACACATCCATATCTACCGTATTGTCCCATGAAAAGACAATGTGACATACCCTCTATATTATATAGGGCCGTATATTTTTGTTAACCAATCAGATGCTCCCTTTTTGCTGCTTTGTCGGGAACACAATCTGTAAGATTCAATCTGAATTTAATTCCCTTCCCTAAAATCAACTCTGGAACCGCAACCTTCTTCAAGACCTTCTGTGTAATGTGGCTGCAATGCATGCTGGGCCAGCGAAGACGTCCCCCGTGGCTCAAGAACCAGCATGCATTGCGATCCAAAGAAGGAAGAAACATTTATGGTAAGGGAGAATTTTTAATTTAAAGAATTAAAGTCCACCCTTAAAAACTAAAAAACACGTCACATGTCGGTTACCTGCCCCCAACCCCAACTGATTTATACTGAACATTATTACATGTGATATTACCCAGGTATTATTACTGCCTTCATTCTGGCAAAGTAAAAGCTGGCTCCTCCCTCCTTGCAGTCAATCAAAGCCAATGTTTGGCTGTTTCACCTGCTGTCTCCACTGCACATGCTCAAGCTTATAAAAAGCTCACTGAGCAGAGGGAGGAGTCAGATAGAATAGAACGTCTCATTAAAGATCTGGTCACAAATACATGTAATAAACTGGGGAAATAGCCGTTGGGGGACGATCATTTCAGACATTAAATCGATGTCCCAGAGTTGTTCATATGGGAAACATATAACGTAACATACATGGAACGATGGATTTGGAAGGGGAACTGAAATTCCGTATTTCTTGGATTAGCTGGGCAATGCTATTATTGTATAGAATTCCATCTCTTGCATTGTATGGTAAGTGGCCACGGTACTGACCCTTTCCTTTACGTGCTCGGTTTGCTCTTCTTGGGCGTTTGCTCGGGGGGAGGAGTTAAGCTGCCACTGGCTGTGTCTTCAGTTTCTTTCCTGTGGAATTTCTTCATATTGGGAGAGGCGTAACCTAGAAAAAGATCAAAGAGATAAGAAAATGGGAACCTTGTGTTAACCGAACAAACCCTCCCTTAGAGGTTCTAGGGCCCCACTGAAAATATTTCACTCTCCGCAGCTACTCTGCATTACACCTGAGGATTAGGGTACCCGTACTCCTTTCATTAAGGGCCAAACAAACTACGGAATAGGCAGTAACAAACTACGGAGAAGGCAGTAACAAACTACGGAATAGGCAGTAACAAACTACGTGGAAGGCAGTAACAAACTACGGAGAAGGCAGTAACAAACTACGGAGAAGGCAGTAACAAACTACGGAATAGGCAGTAACAAACTACGGAGAAGGCAGTAACAAACTACGGAGGAAGGCAATTAACAAACTAACGAGGAGAAGGCAGTACCACAACTTACGGAGAAGGCAGTAACAATACTAATACGGAGAAGGCAGTAAAAACTACGCGAAAGGTAACATTAACAAACTACGGAATAGGCAGTAACAAACTACGTGGAAGCAGTAACAAACTACGGAGAAGGCATGTAACAAACTACGGAGAAGGCAGTAACAACTACGGATAAGCAGTAACAAACTACGGAGAAGGCAGTAACAAACTACGGAGAAGGCAGTAAACAACTACAAGAAGGCAGTAACAAACTAGGAGAAGGCAGACAACTACGGATAGCATAACAACTACGAGTAAGGCTAACAAACACGGAGAAGGCAGTAACAAACACGAGAATGCCGTAACAAACTACGGAGAAGGCCGTAACAACTACCGGAGAAGGCATTAACAAACTACGGAGAAAGGCAGTAAAAACAAACTACGGAGAAGGCAGTAACAAACTACGGAGAAGGCAGTACCTGCAAACTACGAGTAGGCAGTAACAACATGGAGAAGGCTAACAAACTACGGAGACAAACTAACGGAGGAAATGCAGTAACAACTACGGAGAAGGCAGTAACAAACTCCGGGAAGGCAGTAACAACTACGAACACTAACCAGAGATGCAGTACAACTACGGAGAAGGCAGTAACACTCGGAGAAGACAGTAAAACAACTACGGAGAAGGCCGTAACAAACTACAGAATAAGGCCGTAACAAACTACGGAGAAGGCCCAAAACTACGGAGAAGGCAATAACAAACTACGAGAAGGGCAGTAACAAACTATGAGACAAACTACGGGAGAAGGCAGTAACAAACTACAGAAGGCAGTAACAAACTACGGAGACAGAACAAACTACGGAAGAAGGCATAACAAACTACGGAGAGAAAACTAACAAACTACGGAGAAGGCAGTAACAAACTACGGAGAAATACGGCAGTAACAAAACTACTGAGAAGGCAGTAACAAACTACGGAGAAGGCAGTAAAACTACGGAGCAGGAACAAGTAACAAACTACGGAAGGCATGTAACAAACTACGGAGAGGCAGTAACAACACGAGAAGCATAACAAACTACGGAGAAGGCAGTAACAAACTACGAGAAGAGTACCAACGCGGAAAGGCAGTAACAAACTACGAGAAGACAGTAACAAACTACTGAGAAGGCCGTAACAACTACGGAGTCGTAACACTACGGAGAAGGCGTAACCAACTACGGAGAAGACCGTAACAACACTCGGATAAGGCAAGGTAACACGCCACGAAAGGCCGTAACAAACTACGGAGAAGGCCGTAACAAACTACGAGAAGGCAGTAACAAACTACGGAGAAGGCAGTAACAACTACGGAGAAGGCCGTAACAAACTGGAGAAGGCCATAAAACTACGGAGAAGTGCCGTAACAACAAAACTACGGAGAAGGCAGGAACAACTACGGGAAGAGCAAACAAGTAACAAACTACGGAGAAGGCCGTAACAAACTACGGAAAGGCAGTAACAACTACGGAGAAGGCGTAACAAAACTACGGAGAAGGCCATTAACAACACTACGGAGAAGGCCTATAACCAAACTACGGAGAAGACAGTAACAAAACTAACGGAGAGCCGTACAAACTACGGAGAAGACATTACAAATCTACGGAGAAGGCCGTAACAAACTCGAGAAGGCAGTAACAAACTACGGAGAAGGCAGTACAAACTACGGAGAAGGCAAAACAAACTACGGAGAAACAGTAACAAACTACGGAGAAGCAGTACAACACTACGGAGAGGTACAGTACAAACTACGGAGAAGTCCAGTAAACTACGGAGAATGGCAGTAACAAACTACGGAGAAGCAGTAACAAACTCGGAGAAGACAGTACACAAACTACGGAGAAGGCCGTAACAAACTACGGAGAAGCGTAACAAACTACGGAGAAGGCCGTAACAAACTACGAGATAGGCAGTAACAAACTACGGAGAAGGCATTCAAATAATACAGACAATACTGAGAAGGCAGATAACAAACTACGGAGACGACAAGTAAACAAACTACACGAGAAAGCGTAACAAAT
>CM033471.1:1485640-1534686 GCA_019447015.1 Hymenochirus boettgeri
GGAGAAGGCAGTAACAAACTACGGAGAAGGCAGTAACAAACTACGGAGAAGACAGTAACAAACTACGGAGAAGACAGTAACAAACTACGGAGAAGACAGTAACAAACTACGGAGAAGGCAGTAACAAACTACGGAGAAGACAGTAACAAACTACGGAGAAGGCAGTAACAAACTACGGAGAAGGCAGTAACAAACTACGGAGCTTCCCCCCAACATTCCATTACACTTTGTCCACATGGGGTAATATTTTATAGATTCCATTTAATTTTATAGTCACTACACATACCAAATACATCAAAAGTATAAATTTATAGTTACATTGTTTATTACTAATTAATACCCATCCCCACCAGTTATTAAAGGCAGGGAAAACACAGTTTAGTATTTACTGTACAGGAAGTGCCAATCACTGTTCCCAACTGTGAGAGAAACTGGAACTTTGTGATACTTTGTTGTAAAGAACCTTTAACACAGTTTCTTGACCTGGAACATTTGTGATGCTTCCTTATAGCGAACTTCCTCCTGACGAGATGATGATAATATCAATTATAACAATGTTACATGTATAAGGCCAGCCAGCTATGGATCGTGTATCTATTATTATTCACATATCTATCTGTTTATTCTGATATATATTGTGTTCTTGGCTTCTATACAGGTTGCTATTCAGAGAGGGACCATTGGGTATTGGGGGGGTACAGAAAGGGTTGATTGGGTATTGGGTTGTACAGAGGGACCATTGGGTGTTGGGGTACAGAGGGACCATTGGGTGTTGGGGGGTACAGAGGGACCATTTGGTATTAGGGGCACAGAGGGACCATCGGGTATTGGGGGCAGAGGGACCATTGGGTATTCGGGGTACAGGAGGACCATTGGGTATTGGGGTACAGAAGAACCATCTGGTATTGGGGGCACAGAGGGACCATTGGGTATTGGGGATACAGAGGGTGATACCTGAGGAAGGGGCGCAGAGTCCCGAAACATTGTATGTTGTTTTCGCACTATTAAAGAAATTTTCACTTGCAGTAGTGTGCTCCTCTACTTTGATACCTTGCTTGGTTATGGAGCCCTGGAAGTAGGGGGCTGAGAGGATTGCACCTACCTATTTGTCTGGCTAAACCAGCCAACAGCAGTGTGCCTAAGTACACTTGAAACTTTTGGGATACAGAGGGACCATCGGGTGTTGGGGGGTACAGAGGGACCATCGGGTTGGGTATGGTAGAAGGTACTAGACGGACTTTGTCGTACACAACCTCATACTATGTTACTGTGAACTGTTATCCAGATATTTGGTAGGGTATAAAGGTGGGGACTGAGACGGACGTATGTCTTTACCAACCTCCAATACTATGTACTGTATATACTGTTATACAGACATTAGGGTAGGGTATAAAGGTTGGCTAGTGGACGTATGTCTTTATTCAACCTCCAATACTCTGTTACTGTAACTGTTATACAGACATTATGGGTAGGGTATAAAGGTTGACTAGATACGTATGTCTATACAACCTCCAATACTGATTGCTGTGTAACTGTTATACAGATATTCTAGGTAGGGTATAAAGGTTGGACTAGAGGGACGTATGTCTTTATACAACCTCCAATACTTGTTACTGGTGTAACTGTTATACAGACATATGGGTAGGGTATAAAGGTTGGACTAGACGGACGTATGTCTTTATACAACCTCCAATACTATGTTTACGTGTAACTGTTATACAGACATTATGGTAGGGTATAAAGGTTGTGACTAGATGGACGTATGTCTTTATACAACCTCCAATACTAGTTACTGTGTAACTGTTATACAGACATTATGGGTAGGGTATAAGGTTGGACTAGATGGACGTATGTCTTTATACAACCTCCAATACTATGTTACTATGTAACCGTTACAGACAATTATGGGTAGGTATAAGGTTGGACTAGATGGACGTATGTCTTTATACAACCTCCAATACTATGTTACTATGTAACTGTTATACAGACATTATGGGTAGGGTATAAAGGTTGGACGATATGACGTATGTCTTTATACAACCTCCAATACTATGTTACTATGTAACTGTTATACAGACATTATGGTAGGGTATAGAGTTGGACTAGATGGACGTATGTCTTATACAACCTCCAATACTATGTTACTATGTAATGTTATACAGACATTATGGGTAGGGTATAAGGTTGGACTAGATGGACGTATTTCTTATATACATCCTCCAATACTATGTTACTGTGTAACTGTTATACAGACATTATGGGTGGTATAAAGGTTGGACTAGATGGACGTATGTCTTTACAACACCTCCAATACTATGTTACTGTTAACTGTTAACAGACATTATGGTAGGGTATAAAGGTTGGACTAGACGACGTTATGTCTTTATACAACCTCCAATACTATGTTACTGTGAACTGTTATACAGACATTATGGGTAGGGTATAAAGGTTGACTAGACGGACGTATGTCTTTATACAACCTCCAATACTATGTTATGTGTAACTGTTATACAGACATTATGGGTAGGGTATAAAGGTTGGACTAGACGGACGTATGTCTTTACAACCTCCAATACTATGTTACTATGTACTGTTTATACAGACATTATGGGTAGGGTATAGAGGTTGGACTAGACGGACGTATTCTTTATACAACCTCCAATACTATGTTACTATGTATGTTATACAGACATTATGGGTAGGGTATAAAGGTTGGACTAGATGGACGTATGTCTTTATACAACCTCCAATACTAGTTACTGTGTAACTGTTATACAGACATTATGGGTGGGTATAAAGGTTGGACTAGACGACGTATGTCTTTATAAACCTCCAATACTATGTTACTGTGTAACTGTTATACAGACATTATGGGTAGTGGAAAGGTTGGACTAGACGGACGTATGTCTTTATACAACCTCCAATACTATGTTACTGTGTAACTGTTATACAGACATTATGGGTAGGGTATAAAGGTTGGACTAGAGGACGTATGTCTTTATACAACCTCCAATACTATGTTACTGTGTAACCGTTATACAGACATTATGGGTTGGTATAAAGGTTGGACTAGATGGACGTATTGTCTTTATACAAACCTCCAATACTATGTTACTATGTAACCGTTATACAGACATATGGTAGGTATAAAGGTTGACTAGATGGACGTGTCTTTATAACAACCTCCAATACTATGTTACTATGTAACGTTATACAGACATTATGGGTAGGGTATAGAGGTTGGACTAGATGGACGTATGTCTTTATACAACCTCCAATACTATGTTACTATGTAACTGTTATACAGACATTATGGGTAGGGTATAAAGGTTGGACTAGATGGACGTTAGTCTTTATACAACCTCCATACTATGTTACTATGTAACTGTTATACAGACATTATGGGTAGGGTATAAAGGTTGGACTAGATGGACGTATGTCTTTATACAACCTCCAATACTATGTTACTATGTAACTGTTATACAGACATTATGGGTAGGGTATAAGGTTGGACTAGATGGACGTATGTCTTTATACAACCTCCAATACTATGTTACTATGTAACTGTTATACAGACATTATGGGTAGGTGTATAAAGGTTGGACTAGATGGACGTAGTCTTTATACAACCTCCAATACTATGTTACTATGTAACGTTATACAGACATTATGGGTAGGGTATAGAGGTTGGACTAGATGGACGTATGTCTTTATACAACCTCCAATACTATGTTACTATGTAACTGTTATACAGACATTATGGGTAGGGTATAGAGGTTGGACTAGACGGACGTATTCTTTATACAACCTCAATACTATGTTACTGTGTAACTGTTATACAGACATTATGGGTAGTGTATAAAGGTTGGACTAGACGGACTATGTCTTTATACATCCTCCAATACTATGATACGTGTAACTGTTATACAGACATTATGGGTAGGGTATAAAGGTTGGACTAGACGGACGTATGTCTTTATACAACCTCCAATACTATGTTACTGTGTAACTGTTTATACAGACATTATGGGTAGGGTATAAAGTTGGACTAGACGGACGTATGTCTTTATCAACCTCCAATACTATGTTACTGTGTAACGTTATACAGACATTATGGGTAGGGTATAAAGGTTGGACCAACGGACGTATGTCTTTATACAACCTCCAATACTATGTTACTGTGTAACCGTTATACAGACATTATGGGTAGGGTATAAAGGTTGGACCAGACGACGTATGTCTTTATACAACCTCCAATACTATGTTACTATGTAACGTTATACAGACATTATGGGTAGGGTATAAGGTTGGACAGATGGACGTATGTCTTTATACAACCTCCAATACTATGTTACTATGTAACCGTTATACAGACATTAGGGTAGGGTATAAAGGTTGGACTAGATTGACGTATGTCTTTATACAACCTCCAATACTATGTTACTGTGTAACCGTTATACAGACATTATGGGTAGGGTATAAGGTTGGACTAGATGGAGCGTATGTCTTTATACAACCTCCAATACTATGTTACTGTGTAACCGTTATATACAGACATTATGGGTAGGGTATAAAGGTTGGACTAGATGGACGTATGTCTTTATACAACCCTCCAATACTATGTTCTGTGTAACCGTTATACAGACATTATGGGTTGGTTATAAAGTTGGACTAGATGGACGTATGTCTTATATACAACCTCCAATACTATGTTACGTGTAACGTTATACAGACATTATGGGGTAGGGTATAAAGGTTGGACTAGATGGACGTATGTCTTTATACAACCTCCAATAATATGTTACTGTGTAACGTTATACGACATTATGGGTTGGGTTATAAAGGGTGGACTAGAGACGTATGTCTTTATACAACCTCCAATACTATGTTACTGTGTAACTGTTATACAGACATTATGGGTTATACAGACATTATGGGTAAGGTATAAAGGTTGGACTAGATGGACGTATGTCTTTATACAACCTCCAATACTATGTTACTATGTAACTGTTTATACAGACATTATGGGTAGGGTTATAAGGTTGGAGAGATGGACGTATGTCTTTATACAACCTCCAATACTATGTTACTGTGTAACAGTTATACAGACATTATGGGTAGGGTATAAGGTTGGACTAGATGGACGTATGTCTTTATACAACCTCCAGTACTATGTTAATATGTAACAGTTATACAGACATTATGGGTAGGGTATAAAGGTTGGACTAGATGGACGTGTGTCTTTATACAACCTCCAATACTATGTTACTATGTAACGTTATACAGACATTATGGGTAGGGTATAAAGGTTGGACTAGATGGACGTATGTCTTTATACAACCTCCAATACTATGTTACGTTAACGTTATACAGACATTATGGGTAGGGTATAAAGGTTGGACTGGTGGACGTATGTCTTTATACAACCTCCAATACTATGTTACTGTTATACAGACATTATGGGTAGGGTATAAAGGTTGGACTGGATGGACGTATGTCTTTATACAACCTCCAATACTATGTAACTGTTATACAGACATTATGGGTAGGGTATAAAGTTGGACTAGATGGACGTATGTCTTTATAACAACCTCCAATACTAGTAACTGTTATCAGACATTATGGGTAGGTATAAAGGTTGGACTAGATGGACGTATGTCTTTATACAACCTCCAATACTATGTTACTATGTAACTTTTAACAGCATTAGGGTAGGGTATAAAGGTTGGACTAAATGACGTATGTCTTATACAACCTCCAATACTATGTTACTATGTAACTGTTATACAGACATTATGGGTAGGGTATAAAGGTTTGGACTAGATGGACGTATGTCTTATACACCTCCAATACTATGTTACTGTTATATCAGACATTATGGGTAGGGTATAAAGGTTGGACTAGATGGACGTATGTCTTTATACAACCTCCAATACTATATCTTTGTATTCAATTAGATCAATGACTTGAAATGTAGTCTGAAGACGTTTCGCTAGTCATCCGACTGGCTTCTCAATTCAGAATGATTGTACAGATCTGTGGTCAATTATGTACCTGGAAATCCCAATACATATCACAGCCAGGTGTTAAGGTGTGATTGATAGTGGCTAAGAGGTGTTATAGGACGCCCAGAGTAGGTGTTAAAAAGTTGTACATGCAGACAGTTGGTGTCGAACCCCCACCTTATTTAGGCTTGGTTTCTTTATTTTCCATAAATGGCCTCCTTAACACCTCTCTTGTAACCATCACGTTCCTTCGCCATATGTTAACTTACAATCTTCAAAGGTATGTCTTATCCTAAGATGCAGATACACGTCTGAGTCCTGACCGAGGAATTGGCTCTCTGTGCTGGGCCATACTTGATGCAGTTGGCTGTTTGGTCTCCCCCACATACAAATCAGAGCATTCTTCACTGCACTGCACCGCATATATGATGTCGCTTTTCTGTGTTTTTGGTATTGGTGTCTTTTGGATGTACCAATTGCTGCCTCAGCGTGTTGCTCGGTTTAAAGCAGCGTGACGGAACGTGACTGGTTCAAGAGGGTGTTAAGGAGGCCATTTATTGAAAATAAAGAAACCAAGCCTAAATAGAGGTGGGGGGTTCGACACCAACTGTCTGCCATGTACAATGCGTTTAACACCTTACTCTGGGCGTTCTATAACACCTCTTAGCCACTACTAATCACACCCTTAACACCTGGCTGTGATATGCTAATTGGGATTCTCCATGGTACATAATGCCACGATTCTTGTACAAGTCATCTGAATTGAGAAAGCCAGTCGGATGACTAGCTAAACGTCTCAAGAACTCATTTCCAAGTCGTTGATCTAATTGAATACAACAGATATACCATGACCTGGATGAATGAGAACCTTCACAAGCATATCTCCAATACTATGTTACTGTTATACAGACATTATGGGTAGGTTAAATTGACTAGAGGACGAGTCTTATACAACCTCCAATACTATGTTACTATGTGACTGGTTGTACAGACATTATGGTAGGGTATAAAGGTTGGACTAGTGGACTGTCTTTATCAACCTCCAATACTATGTTACTATGTAACTGTATACAGACATTATGGGTAGGGTATAAGGTTGGACTAGATGGACGTATGTCTTTATACAACCTCCAATACTATGTTACTATGTAACTGTTATACAGACATTATGGTAGGTATAAAGGTTGGACAGATGGACGTATGTCTTTAGACACCCATACTATTTACTGTTATACAGACATTATGGGTAGGGTATAAGGTGGACTAGATGGACGATGTTCTTTAACAACCTCCAATACTATGTTACTATGTAACTGTTATACAGACTTATGGGTAGGGTATAAAGTTGGACTAGATGGACGTATGTCTTTATACAACCTACCAATACTATGTTACTATGTGACTGTTAGACAGACATTATGGGTAGGGTATAAGGTTGGACTAGATGGACGTAGTCTTTATACAACCTCCAATACTATGTTACTATGACTGTTATACAGACATGGGGTGGTATAAAGGTTGGACTAGAGGACGTACTTTTATACAACTCCAATACTATGTTACTATGTGACTGTTATACAGACATTATGGGTAGGGTATAAAGGTTGGACTAGATGGACGAATGTCTTTATACAACCTCCAATACTATGTTACTGTAACTGTTATACAGACATTATGGGTAGGGTATAAAGGTTGGACAGATGGACGTATGTCTTTACAACCTCAATACTATGTTACTATGTGCGTTAGACAGACATTATGGGTAGGGTATAAGGTTGGACTAGAGGACGTAGTCTTTATACAACCTCCAATACTATGTTCTATGTGACTGTTATACAGACATTATGGGTAGGGTATAAAGGTTGGACTAGATGGAGACGTCTTTACATTACAACCTAACCTTTCTATTTATTACTTACTTTTCGCATTATTACTTGTGACTGTTATACAGAATTATGGGTAGGGTATAAATGGTTGGACTAGTTGGACGTACGTCTTTATACAACCTCCAATACTATGTTACTATGTAACTGTTATACAGACATTAGGGGTAGGTATCAAGGTTGCTAGATGGACGTATTCTTTATACAACCTCCAATACTATGTTACTATGTAACAGTTATACAGACATTATGGGTAAGGTATAAAGGTATCTATTATCTATCTATCGATCTATAATCTATTTATCTACCAATTATCTATCATCTATCTACCTATTATCTATCTGTCTGCTTATTATCTATCTATCCATCTATCTAGCTATCTATTATCTATCATCTATTTATTTATCTATTATCTATCAATTATCTATCTATCTATCTATCTATCATCTATCTACCTATTATCTATCTGTCTGCTTATTATCTATCTATCCATCTATCTAGCTACTATTATCTTACTATTTATTTATCATTATCTATCATTATCTATCTATCTATCTCGTATTTATCTCCTATTATCTATATCTACGTCTTATCTATCTATTATCATCTATTATCTACCTATATCTATCTATCTATCAATCTATTTTACTACCTATTATCTATCTGTCTCTTATCTATCTATCTATCATCTATTTATCTACCTATTATCTATCTGTCTGTCTATTATATATCTATCTATTTATCTACATATCTATCTATCTATTCATCTATCATATCTATTATCTATCTATCTATCTATCTACCTATTATCTATCATCTATTTACTACCTATTATCTATATGTCTGTCTATTATCTACTATCCTATTATCTATCTACTCATTATCTTTCTTTTATCTATCATCTATCTATTATCTGCTGTCTATTATCTATCTATCCATCTATCTATTATCATCTGTCTGTCTGTTATCTATCTACCTATCTATTATCTATCCATCTATTTATCTATCTATTATCTGTCTGTCTATTATGTATCTATCATCTATCATCTATTTATCTATTATCTATCTCTATCTATTATTATCTACTACTATCTCTATCATCTATTATCTATCTATGTATTATTCGTCTGTCTATTATCATCTATCATCTATGATCTATCTATCATCTATCTATTTTATTTATTGTCTGTCTATTATCTATCTATCCATTTATCTATTATCTGTCTGTCTATTATCTATCTATTATCTGTCTGTCTATTATCTATCTACCTATTATCTATCTATCTATTATCTATCTTCTATTATCTATCTTCTAGTCTATATCTATGCATCTATTATCAATCCATCTATCTTATCTATCTATTATCTATCTATTTATCTATCTATTATCTATCTGTCTGTCTATTATCTATCCATCTATTATCTATCTATTATCTATTTATTTATCTATCATTATCTATCTGTCTGTCTATTATCTCTCTGTTCATCTATTTATTTATTATCTATCTATTATCTATCTGTCTGCTATTATCTCTATTACTATCTATCATCTATCTGTCTGCCTATTATCTATCTATCATCTATTTATCTATATTTATCTGTCTGTCTATCATCTATCTATTATCTATCTATCTGTCTGTCTATCATCTATCTATTATCTATACAACTTCTATCTATCTATCTATCTATCTATCATCTATCTATTATCTATCTATCTATGTATCTATTATCTTATCTATTATCTATCTATCTATCTATTATCTATCTATCTATCTATCTATCTATCTATCTATCTATCTATGCATCTATTATCTATCTATTATCTATCTATCTATCTATCTATCTATCTATGTATCTATTATCGATCTATCTATTATCTATCTATCTATGTCTATTATCTATCTATCTATCTATTATCTACTTATCTATTATCCTATCTATCTATCTGTCTGTCTATCATCTATCTATATCTATACACTTCTATCTATCTATCATCTATCTATCTATCTATCTCTCTATCTATCTATCTATCTATCATCTATCTATCTATTATCTATCTATTTATCTATCTATGTATCTATTATCTATCTATTATCTATCTATCTATGTATCTATCTATCTATCTATCTATCTATCTATTATCTATCTATCTATCATCTATCTATCTGTCTGTCTATCATCTATCTATTATCTATACAACTTCTATCTATCTATCATCTATCTATCTATCATCTATCTATCTATTATCTATCTATTTATCTATACAACTATTATCTATCTATATAATTGTCTATTATCTCTCTATTCTGTCTGTCTGTAAGGAATTTGGGATATGGCTCTAAACCAGGGATGGGCCTCAGTATTCTGCCCTTTACCCCAAGAGGAACTGAACATGAATTATCTGGTAATGTAGTCTCATTGGTCTGCTCCATCGACAGAAGTAACCAATCATGTTTGCAGACACACTGACCATAAAATCAGAATTGAGTGGATCATTTCTGATTTCCCACAATGCACTGCACATAAGCTATCTTATCGTATGCAATGGATAGAGTTTCAGCAGATTATAAAACCTGTAGGTTTGTTCCTGTTCTGGCAATCAGTATCTGGGAACCAGAGATGGGGCAATGCCATTGGTCATTCTCATTTTCCTGGGCCCCAGATGGCTAATGATTTAGGGGCCCACTGTATGAGTACCAGGAATGTACCTAATAAAGGGCCCAAACAACTCTAATGGCTGCCCAATGATTTGAACAAAAATGATCATCTGGTAATGAGGATAGTGAATGTATAAAGAGACCATAACGTTTCACATCCATAACCCCTAACATACATGAAATAGTCTTTCCTATTCACACCTGTCTTTACATGAGAGAGACTAACGTGTTTAATAGCCCACAGCTAGGAATTGTAGTGACATACTGTTAGTGTAACGTTAGAATATCTGTGATGTCATTGTGATGTAATTTACTGTTAGTGTAACGTCAGAATATCTGTGATGTCATTGTGATGTCTGGTGGTTCTGTCCAGTAGTTTTGTCTGGTGGCTCTGTCCAGTAGTTTTGTCCGGTGGTTCTGTTCTGTAATTTAGTCTGGTGGTTATATTCAGTAGTTTTGTCCGGTGTTTCTGTTCTGTAGTTTTGTCTGGTGGTTCTGTTTAGTAGTTTTGTCTGGTGGCTCTGTCCAGTAGTTTTGTCTGGTGGTTCTATTCAGTAGTTTTGTCTGGTGGTTCTATTCAGTAGTTTTGTCTGGTGGTTCTGTTCTGTAATTTAGTCTGGTGGTTCTATTCAGTAGTTTTGTCCGGTGGTTCTGTTCTGTAGTTTTGTCTGGTGGTTCTGTTCAGTAGTTTTGTCTGGTGGTTCTGTCCAGTAGTTTTGTCTGGGGGTTCTGTCCGGTGGTTCTGTCCAGTAGTTTTGTCTGGGGGTTCTGTCTGGTGGTTCTGTCCTGTAGTTTTGTCTGGGGGTTCTGTCTGGTCCAGTAGTTTTGCTGGGGCGTCTGTCCGGTGGTTCTGTCTGGTGGCTCTGTCCGGTAGTTTTGTCTGGTGGCTCTGTCCGGTAGTTTTGTCCGGTGGTTCTGTTCTGTAATTTAGTCTGGTGTTCTATTCAGTAGTTTTGTCTGGTGGTTCTGTTCTGTAATTTAGTCTGGTGGTTCTATTCAGTAGTTTTGTCTGGTGGTTCTTTCTGTAATTTAGTCTGGTGGTTATATTCAGTAGTTTTGTCCGGTGTTTCTGTTCTGTAGTTTTGTCTGTGGTTCTGTTTAGTAGTTTTGTCTGGTGGTTTGTCCAGTAGTTTTGTCCAGTGGTTCTGTTCTGTAATTTAGTCTGGTGGTTCTATTCAGTAGTGTTGTCCGTGGTTCTGTTCTGTAGTTTTGTCTGGTGGTTCTGTCCAGTAGTTTTGTCTGGGGGTTCTGTCGCGGTGGTTTTGTCCAGTAGTTTTGTCTGGGGGTTCTGTCTGGTGGTTCTGTCCTGTAGTTTTGTCTGGGAGTTCTGTCTGGGGGTTCTGTCTGGTGGTTCTGTCCTGTATTTTGTCTGGGAGTTCTGTCTGGTGTTCTGTCCGGTGGCTCTGTCCAGTAGTTTTGTCTGGGGGTTCTGTCCAGTAGTTTTGTCTGGGGGTTCTGTCCAGTAGTTTTGTCTGGTGGTTCTGTCCAGTAGTTTTGTCTGGTTGTTCTGTCCAGTAGTTTTGTCTGGTGGTTCTGTGCAGTAGTTTTGTCTGGGGGTTCTGTGCAGTAGTTTTGTCTGGGGGTTCTGTCCAGTAGTTTTGTCTGGTGGTTCTGTCCAGTAGTTTTGTCGGGGGTTCTGTGCAGTAGTTTTGTCTGGGGTTCTGTCCAGTAGTTTTGTCTGGTGGTTCAGTCCGGTAGTTTTGTCTGGTGGTTCAGTCCGGTGGTTTTGTCTTTTGGTTCTGTCCAGTAGTTTTGTCTGGTGAGTCTGTTCGGTAGTTTTGTCAGGTTTTTCTGTCTGGTGCTTCTGTCCAGTAGTTTTGTCTGGTTGTTCTGTCAGTTCTGTACAGTGGTTTCTCTGGTGGTTCTGTTTAGTGGTTCTGTCCAGTGGTTCTGTTTAGTGGATACATGTGTTTGCTTTATTCTCTTCCGCACTGAACTTTTGCATTGCTTGGCAGAGGTCTAGACATGTCCCTGTGTAAACAGACTCCTGGCTGCAATAAGCACAACAGTCTATGTGGTGTGTCAATCCAGACACTCCGGCTATTTATAGAATATCTAGTGGTGTAACACAGGGAAATCATTCAACACAATGTCCACACTTACCATGGGGTCAGGTCAAATACTCTGTGATACTGTGTAATATTGTGTGACATTGTGTGATACTGTGTGTGATATTGTTATACTGTGTAATATTTGTGTGACATTGTGTTATGCGTGTGATATTGTGTAATTTTGTATGACGTGGTGTAATACTGTGTGACATTGTTATACTGTTTAATATTGTGTGACATTGTGTGATACTGTGTGACATTGTGTTTATACTGTGTATTATTGTGCAACATTGTGTTATGCTGTGTGATATTGTATGATGTGGTGTTACTGGGTGACATTGGTGTTATACTGTGTAACATTGTGTGACATGGTGTGATACTGTGTGACATTGTGTTAACTGTGTAATATTGTGTGATACTGTGTGACATTGTGTAATGGTGTGTAATACTGTCACATTATGTAATACTGTGACATTCTGTGATACTGTGTGACATTGCATAATACTATGACATTCTGTGATACTGTGTGACATTGTTATACTGTGTAATATTATGTGATACTGTGTGACATTGTGTGATACTGTGTGACATTGTGTTATACTGTGTGACACAGTGACATTGTGTTATACTGTGTAACAGTGTGTGATACTGTGTAATATTGTGCGATACTGTGTGACATTGTGTAATATTGTGTGATACTGTGTGACATGGTGTGATACTGTGTATTATTGTGTGATATGTGATACTGTGACATTGTGTGATACTGTGTAATATTGTGTGATACTGTGTGATACTGTGACTGTGTGATACTGTGTGACACTGTGTAATATTGTGTGATATGTGTATAACATAATTTAGCCCATATCAGTGTATCGGTAAGTCGGTACGAAATATTGGATGGTTTCTTCGGCCGGACGCGACCAATGTTTTGTCCAAATCTGGCGAACAAATGATCGGATTCATTGGATTCGAACAACCGATATACAGAAAAATCTCCCTGTGTTAACCAGGCCCCACACACGGCATTAATATTTCAATCAATTGTACAGTGTGCGACCGATTGTATTGATTGGATTGTACAGTGTGCGCCGATGGATTGTACAGTGTGCGACTGACTGGATTGTATAGTGTGCAACCGATTGGATGTATTGGATTGTACTGTGCGACCAATTGGATTGCACAGTGTGCGGCCGATGGATTGTACAGTGTGCGACCGACTGAATTGTACAGTGTGCGACCGATGGATTGCACAGTGTGCGGCCGATTGGATTGTACAGTGTGCGACCGATTGGATTGTACAGTGTGCGACCGACTGGATGTCAGTGTGCGACCGATTGGATTGCACAGTGTGAAGCCGATTGGATTGTACAGTGTGCGACCGACTGGATTGTACAGTGTGCGACCAACTGGATTGTACAGTGTGCGACCGACTGGATTGTACAGTGTGTGACCGATTGGATTGTACAGTGTGCGGCCGATTGGATTGTACAGTGTGCGACTGATTGGATTGTACAGTGTGCGGCCGTATGGGTTGTATAGTGTGCGACCGATTGGATTATACAGTGTGGGGCCAATTGGATTGTACAGTGTGCGACCGATTGTATTGTATTGGATTGCACAGCGTGCGACCGATTGGATTGTATAGTGTGGGGCCGATTGGATTGTATAGTGTGCGACCGATTAGATTGTACAGTGTGCGACCGACTGGATTGTACAGTGTGCGACCGATTGGATTGCACAGTGAGCGGCTGATTGGATTGCACAGTGTGAAGCCGATTGGATTGTACAGTGTGCGACCGACTGGATTGTACAGTGTGCGACCGACTGGATTGTACAGTGTGCGACCGACTGGATTGTACAGTGTGCGACCGATTGGATTGTACAGTGTGCGGCCGATTGGATTGTACATTGTGTGATACTGTGTGACATGGTGTGATACTGTGTATTATTGTGTGATATGTGATACTGTGACATTGTGGATACTGTGTAATATTGTGTGATACTGTGACTGTGTGATACTGTGTGACACTGTGTAATATTGTGTGATATGTGTATCATAATTTAGCCCATATCAGTGTATCGGTAAGTCGGTACGAATATTGGATGGTTTCTTCGGCCGGACGCGACCAATGTTTGTCCAAATCTGGCGAACAAATGATCGGATTCATTGGATTCGAACAACCGATATACAGAAAAATCTCCCTGTGTTAACCAGGCCCCCCACACACGGCATTAATATATTCAATCAATTGTACAGTGTGCGACCGATTGTATTGTATTGGATTGTACAGTGTGCGGCCGATTGGATTGTACAGTGTGCGGCCGATTAGATGTACAGTGTGCGACTGACTGGATTGTACAGTGTGCGACTGACTGGATTGTACAGTGTGCGACCAATTGGATTGTATAGTGTGCAACCGATTGGATTGTATTGGATTGTACAGTGTGCGACCAATTGGATTGCACAGTGTGCGGCCGATTGGATTGTACGGTGTGCGACCGACTGAATTGTACAGTGTGCGACCGATTGGATTGAAACATGGTGCGGCCGATTGGATTGTACAGTGTGCGACCATTGATTACATGGCGATCGACTGGATGTACAGTGTGCGACCGACTGGATTGTACAGTGTGCGACCGATTGGATTGCACAGTGTGCGGCTGATTGGATTGCACAGTGTGAAGCCGATGGATTGTACAGTGTGCGACCGACTGATTGTACAGTGTGCGACCAACTTTATTGTACAGTGTGCGACGACTGGATTGTACAGTGTGTGACCGATTGGATTGTACAGTGTGCGGCCGATTGGATTGTACAGTGTGCGACTGATTGGATTGTACAGTGTGCGGCCGTATGGGTTGTATAGTGTGCGACCGATTGGATTATACATTGTGGGCCAATTGGATTGTACAGTGTGCGACCGATTGTATTGTATTGGATTGCACAGCGTGCGACCGATTGGATTGTATAGTGTGGGGCCGATTGGATTGTACAGTGTGCGACAGATTGGTTGTATAGTGTGCGACCGATTAGAATGTACAGTGTGCGCCCGACTGGATTGTACAGTGTGCGACCGTATGGATTGCACAGTGTGCGGCTGATTGGATTGCACATTGTGAATCCATTGGATTGTACAGTGTGCGACCGGACGTGGATTGTACAGTGTGCGAACCGACTGGATTGTACGTTGTGCGACCGACTGGATTGTACGTGTGCGACCAGCATTGGATTGTACATTGTGCTGCCGATTGGATTGTACAGTGTGCGACTGATTGGATTGTACAGTGTGCGGCCGTATGGGTTGTATATGTGCGACCGATTGCATTATTACAGTGTGGGCCAATTGGATTGTACGTGTGCGACCGATTGTATTGTATCGGTATTGCACAGCGTGCGGCCGATTGGATTGTACAAGTGTGCGACCGATTGGATTATAGTTGCGACCAATTGGATTGGATTGGATTGTACGTTGCGACGATTGAGTACAGTGTGCGACGATTGGATGTATTGGATTGTACAGTGTGCGACCGACTGGATTGTACAGTGTGCGACTGACTGGATTGTACAGTGTGCGACTGACTGGATTGTATAGTGTGCGAACCGATTGGATTGTCATGCAGCCATGGATTGTCAGTGTCACGCCGATTGATGTACAGTGTGCGCCGATTGGATTGTACAGTGTGTGACGATTGGATTGTACAGTGTGCGACCGACTGGATTGCACAGTGTGCGACCGATTGGATGTACAGTGTGCGACCGATTGGATTGTATAGTGTGCGACCGATTGGTTTACAATTGGGGCCATTTGGATTGTACAGTGTTGTGACCGATTGGATTGTATTGGATTGCCAGTGTTCGACCGATTGATTGTACAGTTGTGGGGCCGATTGGATTGTACAGTGTGCAACCAATTGGATTGTACAGTGTGCGAACCGATTGGATTTGTATGGAATTGTACAGTGTGCGACGGACTGGATTGTACAGTGTGTGACCGATGGATTGTATAGTGTGTGACGATTGGATTGTACCATGTGCGGCCGATTGGATTGTACAGTGTGCTACTGATTGGCTTGTAGCAGTGGTGACCGATTGGTTGTATGTGTCGCGACCGATGATTGTAAGTGTGGCCAATTGGATTGTACAGTGTGCGACCGATTGGATTGTATTGGATTGCACAGTGTGCGACCGATTGGATTGTACAGTGTGGGGCTGATTGGATTGCACAGTGTGGGACCGATTGGATTGCACAGTGTGCGACCGATTGGATTGTACAGCGTGCGACCGATTGGATTGTATTGGATTGCACAGTGTGCGACCAATTGGATTGTACAGTGTGGGGCCGATTAGATTGTATTGGATTGCACAGTGTGCGACCGATTGGATTGCCCAGTGTGCGACCGATTAGATTGTACAGTGTGGGGACGATTAGATTGTACAGTGTGCGACCGATTGGATTGTACAGTGTGGGGACGATTAGATTGTACAGTGTGGGGACGATTAGATTGTACAGTGTGCGACCGATTGGATTATACAATGTGGGGCCATTTGGATTGTACAGTGTGTGACCGATTGGATTGTATTGGATTGCATGCACGATTGTTGGACAGGATTGGAGTCACGTATTGGATGGTACATTTTGGGCCGATTGGATTGTATTAGATTGCACAGTGTGCGACCGATTGGATTGTACAGTGTGGGGCCCATTACAGAGTTTGACATCCTATCCGCTGGTCCGATCTCCCCGTTCCACCTTAACCAGGCGGTCCCGGTCCTCCCACCAGGTGGCGTGTTCCTCCCGGTCATATTATCCGCCATATTGGGCGGCGCAGGATCCGGGTGACCCCATGTCGGGCGTTCCGCTGTCCGAGGCCCCGGGTGTAGAACGGGTCCCACCCCCATCCCCCTCCCCAACCCGGAAACCCCACCCCCCTCCCGGGTCCCGACCTCCCCCCGGTCCCCAGCCCAGCGCTGCCTGTTCGGTCCGGTGGATCGCGACCTCCTGTCCCGGGACCTGGAGCGGAACCTGCGGGAGACGGAGACGGAACAAATCCGGAGATGGAACTTCAACTTCCGCTCCCACCGCCCCCTGCCCGGGCCCTTCACCTGGGAACCCGCGGGGCCACTCAGCCCGAATTCTATCGCCGGGCCACACACCCGCACCGGGCACCAAGAAACGGACCGGGGACATATCGGGTGAGATATCGCGACACCCTGCAAGGGGAGGGGCCACAGCCTTTGGGGGAGGAAATCTCAGTGGCAACTCCCCCCTGGGGCCACTCAAATTCTCTCACACAGGGAAACCCTCCAACACCCGATGGTCCCTCTGTACCCCAACCCCCTATGGTCCCTCTGTACCCCAACACCCGATGGTCCCTCTGTACCCCCAACACCCGATGGTCCCTCTGTACCCCAACACCCGATGGCCCCGTCCCCCAAACCCGATGTCCTCTGTACCCCACACCCCGATGGTCCCTCTGTACCCCCCAACACCGATGGTCCCTCTGTACCCCAACACCTATGGGCCCTCTTCCCCAACACCCGAGGTCCCTGTTGTACCCCCAACACCCATGGTCCCTCTGTACCCCCAACACCCAATGGTCCCTCTGTACCCCAACCCCGATGGTCCTTGTACCCCAAACCCCAATGGTCCCTCTGTACCCCCACACCCAATGGGTCCCCACTGTCCCCCCCAACACCCAATGGTCCCTCTGTACCCCCAACACCCAATGGTCCTCTTACCCCCACACCAATGTCCCTGTCACCCAACACCCAATGGTCCCTCTGTACCCCAACACCCAATGTTCCCTCTGTACCCCCAACACCCAATGGTCCCCCTCTGTACCCCAACACCAATGTGTCCCTCTGTACCCCAACACCCATGCGTCCCTCTGTACCCCCACACCCACATGGTCCCTCTGTACCCCCAACACCCAATGGTCCCTCTGTACCCCCAATACCCGATGGTCCCACTTTGCCCCCAATACCTGATGGTCCCTCTGTACCCCCCAACACCCGATGGTCCCTCTGTACCCCCCAACACCCGATGGTCCCTCTGTACCCCCAATACCCGATGGTCCCTCTGTACCCCCAATACCCGATGGTCCCTCTGTACCCCCCCCCCCACACCCGATGGTCCCTCTGTAACCCCCCAACACCCATGGTCCCTGTGTACCCCCAACACCCGATGGTCCCTGTGTACCCCCAACACCCTGTGGTCCCATGTGGTCCTTGTACCCACCCCAATACCCGATGGTCCTCTGTACCCCCAAATACCCGATGGTCCCTCTGTACCCCCAACACCGATGGTCCCTCTTACCCCCAACACACCGATGGTCCCTCTGTAAACCAACCACCCCCCCCCACTGGTCCCTCTGTACCCCCCAACACCCTGAGTCCCTCTGACCCCCAACCCCCGATGGTGCCCTCTACTGTACCACCCAACACCCAATGGTCCCTCTGTACCCCCAATACCGATGGTCCCACTTTGCCCCCAATACCTGATGGTCCCTCTGTACCCCCCCAACCCGTGGTCCTCTGACCCCCCACCGTGCCCTGACCCCAATACCCGATGGTCCCTCTGTACCCCCAATACCCGATGGGTCCCTCTGTACCCCCAACACCGATGGTCCCTCTGTACCCCCCAACACCCGATGGTCCCTGTGTACCCCCCAACACCCGATGGTCCCTGTGTACCCCCAACACCCGATGGTCCCTGTGTACCCCCAATACCCGATGGTCCCTCTGTACCCCCAATACCCGATGGTCCCTCTGTACCCCCAACACCCGATGGTCCCTCTGTACCCCAACACCGTGTCCCTGTACCCCCAACACCCGATGGTCCCTCTGTACCCCCCAACACCCGATGGTCCCTCTGTACCCCCCAACACCCGATGGTCCCTCTGTACCCCCAATACCCGATGGTCCCTCTGTGCCCCCAACACCCGATGGTCCCTCTGTACCCACTACCTCCCAACATCCAATGTTCCCTCTGTACCCCCAACACCCAATGGTCCCCCTGTACCCCCAACACCCAATGGTCCCTCTGTACCCCCAACACCCAATGGTCCCACTTTGCCCCCAATACCCGATGGTCCCTCTGTACCCCCCAACACCCGATGGTCCCTCTGTACCCCCAACACCCGATGGTCCCTCTGTATCCCAAAAGTTTCAAGTGTACTTAGGCACACTGCTGTTGGCTGGTTAGACCAGACAAATAGTAGGTGCAATCCTCTCGCCCCCTACTTCCAGGGCTCCATAAACCAAGCAAGGTATCAAAGTAGAGGAGCACCACTACTGCAAGTGAAAATTTCTTTAATAGTGCGAAAACAACATACAATGTTTCGGGACTCTGCGCCCCTCCTCAGAGTATCACCCTCTGTATCCCCAATACCCAATGGTCCTCTGTGCCCCCAAACCAGATGGTTTCTTCTGTACCCCATAACCCAATGGTCTCCTGTAACCCGAATACCCAATGGTCCCTCTGCCCCAATACCCGATGGTCCCCTGTCCCCTAATACCAAATGGTCCCTCTGTACCCCCCAACACCTGATGGTCCCTCTGTACCCCCCAACACCCGATGGTCCCTCTGTACCCCCCAACATCCAATGGTCCCTCTGTACCCCCCAATACCCAATGGTCACTCTGTACCCCCCAATATCCAATGGTCCCTCTGTACCCCCCAATACCCAATGGTCCCTCTGTACCCCCAACACCCAATGGTCCCTTTGTACCCCCCAATATCCATGGTCCTCTGTACCCCCAATACCCAATGGTCACTCTGTACCACCACACCCAATGGTCCCTCTGTACAACCCATCCCAATCAACCTTCTGTACCCCCCAATACCCAATGGTCCCTCTCTGAATAGCAACCTGTATAGAAGCCAAGAACACAATATAATATCAGAAATAAACAGATAGATTGTGAATAATAATAGATACACGATCATAGCTGGCTGGCCTTAAACATGTAACATTGTTATAATTATATTATCATCATCTCGTCAGGAGGAAGTTCGCTATAAGGAAGCATCACAAATGTTCCAGGTCAAGAACTGTGTTAAAGGTTCTTACCAAAGTATCACAAGTTCCAGTTCTCTCACAGTTGGAACAGTGATTGGCACTTCCTGTACCAGTAAATACTAAACTGTGTTTTCCCTGCCTTTAATAACTGGTGGGGTGGGTATTAATTAGTAATAACAATGTAACTATAATTTATACTTTGATGTATTGTATGTGTAGTGACTATAAATTAAAGGAATCTAAAAATATTACCCCATGTGGACAAAGTGTAATGGAATGTCGGGGGAAGCTCCGTAGTTTGTTAGTGCTTCTCCTTTATTTGGTTACTTGCTTCTCCGTAGTTTGTTACTGTCTTCTCCTAGTTTGGTTATATGTCTTCTCCGTAGTTTGTTACTGTCCTTCTACGCACACTGTACAATCCAGTCGGTCGCACACTGTACAATCCAATCGGCTTCACACTGTGCAATCCAATCAGCCGCACACTGTGCAATCCAATCGGTCGCACACTGTACAATCCAGTCGGTCGCACACTGTACATTCTAATCGGTCGCACACTATACAATCCAATCTGTCGCACACTGTACAATCCAATCGGCCCCACACTATACAATCCAATCGGTCGCACGCTGTGCAATCCAATACAATACAATCGGTCGCACACTGTACAATCCAATTGGCCCCACAATGTATAATCCAATCGGTCGCACACTATACAACCCATACGGCCGCACACTGTACAATCCAATCAGTCGCACACTGTACAATCCAATCGGCCGCACACTGTACAATCCAATCGGTCACACACTGTACAATCCAGTCGGTCGCACACTGTACAATCCAGTTGGTCGCACACTGTACAATCCAGTCGGTCGCACACTGTACAATCCAATCGGTCGCACACTGTACAATCCAATCGGCCGCACACTGTGCAATCCAATCGGTCGCACACTGTACAATTCAGTCGGTCGCACACCGTACAATCCAATCGGCCGCACACTGTGCAATCCAATTGGTCGCACACTGTACAATCCAATACAATCCAATCGGTTGCACACTATACAATCCAATTGGTCGCACACTGTACAATCCAGTCAGTCGCACACTGTACAATCCAGTCAGTCGCACACTGTACAATCTAATCGGCCGCACACTGTACAATCCAATCGGCCGCACACTGTACAATCCAATACAATACAATCGGTCGCACACTGTACAATTGATTGAAATATTAATGCCGTGTGTGGGGCCTGGTTAACACAGGGAGATTTTTCTGTATATCGGTTGTTCGAATCCAATGAATCCGATCATTTGTTCGCCAGATTTGGACAAAACATTGGTCGCGTCCGGCCGAAGAAACCATCCAATATTTCGTACCGACTTACCGATACACTGATATGGGCTAAATTATGTTATACACATATCACACAATATTACACAGTGTCACACAGTATCACACAGTCACAGTATCACACAATATTACACAGTATCACACAATGTCACAGTATCACATATCACACAATAATACACAGTATCACACCATGTCACACAGTATCACACAATGTACAATCCAATCGGCCGCACACTGTACAATCCAATCGGTCGCACACTGTACAATCCAGTCGAGTTCGCACACTGTAACAATACCAACGGCGTCACACTGTGCAATCCAATCAGACGCTCAAATGTGGCAATACCAATCGGCGTCGCCACTGCTACAATACCAAGTCGGTCGCACACTGTACAATCTAATCGTCGCACACTATACATCCATCGCGCCCCACACTGATACAATCCCATCGGTTCGACGTGCATCTAGATCAACCCCTGCACACTTTACAATCAATGGCCCCACACTGTATAATTTTCCAACAAACCAATCGGTCGACACACTATACAACCCAATACGCCGCACACTGTACATCCAATCATCGCACATGTCTACAATCCAATCGGCCCCGAACACTGCTTACAATCCAATCGGTCCACACACTGCTACATCCATCGTTCCCACACTGTAACTCTCCATTTGCGGTCGCACAGCGTACAATCAGATTCGGTCGACACCTGTACAGCCAATCGGCTTCACACTGTGCAATCCATTGTCCACGGTCACATCGTCGACACTGATACAATCCATATCGGTACGCACACTGTACAATCCAATCGTCGCACACTGCTAGCAATCCATGCGTCGCACACATGTGACAATTCAATGCGGGCGCTGTAACAATCCAATGCTCTGGCCGGGTGCCACACCATGGCCCGTTGCCAATCCAATTGGTGCGCACACTTGTACAATCCATAACAATCCAAGCGGTTGCACACTATAAACAATCCAGTAGTCGCCACTGTCAATCCAATCGGCGCACACTGTACAATCCAATACAAACACACGGTTCGCACCATCTGTACAATTGATTAATATTATGCCATGTGTGGGCCCCAGGTGTAAAATCACAGGGAGAGTTTTTCTGTATATCGGTGTTCGAATCCAACTGAAGCCGATCATTTGTCGCCCAGATTTGGGACCAAAACTATTGTCGCCCGTCCCGGCGAAGAAACCATCCACTATTCGTACCGCACTTAACCGATTACACTGATATTGGTCACTAAATTATGTTATACACATATCACACAATATTCATTGTACGTATCACAAGTCCACATGTCACACAGTATCACACAGTCACATATCACACAGTTATCACACAATATTAATACATATCACACACAGGTATCACATATACAATATCACCAATAATACACAGTATCACACCAGTGTCACACAGATATCACAATATACACAGTCCAGTCTATCGCACAATATTACACTATCACACACGTTACACAGTATACACAATGTCACTGGCCACAGTATAACACAATGTCACACAGTATCACACAATGTCACACAGTATCACATAATATTACACAGTATAACAATGTCACACAGTATCACAGAATGTCATAGTATTATGCAATGTCACACAGTATCACAGAATGTCACAGTATTACATATGTGAACAGTATTACCACCATACACAATGTCACACATTATCACACAATATTACACAGATAACACAATGTCACAGTATCACACCATGTCACACAATGTTACACAGTATAACACAAGTCACCCATGTATCACACCACATCATACATATCACACAGCATAACACAAAGATGTTGCACAAAATACACAGTATAACCAATGTCACACAGTATCACACAAGTCACACAAGATTAAACAGTATAACAATGTCACACAGTATTACACCACGTCATACAAATTACACAATATCCACAGCATAACACATGTCACAAATATTACACAGTATAACATATCACACAGTATCACACAATGTCACACAATATTACACAGTATCACAGAGATTTTGACCTGACCCCATGGTAATGTGACATTGTGTTTGAATGATTTCCCTGTGTTACACCACTAGATATTCTATAAATAGCCGGAGTGTCTGGATTGACACACACATAACTGTTGTGCTTATTGCGCCAGGCAAGGAGTCTGTTACACAGGGACATGCTCTAACCTCTGCAAGCAATGCAAACAGTTCAGTGGCGGAAGAGAATAAAGCAAACACATGTAATCCACTAAACAGAACCACTGGACAGAACCACCCTAAACAGAACCACCAGAGAAAACCACTGTACAGAACTGACAGAACAACCAGACAAAACTACTGGACAGAAGCACCAGACAGAACAACCTGACAAAACTACCGAACAGACTCACCAGACAAAACTACTGGAACAGAACCAAAAGACAAAACCACCGGACTGAACCACCAGACAAAACTACCGGACTGAACACGACAAAACTACTGGACAGACCACAACCAGACAAAACTATCTGCACAGAACCCCCAGACAAACTACTGGACAGAAACCACCGACAAAACTACTGACAGAACCCCCAGACAAACTACTGCACAGAAACCCCCCAGACAAACTACAGACACAGAGACCACCAGACAAAACTACTGGAGCGAACAACCAGACAAAACTACTGGACAGAACCACGAAAAAATACTGACAGAACCCCCAGACAAAACTACTGGACAGAACCCCCAGACAAACATACTGGACAGAGCCACCGACAGAACCACCAGACAGAACTCCCAGACAAAACTACAGACAGAAACCACCAGACAGACCACCCCAGACAGAACTCCCAGACAAAACTACAGGACAGAACCACCAGACCAGAACCCCCAGACAAAATCACTGGCACAAAACCACCGAGAGAACCCCCAATACAAAACTACTGGACAGAACCACCAGACAAACTAAGAAACAGAACCACCGGACAACACTACTGAATAGAACCACCAGACTAAATTACAGAACAGAACCACTGACAACAACTACTGGACAGAACCACCAGACAAAAATACTAAACAGAACCACCAGACAAAACTACAGAACAGAAACACCTGGACAAAACTACTGATATTATAACCACCAGACTAAATAAATACAGAACAGAACCACCGGACACAACTACTGAATAGAACCACCGACTAAATTACAGAACCGAACCACGACAAACTCTGAATAGAACCACCAACTAATTACAACAGAACCACCGGACAAACTACCGGACAGAGCCACCAGACAAAACTACCGGACAGAGCCACCAGACAGAACCACCGGACAGACGCCCCAGCAAAACTACTGGACCAGACAGAACCCCCAGACAAAATAACAAGGACAGAACACCAGACAGAACCCCAGACCAAAACTACTAGGACAGAACACCGTAAGAACCCCATGACAAGAACTACTCGAGCACAGAACCACCGACAAAACTACTGAACAGAACCACCAGACAAAACTACAGAACAGAAACCGGACAAAACTACTGAATAGAACCACCAGACTAAATTACAGAACAGAACCACCAGACAAAACTATGAATAGAACCACCAGACAAACTACTGATAGACCACCAGACAAACAAAAAAATGACTGGACAGAGCACCAGACAAAACTACTAAACAGAACCACCAGACAAAACTACAGAACAGAAAACCACGACAAAACGTACTGAATATAACCACCAGACTAAATTACAGAACAGAACCACCGACAAAACTACTGGACATAGCCACCAGACAAACTACTGGACCGAACCACCAGACATCACAATGACATCACAGATATTCCTGACGTTACATAACAGTAAATTACATCACAATGACATCACAGATATTCTAACTGTACACTAACAGTATGTCCACTACAATTCCTAGACGCTGGGCTTATTAAACAACGTTAGTCTCTCTCATGTAAAGACAGGTTGTGATAGGAAGACTATTCATGTATTGTAGAGGGTTATGGATGTGAAACGTATGGTTTCTTTATACATTCACTATCCTCATTACCAGATGATCATTTTTGTTCAAATCATTGGGCAGCCATAGAGTGTTGGGCCCTTTATTAGGGACATTCTGTACTCATACAGTGGGCCCCTAAATCATTAGCCATCTGGGGCCCAGGAAAATGAGAATGACCAATGGATTGCCACCAATATCTAGGTTCTCCAGATACTAGATTGCCAGAACAGGAACAACCTACAGAGTTATAATCTGTATCATGAAACTCTATCCATTGCAACGATAAGATAGCTTATGTGCAGTGCAATTGTGGGAAATCAAAATGATCCACTCAATTCTGATTTTATGGTGCATGTGTTCGCAAACAGATATGGTTACTTCTGCGATGGAGCAGACCAATGAGACTACATTACCAGATAATTCATGTTCAGTTCCTCTTGGGTAAGGCAGATACTGAGGCCCATCCTGGTTTAGAGCCATATCCCAAATTCCTTACAGACAGACAGAATAGAGAGATATAGCAATTATATAGATAGATAATAGTTGTATTAGATAAATAGATAGATACATAGATTAGATGATGATAGATAGATAGATGATAGATAGATAGAAGTTGTTAGATAATAGATAGATGATAGACAGACAGATAGATAGATGATAGATTAGATCAGATAATAGATAGAGTAGATAGATAGATACGATAGATACATCAGAGAGATAGATAATAGATAGATAACTAGATACAGTAATACGATAAATAGATAGGATACATAATAGCGAGGATAGATAGATAGGATAGCTGAGACAGATAGATAGATAGATCGATGAGATAGATCGAGTGTATAGATAATAGATAGATGATAGACAGACATGATAGATAGATAGATATACGATAGATAGATAATAGATAGATAGATAGATAATATGAACATAGATAGATAGATAAGATGATAGATAATAGATAATAGATAGATAGATAGATGATAGATAGATAATAGATAGATATGATGCATAGTATAGATAGATAGATAGAAGAGATAGATAGATAGATATAGATAGATAGATAGATAGATAGATAAGATAATAGATACATAGATAGATAGATAATATAGATATAGATAGATAGAAGATAGGATGAGAACTTTGGTATAGATATAATAGATATATGATAGACAGACAGATGATAGATAATAGAAGTAGATGAGAGACAGACAAGATAATATAGATAAATAGATGATGATAGATAATAGGCCAGACAGAATAGATGATAGATAGATAATAGATGGGATAATAGACAGGACAGATAGTAGCATAGATAGATAAATAAATAGAATTGAACAGATAGATAATAGACAGACAGCAAAGAATATAGATAGATAAATAATGATAATAGATAGCATAAATAGATGATAGATAATAGACAGACAGATAGATAATAGATAGATAAATAGATAGATAAATAGAAGAGATAAATAGATGGATCTGATCATAGTGCATAATATAGACAGACAGATATATAGATCGAGGATAGATAATAGATAGATAGATAATAGATAGATAGATAATAGACAGACAGATAATAGATAGATAATAGACAGACAGATAATAGATAAATGGATAGATAGATAATAGACAGACAGATAATAGATAAATAGATAGATGGATAGATAGATATAGATAGATAGATGGATAATAGACAGACAGATATATACATAGATAGATAATAGATAGATAGATGTATAGATAGATAGATAATAGACGAGATAGATAATAGATAAATATAGGATAGATGATAGATACATAATAGACAGACAGATAATAGATAGATAAATAGGATTGGATAGATTATATAGATAGGTTAGATGACTAACAGACAGACGATAGATAATAGATAGACGGATTAGCTAGATATAGACAGCAGGATGATAGATAGATGGATCAGATAAAGAAGGATAATATGGTAGATAGATAATAGATAGATAGATAATCAGACAACATATAGATATAGGTATGATAACTAGATGATAGGATATAGATAGATAGATAGATAGATAGATAATAGATAAGATAGATGAATAGATAGATAGAATTAGATAATAGATTAGATATATAATAGACAGACAGATAGATAATAGGTAGATAAATAGATGATAGATAGATAGATAAGAGACAGATAGATAATAGGTAGATAAATAGATGATAGATAGATAGATAATAGGTAGATAAATAGATGATAGATAGATAGATAAGAGACAGATAGATAATAGGTAGATAAATAGATGATAGATAGATAGATAGATAATTGATAGATAATAGATAAATAAATAGATGATAGATAATAGATAGCTAGATAGATGGATAGATAGATAATAAGCAGACAGATAGATAAGATCAGATAGGCTAGATTATAGCAGAATTGTATAGAAATAATAGATAATAAATAGATAGATAATAGATACTAGTAAGATAAGACTAGATAGCTGATCGATAATCAGACAGATAGATTGGTAGCATAGATGATAGATAATTGTAGATACTACGATAAGTCGATAGATAAATAGATACCTTTATACCTTACCCTAATGTCTGTATAACTGTTACATAGTAACATAGTATGGCGAAGGTGTTGTAAAAGACATACGTCCATCTAGTCCAACCTTGATACCCTACCCATAATGTCTGTATAACAGTTACATAGTACATAGTATTGGAAGGTTGTATAAAGAAGTACGTCCAACTAGTCCAACCATTATACCCCTACCCATAATGTGGCTGTATACAGTCACTAGTAACATAGTATTGGATGTTGTATAAAAGACGTACGTCCATTCTAGTCCAACCTTTATCCCCCTACCCATAATGCTGTATTAACAGTCACATAGTAACATAGTATTGGAGGTTGGTATAAAGACGTACGTCCTTCTAGTCCACCTTTATACCCGACCCTATGCTTCTGTCTAACAGTCACATAGTAACATAGTATTGAAGGTTGTATAAGACATACGTCCATCTAGTCCAACCTTTATACCCTACCCATATGTCTGTATAACAGTTACATAGTAACATAGTATTGGAGGTTGTATAAGACATTCGTCCATCTAGGCCTAACCTTTATACCCTACCCATAAGTCTGTATAACAGTCACATAGTAAAGTAGTATTGGAGGTTGTATAAAGTACGTCCTTACTAGTCCAACTTTATAACCTCTACCCATAATGTCTGACAACAAGTCACATAGTAACATAGTATTGAGGTTGTATAAAGACGTACGTCCATCTAGTCCAACCTTTATACCCTACCCATATGTCTGTCTAACAGTACATAGTAACATAGTTATTGGAGGTTTGTATAAAGACATACGTCCATCTAGTCCAACATTATACCCTACCTATGCTACTGTTTATAACAGTACATAGTAACATAGTATTGGAGGTTGTATAAAGACATCCGTCCATCCTAGTCCAACCTTTATACCCTACCCATATGTCTGTATAACAGTAACATAGTATTGGAGGTTGAATAAAGACATTATCGTTCCAATTACTAGTCAACCTCTTATACCCTACCTAATTGTATGCTATAACAGTACATAGACTAACATATGTATTGGAGGTTGCTAATAAGACAATTTACGTCCATCTAAGATCCAACCGTTTACCCTACCCAGAAGTCGTATACAGTTACATAGTAACATAGTCTTGCGAGGTTCGAAAGACATAGTCATCGAGTCCAACCTTCTATACCCATACCATACTTAAGCTTCTTTACATACAGTACATATAACATGTATTGGAGGTTAAGTATAAAGACAGTAACCGCTCCATCTAGTCCAACATTTATACCCATACCATAATGTCGTATAACAGTAACCACGTATTGGAGAATATGCTTGTGACAGGTTCTAATTCATCCAGGTCCATGGTATAGCTGTTGTATTCAATAGATCAATGGACTTGAAATGGAGAAATTCTTGAAGACGTTTGCAAGTCATACGACTGAGCTTCTCAATTCAGATGACTTGTACAAGAAGTATCTGGCAATTACATGTACCCTGGAGAATCACCAATTAGCATATCACAGCCAGGTGTTAAGGGTGTTTTTTTGATTAGATATGGTAGAGGTGTCTATAGGAATCGCCCAGAGTAACGTGTTAACAGACAGTGTACATGGCGAGACAGTATGGGGTCGCTGGAGTGGGTACCCCCCACTCTATTTAGAGCTGGTTATCTTTATTTTCACATAATGGCCTCCTAACACTCTCTCTTGAACCTCACGTACCAGTCACGTCTGCTTAAACTGATAGCCAACACGCTGAGGACAGCAATTGAAGTCAATCCAAAAGAACCAATACAAAAACACACAAAAAGCGACATCATATAGCGCCGTGCAGTGCAGGAGATGCTCTGATTTGTATTTGGGGAGAGCCAAACAGCAACTGATATAACAACGTCATGCAACCAACGCCAAACCCAGCCCCTAATTCCTCGTCGACTACAGCACGATGTATCTGATTTATAGGACTCTCATCTAGTCAGATAACTACCCATATCTACTTCGTACAAGATTGGATTGTCTAAAATGTCATGTTATCAACCTTATAACTACCTATGTCTGTTCGTACTAGAACGATACGTATGGAGGTGTTAACAAGTCCACTAGCAACTGTCGATACCTACTAAGGTATAAGCCATGTTACATATGATTGGAAGTTATACAGAACAATAGTCCTATAACTATATGCTCGCAGGGTCTATCAGACAACAACATATGTCTGTTGCAGTTTGATAGACATACTGTCACTGTTCTTTATACTACCTCTATCTGGGTACCACCATTTCTTAATAACACCGTCTTACCACATCGTATACATATAAATGGAGGTTGTAATAAATGTATCTAGTCCACTTTATTTACCCAAGCGCCATAATATGTCACTGATTCTTACACAGTTCCTGAAGAACCAGTGAATTATTGGACGAGTTTTCAAGAAAGTGCACATCCAACTTTCAAGCTCATTGATCTAAGTTGAACGTTACAATACAATAGTATTGGAGGTTGTTATAAAAGACATAATCATCAGTCCAACTCTAGTACTACCATTTATCGTCACCCTCTGCTGTATAACGGTCCGTCAACATACGTATTGGAGGTTGTAAAAACATACGTCCATCTCATGTCCAACCCTATGTTATACCTAACCCATGTAATTACTGGTAATTAACAGTAAATCAGTAACATAGTATTGGCGAAGGCTTGCTATAAAGACATACGCAGTCATGCTAGTCCAACCTCTTATACCCTACACCATAATGTCCTGTATACAGTTACAAGCCGTAACTTAGTATTGGCACGGTTGTATAAGAGACAATACGTCATCGAGTCCTCCCAAACTTTATACCGGCTAGACCCATAAATGTACTGTTATAACGTTACAGTATACATAGTATTGGAGGTTGTATAAAGACATACGATTCCATCTAGTCCAACACTTTACTCCCTACCCATAATGCTGTATCAACAGTTAATCGAACATAGTACTGGAGTTGTATTAAAGACATAACGTCGGTCCGGCAACCTTTATACCTACCATAAGTCGTAGGTTACACATAACATAGATTGGAGGTTGTCATAAAGACATACTTCCTTCGTTCCAACCATTGTATACCCTACCACATAATGTCCTGTATAACGTGTTACACAGGCTAACATAGTATTGGAGGTTGTAAAGACTACTCACCGTCAATTCCTTATACCGCTACCCATAATGTATCTGTAAAACAGTTACAAGTAAACCATCGAGTAATGGAAGGTTGTCTTTGTAATAAGACAACGTCCCCTACTAGTCCACCTTTATCACCTACCATAATGTCGTTTATAACAGTACATCAGTACATAGTACTGAGAGCGTTGTATAAGACATACGTCACGTCTAGTTCACAACCTTATATACCACTACCCATAATTTCTGGTATAACAGTTACACAGTAAACTAGTAATGAGAGGTTGTATAAAGACTACTGCCATCTAGTCCAACCTTCTTACCCTAACCCATAGTAGTGGTCGTATATAACAGTTACATATAACTAGTATTGGGAGGGTTGTATAAAGACATCGCATCTAGTCCAACCTTCTAGCTACCCATAAGTCTAACCCATAATGTCCTGTTATAACGTTACACAGTAACATAGTATTGAGAGAGTTTGTATAAGACATACGTCCATACTAGATCCACTACCTTATACCCAACCCATAATGTTGTTAATAACCGACAAGAACATATATGGAGGTTGTATAAAGACATACGTCCATCTAGTCCAACCTTTATACCCTACCCATAAATGTCTGTATAACGTTACACAGTAACATAGTATTGGAGGTTGTATAAAGACTACGTCCATCTAGTCCAACTTTATACCCTACCCATATGTGCGTTATAACGGTCACAGTAACATAGTATGAGAGGTTGTATAAAGACATACGTCAATCTAGCTCCAACCTTTATACCCTACCCTAATGTCATGTAACGTTACAAGTAACATAGTATTGGAGGTTGTATAAAGACATACGTCCATTAGTCCAAACCTTTATACCTACCATAATGTCTTGTATAACGTTACAAGTATAACATAGTTGTGAGGTTGTTAAAGACATACGTCCAATCTAGTCCAACCTTTATACCCTACCCAAATGTCTGTATAACAGGTTACATAGTACATGATGCGTTGTATAAGACATACGTCCATCTCCGATCCAACCTTTATACCCTACCATAATGTCTGTATAACGTTACAAGTAAATAGTATTGGAGGTTGTTATAAAAGACATACGTCCCGTCTCCAACCTTTTACCCTACCCATAAAGTCATGTATAACGTGTACACGACTAGTTGGGAGCGTTGTATAAGACATACGTCCAGTTCTCGCTCCAACCTTTTACCCTACCATAATGTCTGTATAACGCATTACAGTAGACATAGTATGGAGGTTGTATAAAAGACATACGTCCACGTCTAGTCCAACCTTTCTACCCTACCCATAATGTCTGTATAACAGTTACAAAGTAACATAGTATTGGAGGTTGTATAAAGACATACGTCCGCTTCTAGTCCAACCTTTATACCCTACCATATGTCTGTTATAACAGTTACAATAACATAGTATTGGAGGTGTATAAAAGACATTACGTCCTCTAGTCCAACCTTTTATACCCTACCCATAATGTTGTATAACAGTACCAGTAACATAGTATTGAGAGGTTGTATAAAGACATACGTCTCTACGTCCAAACCGTATATTACCCCATACCCATAATGTCTGTATAACAGTTACAAGTAACATAGTATTGGAATTCGAGTTGTATAAAAGAACCATACGTCGATCTAGAGTCCAACCTTATACATACCCATAATGTCTGTATAACGTATACACAGAACTATTATTGGAGGTTGTATAAAGACATACGTCCATCTAGTCCAACCTTTATCACCCACCATAATGTCTGTATAAACGAGTTACAGTAACATAGATTGGAGGTGTATAAAGCATACGTCCATCTAGGCCAACCTTTATACCACCCAAATGTCTGATTAACAGTTACAAGAACATAGTATGGAGGTGTTAAAGACATACGTCACACTAGCCAACCTTTCATACCCACCCCTAATGTCTGTATAACAGTACCAGTAACATAGTATGGAGGTGTATAAAGACATACGTTCCCATCTAGTCCAACCTTTATACCTAACCCATAATGTCTGTTAACAGTTACTAGTACATAGTATTGTGGATTGTATAAAGACATACGTCCATCTAGTCCAACTCTTACCCTACCCATAATGTCGTATAACGGTACATAGTACATAGTATTGGAGGTTGTATAAAGACATACGTCCTAGTAGTCCCAAACCTTTATACCCTACCCCATAATGTCTGTATAACGGTTTACATAGTAACATAGTATTGGAGGTTGTTAAGGACATCGTACCTCTGTCCAACCTTTATACCCAACCATAAGTCTGTATAACGGTTACACAGGTAACATGTATTGGAGGGTGTATAAAGAACATACGTCCGTCGTCCAACCTTTATACCCTACCATATGTCTGTTAAAAGTTACACAGTAACATAGTATTGGAGGTTGTATAAAGACATACTCCGTCTAGTCAACTTTATACCCTACCCATAATGTCTGTTATACAGTTACACAGTAACATAGTATTGGAGGTTGTATAAAGACATAGTCGTCCTAGTCCAACCTTTATACCCTACCCAAATGCTGTATAACGTTACACAGTATAAATAGTATTGGAGGATGTATAAAGACATAGCTCATCTAGTCCCAACCTTTTATACCAACCCATAAGTCTGTATAACAGTACAAAGTAACATAGTATTGGAGGTTGTATAAAGACATACGTCCGTCTAGTCCAACCTCTATACCTACCATAATGTCTGTATAACAGTTACTAAGTTAACATGTATTGAGGTTGTATAAAGACATACGTCCAGTCTAGTCCAACCTTATACCCTACCCATAATGTCTGTATAACAGTTACCAGTAACATAGTATTGGAGGTTGTATAAGACATAGTCCTCTAGTCAACTTATACCCCTACCATAATGTCGTGTATAACAGTTACAAGTAACATAGGTATTGGAGGTTGATAAAGACATACGTCCTTAGCCAACCTTGTATACTACCCATAATGTCTGTATAACAGGACAAGTAACTAGTATTGGAGGGTATAAAGACATACGTCCTCATGTCCAACCTTTATACCCTCACTACCATAATGTCTGTATAACAGTTACTAGTAAATAGTATTGGAGGTTGTATAAAGACATACGTGCCATCTAGTCCAACCTTTATACCCTACCCATATGTTGATAACAGTTACATAGTAACATAGTATTGGAGGTGTATAAAGACATACGTCCATCTAGTCCAACCTCTATACCCACCCATAATGTCTTATAACGGTTACATATAACATAGTATGGAGGTTGTATAAAGACATACGCATCTAGTCCAACCTTTAAACCCGATACCCATAAGTTGTCTGTAGTAACGGTTACATAAGTACATAGTATTGGAGGTTGTAATAAGACATACGTCCATCTAGTCCAACCTTTTACCCAACCATAATGTCTGTATAACGCGTACACAGTAACATAGTATGGAAGGTTGTATAAAGACATACGTCCATTAGTCCAACCTTATACCCTACACCCATAATGTCTGTTATAACAGTTACACAGTAACATAGTATGGAGGTTGTATAAAGACATACGTCCGATCTAGTCCAACCTTTATACCCTACCCATAATGTCTTATAACAGTTACACAGTAACATAGTATTGGAGGTTGTATAAAGATACGTCCGTCTAGTCCAACTTTATACCCTACCCATAATGTCGGATAACGTTACACAGTAGAACATAGTATTGGAGGTTGTATAAGACATACGTCCATCTAGTCCAAACTTTTACCCTACATTAGAATTCTGTATAAACAGTACCTAGTACATAGTATTGGAGGGTTGTTAAAAGACATAGTCCTCTAGTCCAACCTATATACCCTACCATAATCGTCGTATAACAGTTACAAGTAACAAGTATTGGAGGTTGATAAAGACATACGCTCCCTAGTCCAACCTTTATACCCTACCACCTAATGTCTTATAACAGTTACCGACAGTTAACATACGTATTGGAGGTTGTATAAAGACATACGTCCGTCTAGTCCAACCTTATACCCTACCCATATAATATCGTATCAGTTACACAGTAACATAGTATTGGAGGTTGGTAAAGACAAGTCGTCTAGTCCAACCTTTATACCCTACCATATATCATCTGTATAACAGTTACACAGTAACATAGTTATTGGAGGTGTATAAAGACATACGTCCGTCTGTCCAACCTTTATACCGCTACCCATAATGTCTGTATAACAGTTACAGTAACATAAGTATTGGAGGTTGTATAAAGACATACGTCCATCTAGTCCAACTTTATACCCTACCCATAATGTCTGTATAAACAGTTACATCAGTAACATAGTATGGAGGTTGTATAAAGACATACGTCCATTCTAGTCCAACCTTATACCCACCCATATGTCTGTATAACGTTCACATAACATAGTATGAGGCGTGTATAAAGAAATACGTCCATCTAGTCCACTTTAATCCCTACCCATAACTGTCTGATAACAGTTACATAGTAACATAGTATTGGAGGTTGTATAAAGGAATACGCCCCCGCCCCCCCCACCTTTTTTTTACGTTACTAATTGAGTCCAACACGTGATCTAGCCACCCTACCCATAATGTCTGTATATAACAGCTTAAAGTAACCATAGTATTGGAGGTGTATTAAAGCATACGCCATCTAGTCCAACCTTATACCCTACCCAATAATGTTGTATAACAGTTACATAGAACCAGTAGTTGGAGGTTGATAAAGACATACGTCCATCTAGATCCAACTTTATACCTACCCAAATGTCTGTAACAGTTACAAGTTAACATAAAGTAAGTGAGGTGTATAAAGACATACGTCCTCTAGTCCAACCTTTATACCCTACCCATAATGTCTGTATAACAGTCTACATAGAACATAGTATTGGCGGTTGTATAAAAGACATACGTCCATCTAGTCCAACTTTATACCCTACCCATAATGTCTGTATAACAGTTACACAGTATACATAGTTGGAGGTTGTATAAAGACATACGTCCATCTAAGTCCAACCTTTATACCCTAACCATAAGTGTCTGTATAACAGTTACATAGTAACAAGATTGGAGGTTGATAAAGACATACGTCCGCTAGTCCAACCTTATACCCTACCCAATGTCTGTATAACAGTTAATAGTAAATAGTATTGGAGGTTGTATAAAGACATACGTCCATCTAGTCCAACCTTTATCACTACCCATCAATGTCTGTATAACAGTTACACTAGTAACATAGGATTGGAGGTTGTATAAAGACATACGTCCATTCTAGTCAACACTTTATACCTACCATAACGTCTGTACTAAACTGTACACTAGTCAACATATGTATTGGAGGTTGTACTAAAGACATACGTCCATCTAGTCCAACCTTTCTATCCTACCCATAATGCTGATATACAGATCACAATGACATATACAGTAGTAATTGGCCCGGTCTGTATCAAAGACCTACCTGTCCATCTTAGTCCAATCATTTATACCCTACACACTAATGTCTGTATAACCGTTACTAACCTAGCTAACAGTTCTTACGTATTGGAGGTTGTTTTCTAAGACTGCACAGTCATCACTCTAGTCCCATCACTTCAGTTATTACTCCCCTACTTACCCAATAATGCTGAGACACTTTTGGATCACACGGCCCCTACACAGTAACATCACTTCCAAGAGTTCCTGTATACCCAAGCCATTACGTCCTTTTTTTCTACGCCTCCCCACACCTTTACCCCCCTACCCCCCATACCCATAATATCATGTATAACAGTTACACAGAACAAGTATTGTTTTTTTCGGAGGTTGTAAAGAATACGTCCATCTAGTTCCCAAATCTTTATACCCTATTACCACCAAATGGCTTTGAGCTATAACAGTCCTACATAGAAACATCAGTATTGGAGGTTTTCTGTATTTAAAAGACATACGTTTTCCTTTACCCCCCCTCACCGTCCACAACTCTTGTACTATCCCTCTAAACCATAATTCGAGTGCTGTATATTCAGTTACTAGTAAACATTTATTTTGGACTTTGGTGCACTATTTTCCGGTCGCATCACCCCCAAGCACCCCATCACTCCGCTCTGCACCTTTGCTAGTCTCACCCACCTTTTTCTTTTTCTCCTACCCCCACCATAAGTCTGTATAACAAGTCCCTACACATAGCTAACTAGACTGGCCGCCACGACCGGTATTTTCAAGTACAGACCCCGTTGACCCCATACTTTAGTACCACCACAATCCCTTCCACTAGAACCCCCTATACCCATAAGCTTTGCTTTATAATTCAGTTACACCTAGGTAAACTATAGTATGGGAGCCCAGGCTTGCCTAGCACAAGTTACTTTCCCACTTTTTTATTCTTCTCTTCGGTCTTCTAGGAGTAATTTCTCATACCCTTCTTATTCTCCTTATCAATAAGGCATCCCCTGATTTTTTTTTTCCGAATAATCAGGATACCCATAGTAACATACATATGAGTGGGTTTGAACGAACACAGACCACCAACGCGCACCCATTCCCTACGCTGTCCACACCCTTTTTATACCCCACCCTACCATCACACCCCCTTGCTCTTTGTCCTTTTATTTGTAACAGAGTACTTTTTTACACTAGTAACATAGTTTTTTTCATTGGCAAGCCGCGTTTCGATATTATACAAGTACCTTCATGACTGTTACCCCTCGTATCCGTTCACCACCCACCATTTTATAACCCCCCCTTCTACCCATACCACCTGTCCGCCCCCCTATCAACAGTTACATAAAGTAATCATAGTATTAGCTGAGAGGGTATCAAAGACATATCACGTCCATTTTATACCCGCTTTCCTTATGACCCCCTTCTAATCCACCTTTACCCAAATCACCATGCTGTCTGTATTACCCGCTTAAATTAGGAACTATAGTTATGGCACGAGTTTGTACTAAATCGACAGTACCGTTCCACCAAATCCTGTTCCTTCCTTTAATTTTCCCCTGCTTGACCTTACCACTACACCATAATGTCGTATCACAGTTACATCTGTAAATTCCATACCGTATTGGAGTCTCTTTCATTGTTACACAGCCATGTTTAGCCTCAACCTCTCATGTTCACCACACCCTTTTACTTTTACCACGTCAACATCCATTTTTAATTGTCGGTTATAACAGAGTTCATAAGCAACAGTAGTATTGTCGAGGTGCCTTTCACTGACCACCAGACTATACCGTTCACCGAGCACTCCAGTCAACCTTTCTTATACCCCCTTATCTCTCTTTTCCTAATGTCTGTACTGCGACGTAACAGTTACATAGTAATCATATGCTATACTGGAGCCGCGGTGCTCCAATAACTTCCTTTTTTTTTAGACATTTTTACGTCCCCCCATCTGCTTACACTCTATACCCTGCTCCATATCCCATATCCCCCCCTACGAACTAAAGTCCCGCTATAACAGTTACCATCCTATACGCCAATTCATAGTATTGAGAGGTTGTATAAAGACATACGTCCATCTAGTCCAACCTTTATACCCTAACCATAATGTCTGCTGTTATATTACCATGTTAACATACCCATAGTAACATAGGTTGTTGGCTTTTTAGAGTTTTTTTTTTTTTTCGTAACTAATACACGATTCACATACCCTTCCCCCCATTTCTACTATTGTCCAACCTTATACTCCCTACTCCCTATATCTGCTGCATATACCACAGTGACACCTATGATGAAACAAGTATTGGAATGTGCGTTGGTGCTACCCCACCCAACGCACGCTAACGTTATCATTTCTAGGATCAAACCTTCTAGACCCAATACCATATATGTTCTGTAGAACACATACGTTACTATTACCAGCGACTAACAGGACAGTATTGGTACCCCCCTACCTTCAATGGAGGACTGTATACCTGTAATTTATAGCCCCCCACACTATTCGTCTCCATTCCTCAGTACAAATTCCTTTATCACCACCCCTTTCTTTTTACTCCATTATTTTTCACCGTTCTTTATATAACCGTACACAGTAACATAGTATTCGAGAGGTTGACTCGTAGATTCCAAGACATATACGTCACTACTGCCATCCGCGACCCACAACCCCATTATACCCCTTACCTCCACCTAATGTCTGTCTCTTCATAACAGTATACACAGTAACATAGGATTGGAACGGTTAGTATACTTATAGTACCATAACGTACCATCCCTAGTACGTTTCCCAACTTGAGACCCTACCCATTTAATGTTGTACTGCTTTTTCTCATCAACAGTTTACATACTTAGGCCACACATACGTTATTTTTCGGATCCTTCCGGATTTAGTACTAAAGAGCATGTATTCCTGCTCCCATCTGTCACAATTCTTTCCTCCTTCATTACCCCTAACCATTCACATGCTATTTTGCGTGGCTCACACAGCGCACCCCTCACAGAGCCAATAAATGTTCTACTTGTTTTTCAATCCACCCCTGGTGTAACCCTTCTTGGCCTGTATCCGCCCCCAGCTTTACGACCCCTTTTCTTTTCATTTTACTACTATCTGCCGTGTTGTACCGCCGTCCCGCATTCCTTTGGTTTCCTTCCCCCCCTTTTTTCCTCCTTTAATCGTGTGCGAACCCTTCCAGGATCCGCCTAGATCATTTGGCTACCAAAACCTACAAAAGTAGACACCCCCCAACAGTATAAAAGGTTTTTTCTGTGCCAATGACTGTAACACACCCACGCCAAAAGACTACTCTCACAGGAACTTTCCCTTTCTACCCCACGGCTTCAGTCCACTCACTCGTGAATTTTCGTCGCACTCAGCTAATACAGGGGCAATCGGTGCCAGGTAATTCCCCGGAAATATGATGTGTTGCCACTACTGCGCCGGCTAGCAATCGCTCTCCAATGATGCCAGCCTTTCCCCATACCCCAGCGGACCTCCGGACGCTATTAACAGGGACTTACTTTATCCTGCCTTTCACGTTATAATGTTGCGTTACGATTATAGCCATCCAGTTTTTTGCGATTAAACCCTTTCCTACCATGTGTCAGACCTAGGGCCCCGAAACAGATCTATATTCAAGTCCCGTATTTCATCCCGGCTGTACTATGCCATCACACCCACCAGTCAATATCGTATTCGACAATGGATCTTACGTGCACCGCTTTATCCATTACGAGCCCCTGGCTCTTAATCTTTACTGTGCACTACTATTGGGAAAAATGTTCACTCAATCCACTGGTACCCTGCTCTGTCTTCCTACTGGAACTTGGTGTAATTATTTTTATGTCCCTTTAATTACAAATGTCGCCATTTTTTCTACGATTTATTTTTCCATCATGGGACAAGTCTTGACTAATCTATCGGTTGAGTCTCCTTCATTTAATACCAGCTGAGCCAACTTACACCTCTGTACACATATAATTTCACGAAACTAACCTGTTGTTCGGAGCACGATTGCATTCCCTATGGAGACCCCGACTTATCTGTATCCCTACAATAATTTGTTGAGGATCTATTCAACACCAGTTTGTATCCATGCAGGCTTAGTTTGTCTCGGACTCCCCTATACTGGTATTAAAGCATAGTTGGTGAAGAACTGCTCCAGAAGACTGTCGCGCTGAGTTGACAGTTTTCAGTGTTTGCTTCTCACACTTGCACAGGTGGTCAGAACTAACCCAACCCCTACAGCTCACAGCGTCACTTTTCATTCAGATCCCATTATCTCATACGTTACCAGCACTATAGTTCCTTCCCTTTTTAATATAAGATTATTACATTACGCCTTCACTTCCAACCTTGGACCCAACAAAAAACCCTCCAGTTCTGCGTCATTTAGTGGATTTTCATTTTATAGGGACACAGCACTCTCGTGACTTTAATCCATCCTTATAATTCACACGGATGGGGATAGAATTATCCCAAAATATACCCGTAGTCTTCTTTTCCCCTCCCCCCCCCTCGTACCCCACCGCGTTAACCGCCTTACCTTTCTTGTCATAATTTTACTTTCCACGCTCCCTAGTCCCTCCTTATCCTTTCCTTTCATCAGCACTATACTAGAACTTTCTCCGCAAGATGCACCCCTCCTTTTTTCCCCCCCTTTTTACGACATTCATCATTTTTTTATTTATGACAGTAGGTATACATATCCTTAAATATATGAGTTGGATCACCCAGAGCTCCTTTGGGTTTTATTTGCACCTACACCGTCCGGTGTATTCTGTTTTTTGCTATACTTGTAGTACCGGCCACATCCCAAATCTAAGTGCTTCCTCCAATATCCCTTATACATTACCGATACCCCGCGGGATTTACAATTTTATTACCTATCAACATTACCCACGAGTGCGTACCCCCCCTAGCACTCCTTATTACTGCGTTTTCTAATTAACTTGCCAGCTCCGTCGTCATCCGTTTTTTTCCCTTTCCCCTGGATCTCTTTTTTACTAGTTATGAACATGAACTCCTCAGTGACTTCCAAACTCACCTCTTTATAATTCTGTATCCCAGTATTGGGGATGATAACCGATTTTCCCTACTTACTAGAGGAACTGCCTTAGATTGATAAGTTTTTTCCCCGTAATATCTAGTCCTTAATCTGTGATGATTGTGCCGTAACTCTGGCAACCCCTCAGGACTGAATATCGTACGGATAGCCTACCACCATAGAAGCAATAAAGTAAGACCAATTTAATATTTAACAAACCACACAAGATATCTAGTGACATTATACATTGTCCTCTTGATCACGCCGCACCGCCTCACCAAGAGGTTGACCTAGGACCGGTTTGATCAGCAATTGGTTAAAAACTAATTCCTTGTGCCCCCCCCTTCCGGGTACAGGTTTTAACGTCACTTTCCCCAGCTTGACTTTCCCTTTTTCACACCTTTATTAGTCTAAGCCATAGGCCACTTCATTAGTCTGCGATGTAAATGTTGATCAATAAACGCCATCCAATCTCCATCACCCACACATTTCAGGTAAACACGGCCCCCATGCGTCCAACTGGGTGCCACCTATTGTGTCACAATTTGCTTAGTCGTTACGCCTCGCAGTCTTTTCTTTGCTCATATTTGGCCTACGCGCGGAGGAGTCCACGCTATTTCGTTTGACAGATCGTGTTTCTTTGTTGAATTAATTTGCCCCTTCCTAGTTAGTAACCTTAAACAACATTGTTGACCTGGACTTACACATAGAGCCCCCTTACCAAAAAACTAAAAAGTGTCACTCTTGCATTTATCATGATCCTTGGTAAACCCAGTCTATAACCAAACACTTTATATCACCCCACTTTGCAAGTGGGAAACCATAAGAGCATCTTGTGAAAGTCCACAACGATCCTCTGTGACCACCCGTGTTTACAATGAACGGCCCCCCCCCCATGCCCTTGACCACCAGACCGTCACAGAATTTAGACCACTTAAATATAAATGGCACAATTTCCATTCGCGGTCCCTTGACCCCCTCTGACACACACCTGGCAACCGTGCATTGGGAAGTTTCGCGGGGGCTCACAGTGGCAGACGACATCATAAGTATCGGTTTTTGACCCTATGTTGGCGCTCGCACTCCCACCCAGGAGTAACGTCGGGTCTATTGGCCCAACCCCTACTCCAAGCACATGCCTTTCTTTAACCGCTGGCGTAGGCACTCTCACTGTCACATGCAAGACTACCCTGACTGTGTCATTTTAAATGGTACGCTGTGCCACAAGTAAAGGCTTCTGTAAAAGTTTAGCTACCCAGTGGATTTACCCACTCGTATACCTCGAGACCGGGCGGGACCCTTTTTATTTGTATATTTTATTTTGTGAAGACCCGTCTTCAGACACTCGGGCCAACACCTGCCACTTTGCCCCATACTTGTATTCTCCACGCTTTCCCTCTTCGAGAAGAAAGGGAGACAGCTGTCGCGCCATTTATGACTACCGCACTGGACTGCGCAACGCACTAGATATAGATGTCTAGATATATTCAGATAGCCTCAGCTCGGACGCGACCCATAATGGACATCACTGTTGATAGTACGTCTACCATTAAGCTAAACTAGACCGATGATAGACAACTGATAGAAGATAGATTAATTCGCAGTGGACAGATCTGACCTAGCTTAGATCCCACGATAGTAAACGCGGACAGACTGATAGCACATTAGACCTAGATAGCTAAATTGACCCCACAGACCTGCTAGACTGCAACGTATATTTGCCCTCACACCCCCTACGGACACGACTCGACCTCCTGAGATGATAGATTAGCCCTAATCCACCCTGGCATTTCCTAGACCGGATAGACCGCATACTATGAGCAAATGGCAGACTTGTAGACACGATTTCAGCCCCCCAGACACAGCGCACTAGCGTACTGCCCTCTTGTGTCGAGAGACAGATTTATGTATATTGTCCTTTAACCATTTTGGCCCCTTTCAGTACCCTGATCGACAGGACTAACATAGCTAACCACTGCGATCATTGACTGTAGATCAGATAGCTAAATGGCAAGATCCGGATAGCTACAGCATCCAGATAGCCGTTGTAACATGGATTCAGATGTATAGACCATTGACCCCTATATCATTTTTTGCGTCATAATTGGACGATGTTAGACAGAAGATAGTTATATGGACAGACCTTGACGACACGATCCAGGATCCTAGCAAATGGACAATGGGGCAAGGACCCTACCGACCTTCTTTCCCTCCCCGGATTAGCCCGATAGCTAAATGTACAGACTGATTAGTTATTCCGATAGATATTGCACCACATTATGTGACGGACTGTTATCGACTAGGCCAGATTTAGCTAAACCTGCGACCCCACCGATTAGGCCTAGACCGCTAACATGGGACCTTTACACCGACTGATAGACAGACACATCAGCTAACATGGCCAGACTGATATGTCACCAGTATTTTTTCCCTAGCTAAATGCGACACCGAATGATACGGACCGCACTAGATAGCTAAATGGACCAGCACCTGACTACGGAACCTGACTCCCAGTTTCACGTAGCTATCTCATTGGAAGACCTGCACCTACCCTGCACTTAGCATCACGACTAGCTCAGATGGGACAGGATACTGATCGCAGAAGCTAATAGCCAGACTGACTAGACCGTATACACTAGTCCTATAATGGTATCAGGCCACGCATAGGACCCCCACTATGTACTGATGCTACAACTGGCTCATGTAATGATCATGACCCAGACCCAGATAGCATACATTATGGACCAGATTTCCCCCCTGTAGACAGATCCACCCACCCCATAGGAAATGACTCCCCCAGATCTGATCCAGATCTATACGATGTTGCTAAATGGACAGACCGAACGACCAGCACGAGCTACGCTACACCCCCAGGGCCTCCAGTATAGGATATTGACTGATTTAGATACGCCCTAATTTATGCGGACATTAGACTTTTCGATAGTTATTTTTCCACGACTGAGTATCCAAATTATGGCAGACTGATCGATATGATTCACAGCGAGGTCTACCCAATGGCACGACTGATAGACCGATAGATAGCTAACTAAATGGACAGACTGAGAGATAGCCAGCTAAGCTAACTGGAACAGATGAAGACTGTAGATAGCGAAAGGACAGGACTGATTAGATGAGATAGCATTATTTACATGGACAGATTTCTGATCAGCTCGACGACGATCCTAGACTAGACTTAGTATAGCATAAATGGAAGATCCTTGATAGCAGCACCACATACCCCCCCCCCCGCTAACGGAAAGACCTGACTTAGATCAGATAGCCGGTTGGGCAAATAGACCCGATTAGATGCAGCTAAATGACAGAACTGATAAACACAGATCCAGTCGTAAATGCGCCCACAGAATCATAGTAAGCTTTTAGAGAGAAATGGCAGACTGAGCGATTCAGAAGAGCGCATGGCTACCCACCCCTAAAACTACCCCCGCTTTTTTGTTCGAATAGATTTGAGCTTTAATCACTGGATCAGACCCTGATAGACAGATAACATGCTAAAGGCCGAAGCACGCTATTGATTTTGACAGATCAGATAGCTAATTGGACAGTATCGTGATCCATGCTTTGGCACAGAATTGCCAAAAACTAGCTAACTGGAAAGATGAATAGTAGACAGTAGCTTACACCCCCATCCGCGAAAGTACTGATAAACCAGATAACTAGACTAAATGGACATGTTACCCTGATAGGCACAGATACGATAGCGACACCCATGACAGAATGATAGAAAGATAGATAGCTAAATTTGACATGACTGAAGATCATTCGCTTAGCCTTAATTTTTATTGGACATGACTGATATGTATAGCTACGATACCGCTAATCTTAGGTACGACTTATCGACAGATATGATAGCTAATTATGGATTACAGTATTTTGTTGATCTTTTTTCCCCCTTTCTCAAATACATTTTTGATACATCAGCCTACCCCCCCATGGGACCGAATCATAGACCAGCACCCTATGTATTCACGCTAATTCCCCCCCATGGACCCCCCCTCCCCCAGACTGATAGACAGATAAGTAAATGGGTACAGATTTCAGCCAGATACCGATAATAGCTACATATGGACAGACTCATAGCACAGAGATCCGCCGTAAAGGACTCGACTTGATCAGGACAGTTGACAGATAGCTAATCCTTGCTCCGATCACGAATGTAGCACACGATAGCTACATAGACAGACGGATTACGACAGCTAAATATGCTTAATTCCATCAGCCCGCCCTTATCTATAGGCACTCGACTAGCATAGCTACCACATGGCAACAGACCCCCTCTATAGTTCCAAGACAGATAGCTAAATGGACCATGATGATAGTAAAGCATAGATGGCTCAAATAACATGATATTCTTACTATTGCTCCACACATGGCCGGATCTTGATAAACCCACCCGGTAGATAGCAAATGGACGGGATGATAGGACAGACAGATAGCTAATGGACACCGACTGATAGAAAGATAGTAAATGGACCCTCCCCCCCCCTTCCCACTATGTACTGATACGCCCCTACGCATAGCTCCTAACTGCGCAGACTCTCTGATAGACAAGATAGATAGCCCCCTAACCATGCGATTCCTCGACGGTATTAGACAGATAGATAGCTACCCCCTTTTACTTGGACAGCGTTACTGATAGACAGCACAGCTAAACATGGAACAGGACGATAGGACAGATCGAGATAGCTACCAATGGCACAGGATGCTTTAGGACACCCCGCATAGAGCTACCATGGACAGACTGTTTACAGTACAGATTAGATAGCTAAATGGACAGCCTGAAGATAGAGCGATCAGATTTTTAAATGGACAGAACTCAAGTACATGATGCCATAGCTTTATTATTTTATCTGGTCCCAGATTTTTTCTCCTCCTTGATAGTAATGATAGATAGCTAAATGGACAGACTGATTTTTAGCATGATAGATGTTACGTAATATGGACAGCAGATAGCCTAGACCGCCATAGCCTTTTACAATGGACCAGGTACTGATAGACACGCAATTATTGGACCGACTGATTATTGACCAAGATTTCTTTACACTACCGCTATAAGGACACAGACAGGCATTACGACAGCCACTATGCTAATTTATTTTGTGACAGACGCGTTAGTACGACATGCACCTACGCCCATAGCTCATACGGAACGACTGATATTCCGATTATTCCGATAGATAGCTAACTGGACAGATTTGCCACCCTAGACTGACTAGATAGCCTTAAATGGACAGATTTGATACGATCGACAGACAGCTACACCCTCACTGCGCACATTTCGACCCATTGCACGAGATCTATTGCTAACATGTTGGACAGATATGATATGACAGATACCATACGCTAACCTAACTTTATGACAGTAGGATAGAAGATTATTTTTGCTAACCCTTTTTCCATGGACAGGACAGAAGTATTGCACTATGCCATTTTACCGGATCCGCTCATATTTATGGGTACGACTGACCTCCAGACTGCCATCCTTTAGATAGCTACAATGTTTGATTCCCTTTCCCACCAGAACTGATAGCACTACTGCACGACCCTAGCTTAACCAATGGACACGCGTATTCCCCGACGTTTACGATATTGCTAAAGCGGATCAGAACTGATAGACAGATACATAGTAATTAGGACCAGTTGACGGATTGACCGAACCGCTAATTTTATCCCGCGACCAGCAATTGTTACCTTCTCAGTCCGATTCAGACTCGTAATTTTTATGTTGGATTTTCCAAGACCTTCAGACCCTTTCTTTTTTGACTTTATTAGAAGCATATTCGCACTCAGCCCCTAAGCCATGGACAGACTGATAGACAGAATATTTATATGTGTAAATGGCCAGCACCCTGATTTTAGATAGAACACCTTTTCTCTCTCCTTCCCCCCTGACTACTGCCCCCCTCAACCCACTGGACAGACTGAAGGACAGATAGATTACTAAATGGCCAACAGACTCGTATTTAGACATCGCCATAGATAGCTAATTTATGGACAGCGTTACCGCGTATAGACCGACCTACCATAGCCTATAGGTTAAACAGAAGATAGATAGTATAAGATACTTGACCTACAATCGCTTGATTTTTAACCAAGACTCCTTGTATAGACAGATAGATTAGCTAACATTGACACTGACCTGATAGACAGACAGGACTCACGCTAATATGGACAGACTTGCATAGGGACTGATAGATTTTAGCTTTAAATCGGCCCAGATGATGTACCGAATCGATACGATAGCCTAACATCGGCACAGCCCACCCCGAAGCCCCCAGAGACTACCGGCTCAGTAGATAGCATAACTACACTGGGCCGACCCCTGCCCTGAGACCTGATTGCCAGTAGCTTCAATGGGACCCGACTTGCATCAGCTCATGATAGATGGTAAAAATTAGACGTATATTTTTGAGATAGCTTATTAAATTCATGGACACCGACTGAACTAAACAGTTATTATCTTTCATAGTCCAATATCCCGCGACAGATTCATCGCACACGATAGATAGAAAATTTTTATTGGACAGAGGATAGACACCGACTAGTATGGCTGAAATACGCTTTAGATGCGCTACCCATGGATTTACGAATGCTTGACACGCTAACCTAGCTAAATGGACAGACTGATAGACAGATAGATAGCTAAATGGACAGACTGATAGACAGATAGCTAAATGGACAGACTGATAGACAGACTGATAGATAGATAGCTAAATGGACAGACTGATAGACAGATAGCTAAATGGACAGACTGATAGACAGATAGCTAAATGGACAGACTGATAAACAGATAGCTAAACGGACAGACTGATAAACAGATAGCTAAACGGACAGACTGATAAACAGA
>CM033471.1:1535368-1571062 GCA_019447015.1 Hymenochirus boettgeri
AACTACAGGATATTATTAATACAGTAATTCCTCATATTAATATAGTATCCCCTTACCAACCAAACACAGTATATGTTTAATAACCAGTAATTCTCAATATGATATAGTAACCCTTAACCAACCAGACTACAGTATATGTATTAATACCCGTATTCTCAATATTATATAGTAATCCCCTGTACCAACCAGAACTAATCAGTATATGTATGCATACCAGTAATTCTCAATATATATAGTATCCCTGTAACCAACCAGAACTACAGTATATTATTAATACCAGTAATTCTCATATTATATGTAATCCCTGTCTCCACCAGAACTACAGTATATGTTATTAATACCAGTAATTCTCATTTATATAGTAATCGCTCCCCGTCCAACCAATTTACAGTATATGATTAATGCCAGTAATTCTCAATATTCATATAGTATCCTGTCCACCGAACTACAGTATATGTATAATACCAGTAATTCTCAATATTATAATAGCATCCCTGTACCAACCATACTATAGTCTATGTTTATCCCGTAATTTCAATATTATAAGTATCCCTACCAACCAGAACTACAATATATGTTTAATAACCATTATTCTCAATATTAATAACGTAATCCTGTACCAACCATCGAACTACAGTATATGTAATAATACAGTATTCCTCAATATATATAGTTCCCCGTAACAAGCAAAATACCATAACAGTATATGTATTAATACCAGTAACTTCTCCATAGTATTAGTAATCCCTGTACCAACCCCAACTACAGTAATATGTCTTAAAACCAGTAAGATTCTCAATCTTATATAGTAATCCTCCCTTACCAACTTCAGAACTACAGTATTTTTAATACCAAGTATCCATATGCTATAGTTTTAGTATAACTAATCCGAGCACAATTTTCAACAGCTTATCTATTGGTCTACCAGTCTGTCCCCTTTTAATATTCTATCTATCTGTTTACAGTCCGGTCCATTTAGCTATCTATCTTTCTACCTTCTGTATCTTTTATCTATCTATCTGTCTATCCGTCGGGTCCATTTAGCTATCTACCTGTCTTCAGTCGGTTAATAATTTAGTCTATCTATCTGTCTATCAGTCTGTCCGTTTAGCTAGCTGTTTACTCAGTCTGTCCGTTTAGCTATCTGTGTTTATCAGGCTGTCCCGTTTAGCTATCTGTTTATCAGTCTTGTCCTTTAGCTTATTCTGTATCCTATCAGGTCGGCCATGTGTTTGTGTTGTTGGTTCTTTTTCCTGTTCCTTTAATTGGTCAGACTATGTGTCGTGTTTTCTTATCCGTCGGTTGTTCCATTTAGCTCTCTATCTGTTCTATCATTCTGTTCCATTCGCTATTCTATTGCGATTTTGGCTTGTCTCTTAGCTATCTATCGTCTATCAGTCTTGTCCATTTAGCTATCGGTCTATCAGTCCCCTGTCCTATTAGCTATCTATCTGTCTATTCACAGTTCCTGTCCATTTAGCTACTATCTGTCTATCAGTCTGTCCATTTATCTATCTGTCTATCAGTCTGTCCATTTAGCTATCTGTTTATCAGTCTGTCCATTTAGCTATCTGTCTATCAATCTGTCCATTTAGCTCTCTACCTGTCTATCAGTCTGTACATTTAGCTGTCTATCAGTCTGTCCATTTAGCTATCTATCTGTCTATCAGTCTGTCCGTTTAGCTATCTGTCTATCAGTCTGTCCGTTTAGCTATCTGTTTATCAGTTGTGTCCATTGAGCTATCTGTCTATCATCCTGTCGTTTTAGCTATCTGTTTATCGTCTGTCCCATTTAATCTATCTGTCTATCAGTCTGTCCATTTACTATCTATCGTCTTGTCTAATCAGTCCTGTCCCGCATTTAGCTATCTATCTATCAGTCTGTCCCCCTTTAGCTATCTTAATCCTATCAGTCTGTCCATTTTAGCTTTCTGTCTGTGTCTATCGTCTGTCCTATTAGCTATCTACTGTTTATCAGGCTGTCCATTTACCTATCTATCTGTTTATCATTCGGTGCCATTTAGTCTTATCTATCTGTTCTTCTTTCCGAAGAGCCATGTCCGTGAGAGGAAGCCTGAGGGACGTGTCTTAGGAACGACAGGGAGGGGTGGGTCACTGGGGTGTGACGTTGGGGAAGTGTGGGTTTAGGGTGCACGCCCGGGTGGAGACATTGCAGCTTGTAAAGGCTGCCGGTTAGGTTGAATGGAGCGGGGAAGGGAGGAGTGTAGGTGGAGGGAAAAAATATTAGTGAGAGGAGTAGGGGTGGGGGGAGGGGACTCGTGGAAACTAGGGAATGTGGGGTGTGGGAGGTGAATTTGGGAAAAAAAAAAAAAAAAAAAAAAAAAAAACAAAAAACAAAACAAACGACAAAAAAAAACCAAAAAAACAAAAAAATAAAAGAAAAGAGTAACGAGCAGAAGACGCACAGCGGACGAAGAGCGCAACGAGGGTGGCAGGACGTAGTGGTGTGGGGAAAAGTGTTGTATGGGGGGGAGTTTAAAAGTTGGGGACTGTGTGGTTTGTCTGTGTGTTCAAGGACTAAGTGGTCACGCCAAAGGTGAATTCAAAAATTGATTATGGGGGGTGGGTGGTGTGAAAAAAAAAGAAAGAGAAAAAAAAAGAAAAAAAGAAGAAAAAGGAAAGAAGCAAGAAAGAAAAAGAAGGAACGAAAAAACTGGAAGAAAAAGAGAAGGGAGAGAGAGAAGAAACAAAAAAAGGAGGAGACGCGGACAACGAGAAGGGAGAAGAGAAAAGGGACAGAGCGACGGCAGCGGAAAGGGGACGGGTAGGCGAGAAGAGGACAGGGAAAGAGTCGGCATAGTCGGTCCATGTGAGCTAGGAGATGTCGGCATCCCGGCCATGGACGAGCTACGATAGTGAAGCCAGCGTCTGTCTAGCATGGCCCCCCTGGCATTTAGCGATCTATTGTCTATAGCATCTGTCCATGGAGGCTAGGATCAAAGGGGGAGCAGTCTGGTCCATTTAGCTATCGATCTGGCGTGACCAGCTCGCTAGTCTATCGTGCTGTCTCGGTGAGCGAGGGATCAGTGCGGAGGCGAGCAGGGCGGCCAGGGAGCGTCGATCGATCCTATCGGCTAGCAGTCGGTCCTGGAGCTATCTAGCAGGTCTAAAGCGAAGTCTGTCCTTCACTATCGTCCGGTCTAGCGAGTCTGCCAGTGAGGCTATCCGGTCGATTAGACTCGGCCAGAAATGACTAGCGATCGGCGAGGCAGGTCGGTCCAGTTAGCGAGCGACTACTTCCAGCTGGCACTGGAGGGAGCTGTTCTGTCTATCAGGCTGGCCATTTAGCTATCTATCAGTCTAGCCAGTCTGGCCGGTGGCGGCGAATCGGTCTAGCCGCTGTCCATGGTAGCAGCGGGCTTCTATCAGCTGGGCCATATGAGCTATGGTTTCATTAACACTAGTCAGTCTGTCCATTGGAGCAGCTCATCTGTCCTGCTCATCTGCCAATTTAAGCTATCTATCTGTCGATCATCGTCCATTCGATCTGTTGCAGTCTGTCCAATAGTAGCTATGTATCTTCTGTGCTATCAGGCTGTCCCATTAAGAGCTAACCCTATCAGTGCGGTCCAGTTAGCTATCTGTCTATCTATCAGTCGTCCATGTGCTATACCTATCAGTCCTATCGTCTGTCGTCATTTACTATCTATCTGTCTAATCAGCCCTGTCCTTAGCTATCTGTGCTATCAGGTCTGTCCAGGTAGCTATTAATCGTCTAGCTCTGTTCCATTTAGCTATCTATCATTGTCCATTTAGCGAGGGTCTGATCTATCTATCATCTGTTCCCATTTACTAGATCTTCAGTCTAATCAGTCCTGTCAATTTAGCTATGCTATCAGTCTATTCAGTCCGGTCCATTTTTTAGCCTCCTATCTGTCTATATCAGTCTGTCCATTTCGCTATCTGTCTTAGTCTGTCCATTTAGCTAATGGTAATCTGTCTATCCGGGTAGTTCTGTCCATTTAGCTGTCTATCAGTCCTGTGTCCATTTTAGCTATCTGTTCTAATCTATCACATCCTGGCCCATTTATCTATCTACAGTCTAATCGTCTGTCCATTAGCTATCTATCAGTCCTAGCAGTCTGTCCATTTGCTATCTATCTGTCTATGAGTCGGTCCATTGGCGATCTATCTAATCTATCAGGCGTCCATTTAGCTATCTATCGGTCTATCAGTCTGGTCCATTTAGCTATGTATCTGTCTATCAGTGTGTCCATTTAGCTGTCTATCTGTCTATACAGTCTGGTTCCAAGTTAGCTATCATCTGTACTTCCGTCTGTCCTTTAGCTATGTTCGTCTATCGTCCTGTCCATTTAGCTATCTATCTTCGATCAGTCTGCCATGTTAGCTATTGTCGATCAGTCTGTTCCATTTAAGCTAGTCTGTCTAAATCCTCTGTCCATTTAGGGCTATCTGTCTTTCGATCAGTCTGTCCTTTTATGGCTATCTCCCTGTTTATCATTCTGTCCAGTGTAGCTAAAAAAAAAAAACTAAACAAGTTCTGGTTGGTACAGGGATACTATATAATATTGAGAATTACCAGTATTAATACATATACTGTAGTTCTGGTTGGTATGGGGATACTATATAATATTGAGAATTACTGGTATTAATACATATACTGTAGTTCTGGTTGGTACAGGGATACTATATAATATTGAGAATTACCAGTATTAATACATATACTGTAGTTCTGGTTGGTATGGGGATACTATATAATATTGAGAATTACTGGTATTAATACATATACTGTAGTTCTGGTTGGTACAAGGATACTTTCTAATTGACATTTGGAGTCAGGATTTTTCCCCCTTTTTAGCTGCGTTTTTGCCTCTGGATCAACTGTTAGGTAGGGTTAAAAAGGAGGGTAAAAAGCTTGGACTAGTTGGATGTATATCTTTATTCAACCTCAATTACTATATAGATGGATACAGATAAAAAGATATAGACAGACAGAGATACAGTAGATAATAGATAACAGAACTGATAAATAGACAGATAGGTTGATAGATAGATATGGATACAGATAAATATAGACAGAGATAGATTCTATTGGGACAGGATTAGATGGAGGGTTACTCACGGTCATTGTCATGAACAATCTGAAAGTTCTTGACTGACGCATGTGTGACGCGTCCGTGGAAGTTGAGGACGTAAGACTGGGTGTCATCATTCCAAACTGGAGCTTTATTGTGCAGCTCGATTATGTTCTCATTACACTTCCTCTGCCATTTGGATAGGAGACCATCTGCTTCCTGTCAGAGACATAGGGCTGGTCACTAAGGTGCTACATATAAACATATGAGGAATGGGAGGAGGACAACTTACACACAGTGGCTGCAAAGGGATTCGCTCATAATTGTAGTTCATTCCAGGAACCAGAATGGTCATTTTCCGAGGCCCCTTAAATCCCAGGACATTGGTTTCCTAGTGGGTAGAATAGAACAGGGGGTGTGTAGAGTTATAGCGATGTGTGATAGGTACAACACAACAAACACTCAACGGACACGAGGCACATGGTCCTTACATAGAAGACTGCAGCAAGTTCCTGGCGTGTGGCAGTTGTTGCCACCTGTCCCGGTACTTTGGATGGGCTCTCACCATTGTCATATACAGTGAACTTGGTTCCCATGAGGTTGGAACTGAAAAGTTGAGAAAAGAAAATAAACTTAATGTTCCCATTAGGCCGGAGATTCACAAACACACTTGGCAAATGTCCATAATGTTGGGATTATCCATATTTAATACACATTAGTCTATTTCATTATAATCTGTCTGGTGTAAAGTTACATTACACAACCCCCAATACTATGTTACTGTGTAACTGTTATACAGACATTATGGGTAGGGTATAAAGGTTGGACTAGACGGACGTATGTCTTTATACAACCTCCAATACTATGTTACTATGTAACTGTTATACAGACATTATGGGTAGGGTATAAAGGTTGGACTAGATGGACGTATGTCTTTATACAACCTCCAATACTATGTTACTATGTAACTGTTATACAGACATTATAGGTAGGGTATAAAGGTTGGACTAGATGGACGTATGTCTTTATACAACCTCCAATACTATGTTACTATGTAACTGTTATACAGACATTATGGGTAGGGTATAAAGGTCGGACTTGATAGAGATTTGCTTATTACTGTTGGGTACATTAGATGTTCCTATAGCACTTTTACCGGTGATGTACAGACGGTTCATTCTGCCATATTTCGCTTTCCTCTGTCCCAGGTTGAATTTTCTGGACAATGGTGAATTGCTTCACAGCACAATGTTGTTCCTGCCAATCTTGCTCCTGACTGGTGATGCCTCGTAGGAAGCGCATCGCATGTGATACACGCAAAACACGCCTTGTATTTCTGGAAAGCCCAAAGCAGGGTCAGCATCATGTGTACGGATCGCCCCCTGACAAAGCTGCCCACCCTGTTTGTGCGCCCACGAGATCATTGGATCACAATACATCTTCCTCTTGGGTAAGTGTCTGTAATTCCTTTTTCACTAATAAGAACGTTGGAGCATTTAGGTAATTGATGTTGTTTATCTTGTGCCCAGGTGTCCCCACAATTTGATCAGACGGAGGAAATGCACTTTCCTGCACGCAGACGGCTCAGACATTTGTCCTCCAACAGCTCAATGCAAATCCGTACGCGGGACCCAAACCACAGTGATCTGAGAGCGTCCGGCACAAGGTCCAGTGCCTACAAATTCCCAACGTTGTCGTTTACAAGACGAGGGGCTGCAGAACTGACCAGGAAAACTTCAGTCTGTGTGAGACGAAGAACTTTGTTGCCCGTTATAACCGAACAGGGAAGGTTGTCTCCCCTTCCTCAGGAGAGTTCGTGCACAAATATCCCAAGCCCCCTTGATGTGCGGACGCCAGAAACGAGTTTTCATTGTGTCCAAGTTCCAGAACGTGCTACAGAGACCCTTGTAAGGCAGACTCCAAAGTCTAGGGGTGTGGATGAAATAGCAGGTGGATACGCCTCTCCGGTACCGGGGGGATCAGAGGAAGAAATAGCAGGTGGATACGCCTCTCCGGTACCGGGGGGATCAGAGGAAGAAATAGCAGGTGGATACGCCTCTCCGGTACCGGGGGGATCAGAGGAAGTTCTGGCGCGGGACACTCCAGAGCATGAGTACGGGCTGCGAATTACATGGAGACGCCGTCAGGAGCTTATGAAATAACTGAAAAGCGCGAGGAGTTTAAAAAGTAGCCAGATGGTGGTAAAGACGTGAACCCTGGGAATCCTGTCTATGAGTGGAATGGTTTATTATACAAGCGTCAGATAAATGACCACAATGAAATAAAATTGCAAATTTGCGTTCTTTTTTTTGTCTGTGACAATTATGAGATTTAAGCAATTAAATGGTTATTAAAGGGGAACTGTGGTCAAAAACAACGTAAATTAACAGGAATGCTTTCCTGAGTATTTTTGCAATTTCCATTTTTAGGTTCGATATGGTACCAGCATCAGCAGATCGCCTGCACTTCCTGCTCTGAAACCATGTGACGGTCCCTCTTCCCTGTGTCTCCTCCTCCTCGTGGGCTCATGGCCCCTCCCCTGGCAGGCTGCTTGAAACTCTGTGTCCCCTCCGCTCTTCTTCAGTCACTGTAACTCGATCTCTTCTGGTTCCTTGCTTTCTCCTGCACTGAGCATGGGCCAACCGCAGATTAGATCTGATCAGTGATTTCTTCACACTTTGGGCTGTGCAGCAGGTAGAGAGGTGGTTGATGGCTCATGGTAAAGGCAGGAACAGGCCTTTCATTTAAAATAACTTGTTTGGGACCACAGTTCCCCTTTAAAATAGAAGTTCACTTCTATTAAAATCCAACCTGTTCTTCATTAAGAGCTGAGCAGGGAGATGTCAATTCCTTGCCTGGTCATAACTTTATATTGGAGTCGAGTAATATCATCACTAGTTCCCTGAATAAAACTGGAAATGTGTATTCATTGAACTGTATATGGAAAGTTTTCTTTTATTAAACCCTTTATTAATGGCCGTCCTTTTTTTAACGCCAGTGTCTGTACCTATCTCTGTACCATATATTATATAAAGGAACACCTAGCTTGTGTCTATCAATTCCAACAGAAGTTTAGATGGTCCCAATAGGGACTACTGTAAAGGGGAAACTTCTCTGCTTAATGACATCTGATGGTGTCTATGCACTGTGAGATTGTAGGGAATATCAGGGAGATTGAGATTGTAGGGAATATCTGAAAGATTTATGAAATATCAGGGATACTGTTTGGAATATAAGGGAGATTGTAATAAATTGTATGGAATTTAGGGAAATTGTATGAGATGAATGGATAGAGAACTGGTTATTGGACCGCAAACAGAGAGTGGTGGTTATGGAGCTACATCTATGTGGGTAAAGTTTAAGCGGAGTTCTCAGGGTTCTGTACTGGGGCCGCTTCTGTTTAATCTGTTTATAAATGACTTAGAAGGGGGCATTGAGAGCAAGGTCTTGTGTTGTGATGACACTAAAATATGCAGAGCTTTGGAAACTTCCAATGATGTGCAAGTGCTGCAAGCAGACCTAGATAGATTATCAAAATGGGCAGCAGAATGGCAGATGGGATTCATGTTGGTAAATGTAAGGTGAGCATTTGGGATTTAATAACCTGTGGCACCTACACCATAAATAACTCTGTTGTAGGTGCATCTGAAATGGAAAAAGATGGGGGTTCTGGTAGTAAAACAGACTTAGTGTAGAAACAATGCCAGGTAGCAACAACTAGAGCTAGCAAGATATTGTCTTGTATAAAGAGGGGAATGGAATTGAGAGAAAAATATTATTCTCCCTCTTTACAAGGCACTGGTAAGGCCACATTTGGAATATGCGGTGCAGTTTTGGAATCCCATATACAAAGGGACATCTTGGAAATTGAGGCAGTTCAGAGAAGGGCAACTAAATTAATAAGGGGAATGGAGGGGCTTGAATATGCAGGCAGATTAGACAAGTTAGGGCTGTTTACATTGGGAGGAAGCGCGGTTGCGTGGGGACATGATAAACTTATACAAATATATTAATGGCCCATACAATGAACTCTCGGTGCAATGTTCACTAATAGGTATATCAGAGGAGTGGGACATCCTTTAAGGTTGGAAGAAAAGAAGTTTCATCTTCAAGTTAGGAGAGGTTTCTTTACAGTGAGAACGGTGAAACTGTGGAACTGTCTTCCAGCAGAGGTGGTGGTAATGGCAAGTTCATTGAATAACTTTAAAAGGCCTGGATTAGTTTCTAAACTAAAAAATATTGAGAATTACTGGTTATAATGCATATAGATTGGTTGATCCAGGGATACTTTCCGATTGCCGTTTGGAGTCAGGAAGGAATTTCCCCCCCCCTTTTTTAGCTGGGGTTTTTGCCTTCCTCTGGATCAACTGTTAGGTAGGGTTAAAAAATAAAATAAATAAAAGGGAATAGGTGGACTTGATGGACGAATGTCTTTTTCACCTTAATACTATGTTAATATGTAATATCCGGAAGATTGTATGGAATTTTAGGGAGATTGTATGGATTTTAGGGTGTATGAATGAATGGAATATCCGGAGAGTGTATGGAATTTTAGGGAGATGTATGGTATTGAATGTATTCAGGAAGATTGTATGGAATTTTAGGGAGATGTTGGATTTAGGGAGATGTATGATATGAATGGAATATCCGGAAGTTGTATGGAAATTTTAGGGAGTGTATGGTATTGAATGGCATATCAGGGAGATTGTATAAGATTGAATGGCATATCAGGGAGATTGTATGGTATTTTAGGGAGATTGTATAAGATTGAATGGAATATCGGGAAGAGTGTATGGAATTTTAGGGAGATTGATGAGATTGAATGGAATATCAGGGAGATTGTATGAGGTTGAATGGAATATCAGGAAGATTGTATGAAATTTTAGGGAGATTGTATAAGATTGAATGGAATATCAGGAAGATTGTATGGAATTTTAGGGAGATTGAATGGAATATCAGGAAGATGTATGGAATTTAGGAGAGATTGAATGGAATATCAGGAAGATTGTATGGAATTTAGGGATGATTGATGGATATCAGGAAGATTGTATGGTATTAGGGAGTTGTATAAGATTGAATGGAATATCGGGAAGAGTGTATGGAATTTTAGGGAGATTGTATGAGATTGAATGGAATATCAGGGAGATTGATGAGGTTGAATGGAATATCAGGAAGATTGTATGAAATTTTGATATGTATAGGTGAATGGAATATCAGGAAGATTGTATGAATTTTAGGGAGATTGAATGGAATATCAGGAAGATTGTATGGAATTTTGGGAGATTGAATGAAATCAGGAAGATTGAGGAATTAGGAGATTGAATGATATCAGGAAGATGTATGTTTAGGAGATGAAGGAATCAGGAAGATTGTATGGAATTTTAGGGAGATTGTAAGAGATTGAATGGAAAACCAGGGAGTCGGGGATCTGCGAACACTCGAGAAAGATGGGAGGGGCTAAACCAGACTCTCCCTTACGCCTCACTCTAACTTGCCAACTTCTGTAGCACAGACTAACTACCAGAGCTTCATTGATGTGCGTAGCCAATGGGATGTAACGGAACACTTATGCTGACAATGGGAGACCGAGACATGCGCAGTGCGGTTGCTAAGGGACGAGTTTAACGGGACTGAGAGTCGCCGCGGGATGGGGGGACAGTGGAACGATGCGGTGGGACCAGGTACCGGGGGGATGCGGAAGTTGTAGTTACACCTTCCCTCATCTACATAGATCCTTTTAGGGATATTTCAGCTGGTGGAGGAAGACCAGGTCCATGGTCGCCAGTTAAATCTCTGTGGTAGCAATGTCAGAACATCTGTATATGACTGTACTGACTGTATATGTCTGTTATGACTGTATGGTTCTGTTATGCTGTATGCTGTATACGCTGTATATGATGTATAGTCTGTATATGTCTGTGATTGACTGTAACGTCGTATAGACGTTAGTTGTATACTTGTTACCTGTATACGTCTGGTATAGGTCTGGTATATGGCGTGTTACGCGTTAGACTGTATGTTGTATATGTCTGTATAGTATGTGTGTCTGTATATGACTGTATGGCTGTAATGTCATATAGGCTGTATACGTGTATATGATGTAGTGTCTGTATATGACTGATATGTCTGATATGATATGTATATGTCTGTATATGACTGTATTGTATGTATATGACTGTATATGCTGTATCGTACTGTTATGAATGATAGTCTGATATGTCTGTATATGATGTATACGTCTGTATAGGGACTGTATATGTCTGTATATGTCTGTATTGATGTATGTGTCTGTATATGACTGTTATGCTGTATAGTCTTATATCGTATACGTCTGTATATGACTGTATGTGTCTGTATATGACTGTATATGTCTGTATATGACTGTATATGTCTGTATATGTCTGTATATGACTGTATGTGTCTGTATATGACTGTATATGGCTGTATATGTCTGTATATGACTGTATGTGTCTGTATATGACTGTATATGGCTGTATATGTCTGTATATGGATGTAGTCTGTATATGACGTCTGTGTATGTATATGACTGTATGATGTCTGTTATGACTGTATGTGTCTGTATATGACTGTATATGGCTGTATACGTCTGTATATGACTGTATACGTCGTATATGTCTGTATATGGACTGTATATTCGTTATGATATGCTGTAAGCTGTATATGACTGTGTGTCTGTATGATGACGTCGTATATGTTGATATTGTATGTTGTATATGACGTGTTACTTATAGTGATATGCTGGATACGTTGTAGCGGTGTATACGTCGTGTATATGACTGTATATGTCTGTATGTGTCTGTATTGACTGTATCTGACTGTATGTGTCTGTATATGAATGTAGTGTCTGTATATGACTGTATGTGTCTGTATATGATATGTGTGCTGTATAGAATGTATTACTGTATGATATGACTGTATATGTCTGATGTGTCTGTATATGACTGTATGTGTATGTATACTGACTGTATGGGTCTGTATATGACTGTATGTGTCTGTATATGTCTGTATACGTCTGTATATGACTGTATACGGTCTGTATTATGACTGTAGTGTCTGTTATATGACTGTATGTGTCTGTATATGAATTGGTGTGTCTGTATATGACTATTGTCTGTATTGACTGTATACGTCGTATAGTAGTATAGTCTGGATATGACTGTATGTGTCTGTATATGACTTTAGGGTATTATATGACTGTATGTGTCTGTATATGACTATGTGTCTGTATATGACTGTATATGTCGGTATATGTCTGTATATGTCTGTATGTGTCTGTATATGACTGTTGTGTCTGTATATGACTGTATGTGTCTGTATATGACTATGTGTCTGTATATGACTGTATACGTCTGTATGACTGTATAGTCTGTTATATGAATGTATACGTCCGTGATAGATGTATACGTCTGTATATGACTGTATGTGTATGTGTATTATGACTGTAGAGTCTGTATACGTCTGTATTGACTGTCGTGTCTGTATATGACTGTATGTGTCTGTATATGACTATGTGTTCGTATATGACTGTATTAGTCTGTATATGACTGTATAAGTCTGTATACGACTTATACGTCTGTATACGTCTGTATTATGACTGTATGTGTCTGTATATGACTGTATACGTCTGTATATGACTGTAAGTCTGTATAGACTGAAGTCTGTATATGTCTGTATATGATGTTATGACTGTATACGTCTGTATCTGACTGTATAGTCTGTATATGTATGTGTATAGTCTGTATACGTCTGTATATGAATGTATACGCTGATATGACTGTATACTCGTATGATGACTGTATCGTCTGTATACGTCGCATGACGTATGTCTGTATACGACTGTATATGGCGTTATCGTCTGTATATGACTGTATAGCGTTAGAGTCTGTATATGACTGTATACGTCTGTATGGCTGTATACGTCTGTATTTGTCTGATATGACTGTATACGTCTGTATATGTCTGTATATGATGTAAGTCTGTATATGACTGTATACGTCTGTATACGTCTGTATATGGACTGTATATGGTCTTCTGTATATGAATGTATGTGTATGTATATGTCTGTATATGACTGTATACGTCTGTATATGACTGTTCGTCTGTATAGAATGTATACGATGTATATGGGTATACGTCGTATATGACTGTATGTGTCTGTATATGTATGTATACGATAGTATACGTTTGTATATGACTGTATACGTGTTTATACGTCTGTATTGACGTATACGTCTGTATGACTGTATACGTCGTTATAGGACTTTAACGTCTGTATATGTATGTATACGACGTTATAGTCTGTATACGACTGTATATGTCTTATGTGTCTGTATATGACTGTATGTGCTTGTATATGACTGTATGTGTCTGTTATATGATGATAGTCTGTATATGACTGTCGATGACTGTATGTGTCTGTATATGACTGTATGGTCGATATGACTGTTGTGTCTGTATATGACTGTATGTGTCTGTATATGACTGTATGTCGTATATGACTATGTGTCGTATATGATGTTATGTCTGTATATGATGTATACGTACTGTATATGACGTATCGTCTGTATCGTCTGATATGACTGTATGGTCTGTAATGACTGATACGTCTGTATAGACTGTATACGTCTTATATGACTGTATTACGTACTGTATCGTCTGTATATGACTGTATATGTCTGTATATGACTGTATACGTCTGTATATGTCTGTTATATGTCTGTATATGACTGTATAGCTGATACGTTGTATATGATGTATACGTCGTATATGACTGTATGACGTCTGTATAGACTGTATACGTCTGTATACGTCTGTTACATGGAAGGTATGTGTCTGTATACGACGTATATGACTGTATACGTCGTATATGACTGTAACGTGTATGTCTGATATGACGTTATTACGTCTGTATATGACTGTTACTTGTATAGTCTGTATATGACTGTATACGTCTGTCTATGTCTGTAGTATGATTATACGTCTGATATATGTCTGTAGATGACTGTATACGTCTGTATATGACTGTATACGTCTGTATCGTCTGTATATGACTGTATGTCTGTCGCTGTATATGTCTGTATATGATGTATGTCTGTATATGACTGTATACGTCTGTAGATGATACTGTTAGACTGTATACGTTTGTATATGAGTTCGTATATATGTTATAGCTGTATATGCTGTATGACGGATGTATACGTTGTATATGACTGTATACGTCTGTATGACTGTATATGGTGTATATGACTGTATATGGGTATATTACGTCTGTATATGACTGTAGTGTCGTAATGTCTGTATATGACTGTATACGTCTGGATATGACTGTATACGTCTGTATAGACTGTATACGTCTGTATATGACTGTATACGTGTATATGATGACTGTATACGTCTGTATAGTCTGTATACGACTGTATATGTCTGATATATGTTGTATATGACTGTATGTCTGTATATGTCTGTATATGACTGTATACCGTTCTGTATATGTCTGTATATGACTGTACGTCTGTATATGACTGTATACGTCGGATATGACTGTATATGACTGAGCGTCTGTATATGACTGTATACGCTGTAATGACTGTATACGTCTGTATATGATGTATACGTCTGTATAGACTGTTACGTAGGTATATGTCTGTATACGACTGTAATGTCTGGATATGTCTGTATATGACTGTAATGCTGTATGTCTGTATGACTGTATCGTTGTATAGTCTGTATATGACTGTATAGTCTGATAGACGTAGTACGTCTGTATATGACGTATGACTGTATGTGTCTGTATATGATGGATACGTCTGATATAGACTGTATAGTCTGTATTGGACTGTATACGTATTGTATATGACTGTATAGTCTGTATATGGCTGTATGTGTCTGTATGCTGACCTAGGCGTATGTATGTGTATGTTAGGACTGTATTACGTCTGTTATGGCTGATATGCTTGTTGTGTAGTGTGTCGTAGTATATGACTGTATGATGTCTGTGTATATGAACTGTATACGTCTGTATATGACTGTATATGTCTGTATACATCGGTATACGACTGTATGTATATGATGTATGTCTGATATGATGTATGTCGTATTATTGACTGTATGTGTCTGTATATGACTGTATACGTCTGTATCTGGTGCTTATGTGTCTGTATATGACTGTATAGTCTGTATACTGATGTATGTGTCTGTATATGAGCGATACGTCTGTATATGGCTGTATATGAATGTTGTGTCTGTGTGTCTGTATATGATGTATATGTTGTATAGACTGTATATGATGTTATGATGTAGTCTGTATATGATGATAGCTGATATGACGTATCGCTGATGGTCGTATAGATGTAGTGTCTGTATATGACTGTATGCTGTAGGTATTGACGTATTGTGTCTGTATATGACTGTATACGTCTGTATATGACTTATAACGTCTGTATATGACTGTATACGTCTGTATAGACTGTATAATGACTATGGTGTCTGTATATGACTGTAGGTGTGTATATGACTGTATATGTCTGTATAGGACGGATACGTCTGTATATGATGTATAGCTGTATATGACTGTATGGTCAATGTATGTGTCTGTATAACGACTGTATGTGTCTGTAGTACGACTGTATGTGTCTGTATAGATGTATACGTTGTATATGACTGTATAGCCTGTATGTGGCTGTATATGGACTGTATGTGGCTGTATAACGTCTGGTATGATGTTACGTCTGTATATGACGTTATACGTCTGTTGTTATGACTGTATGTGTATGAATGACTGTATGGGTCTGTATATGACTGTATATGACTGTATGTGTCTGTATATGACTGTATGTGTATGTATATGACTGTATGTGTCTGTATGTGTGACTGTATATATCTGTATATGGCTGTTACATCGTATGTGTCTGTATAGACTGTATACGTCTGTATAGGGCTGATCGATGTTGTGTTGTATGTTCGTAGATACTGTGATTGGTCTGTATATGACTGTATGTGTCTTATATGACTGTATGTGTCTGTATATGACTGTATACGTCGTATATGGTGTAACTATCTGTATATGACTGTATAGTGTATATCGGACTGTATGTGTCTGTAGTGAGTAGTGTTGTATGTGTCTGTATATGACCTGTATACGTGTATGTAGATGCTGTATATGACTGTATGTTGTCTGTATTGTGTCTGTATCTGACTGTCTTCTGTATCTGTATATGACTGGATACTGTCTGTCTGACTGTATATGTCGTATAACTATTGTATACTGACTGTCTGTATATGACTGTAATGACTGTATATGAATGTATATGACTGTAGTGTCTGTATAGACTGTATGTGTCTGTATATGATATGTGTCTGTATGTGTCTGTATAGACTGTATAAGTCTGGAGGTTGTATAAAGACATACGTCCATCTAGTCCAACCTTTATCCCCTACCCATAATGTCTGTATAACAGTTACATAGTAACATAGTATTGGAGGTTGTATAAAGGTTGGACTAGATGGACGTATGTCTTTATACAACCTCCAATACTATGTTACTATGTAACTGTTATACAGACATTATGGGTAGGGTATAAAGGTTGGACTAGATGGACGTATGTCTTTATACAACCTCCAATACTATGTTACTATGTAACATATGTAATTCATCCATCTATGTAACTATGTAATGTGGAACCAATTCTAATGAGACGGTGTTAATTCACCCATCTGTACACAATGGCAATATTTTGGGCAATACCATGTTCTTCCTCAGGCCTAGAGAAAGGGAAAGACATTGACCTGCTGTGTACAGATGGGTGAATAACACCAATATCCAGACTCTCTCATTATTGGAACTGATTCTGACTTGGTTGTTTTTCCCAATTCTACTTCCTTATATAACTGATGAAATCTCTCTGCAAACACAGCAGATATAATGCTGGTTACTTCAGCTTTTGCTATTAAAAGGCATCTATCTTTTGGCTTTAACATGGATCTAGAGTTAAACACAGATTTACTATTTAACATAGGATAGCGAGATTGTAACCAAGGTTTTGCACTGGCTGTGTCGATCTCTGGGTGCGAACCATATTCAATATCCCAGTAGCTTTCTAGCGATAAAATAACTTCAGGGCGGCTATTGGTATAATGAATAAGCGAATGAATTGCTGTTCGCAACAATAGCGTCTATCGGTTTTTCATTTACCGCAGCTTGCCGATAAAGTTGTCTCCTTCACGGGAAAGATCTGTTGGATCAGCCGATATTAAATAATTGGAGGTTTTACTTCTTTTTCGCTTCCGACCAGCGAGGAGGAAGATCTATAATAACGACAGGAAATGATTTCATTCATCGTCTTACAATCTTACCCAGCATTCCCCAACACATTTTATTATCCGACCTTGCGGTTGTCCTCTCTTTCCATGTGCATATAATAAGTAGGATACAATCCCCGGTCCATCCCTTTCTTATCCCGGCTGATCCGACACTTTATAGTGACCCCTCGTGGAGCAGGACGCAGCGCAAACTCCTTCAAGTCTTCGATCTCTAATAAATCTCCCGGAGAATCCTGAGAAACAGACTCTGCTGGACCCGATTCCTGTACGAGAAAAAGGAGCAAAGTGAAGCCATTTGACACAATGCCGGACACCGTAGCGGTCGAGAGACAATGCCAGAGCAGCACTCACTGTAAGAGACTTCTTGCTAGAGGCTGAAGCAGGTCGTGCACCAATATTACATGCGTCTTCCTCGGAAGACTCTTCATCGTAGTTCAAACTGTCCAATATACCTTTAAATGACAGAAGAATGAAATATATAAACCCAACAATATTAAAGGACAGTGAAAGTCTAATAATGAGTTCAGTTCAACGATTCCCAAAACCCAATGTAAAATGTATAAATCCTATAAATTCTGCGAACGGAGCACAAGACTGGGTAAGTTCCCCATCTTGGTTCCTGGCTCCTGCAGGTTTTAGTGAAGAACGGGAGGGAAGACACTAAAAAAACCAAACTACTTCTCCCCAGTAGAGATTCTTTTAAAGGGGAACTGTGGTCTCCATAGTAGTGCCCTTTACTGAAAACAGCTCTTTCATACCTTTCAAACAAGCTCTAGCTTGTCTCTAGCTAATGATACTTCTGTCAGTAGGATGCCAGTGAGCATGCTCAAGCTAGGGGCTTGCTGGTGCCATCACAGCTCACTGAGTAAGCAGGAAACACCACCCTTTATACTGCTGTAAGTTGGAACTTGTTCCCCTTTAATCCCATTGAGGTAGGCCTGAACTGGGAATGGAAAACTGTGCAGTCACAGACAGAAGATTTTGGTGGGAATAAGGAACCTATATAGGGAAAGGATCACACAATGAGTGCGGTCATGTAGCCACGCTCTGTACCTTGCTCTTGTAGCATTTCCTGCAGGTCGCGCTTGGCTACATCGGTGTTTGTCAGGCTCTCATTGCTGTCAGATTTCCCCAGGTTACATCCATGTGTTCTCTCTCCTATATTGTGTCCAGCTGGTCTACTTTCCCCCTCAGAGTCAGGTAAGGGTTTTCTCTGGTGCTTGTAGTGTGGAACCCTGGGGTCCTGTACGGACTCAGTTTGGGATCTGTATTGTGTCTTCCTCTCCTTCTCTGTACGGGTCGCTTCAGTGCAAGTCTCGCCAACAGTCAAAATATTAATCTTGGACTCCAAGTCCTGAAACCCGGAGTTAACGAACACGGGGGGGCCATCGATTCCTGCAGGGGAAACAAGAATGTTCATTCTACCGGACACTGGGCGATTATAGCGCGATAATATCACAGTCTATCGTATATTGTTGTGTCTATAGTTGTGGGTTTCTTAGATGAATGGCAGCATATCACAGCAGTCCCCCATAACCCTTAAATTAGAGGCTTCAGAGGTCAATACCAAACTGACATGTGTTGCGTCCCCCCCTGTCATGGACTTAACATCATCCAATGATGTCACATGAAACTCACCATTCAAGATGACGTCGGAACTTCCAGATCGCTGTTTCTGATGCTGTACAAGGGGGGCCTTCTCTTCGGATTTAGCGGATTTGGCACGTTGAGGTTTCCCCTCACGATTGGACTGAACCATAATGATTTCATGTCTCTTTCTCCGCTGCTTCTGCTCTAAGAGCGCCCTCTACAGTCAAGGAGAAAGATGCTCAGTCTGTCACCTGTCCACCCTCATATTTAACCGATGAAGGACACACAGGATTAGTTGACAAGAGGTTCAAATATTTGCCAGAATTGTTAGTTTGCAGCAACCAATATTATGTTAATAAGGCCATACACACACCAATACCAATCCTTACCATAGGTATTGGTCCGGTAACATTTTTTAAGCTTGTCCGATAGGGGGGGGGGGGGGGGATCAGATAAAAGTTGGCCATACACGATCGGACGATTGTGCAATATTGGTATATCACAAACTGGTGCATGCCTGGTCCTTTAAAGGGCCTGTCCACCCTTAAAACAAAAACTGGTGGCTTGTCACTTATCTGCCATTTTAGTACATGGATTTGTAACCGGATATTCAATGTTAAGTTCTGTTCTTTTCTGGTGAAGGTATCCGACTCCTCCCTTTGCCCAATGAGCTTTTTATAAACTTGAGCATGTGCAGAGGAGGCAGCAGGGGAAACAGTAGTCAATCATTGGTTGTGATGTCAGCAGTCACAGCCTTGATTGACAGCATGAAGGGAGGAGCCAGCTTACTGCCATAATGGAGACAATAATTATCTTTAAATATCTGGTTAGTAATGCGGGTAATAAAGTACTGAATGTATCAGTTGGGGATGGGGGCAGGTAACGGACATGTGACCAATTTTTAGTTTGTGGACATTAACATTACTGCTGCAGATTATTATTAAATAAGCCTCTAGATTACACATAATAAATATGACGGTAATATTGTAAGAGTTGAAAGAAAAAGATTCGCTGGGTAAAGGTGAAATGGGGTTTGTTCCAGTTCTACCAACGCTATTTATTAGGATAGTGACAAACAATCTACTTCCTGCAGCTGTCACCCCCTGTGAATGAAGGTCTGAGTGACACCTAAATACCAATGTGACCCAGAACCTATAAACAAAGGCTGCTCAGTGACCTGGCGACCTCTCTATCCCTCGGCACAGAATAAACCCAAACAGGCACCACAGTGGATCAGAATGTAAACACTCCCAATGATGTCAGCTCTGGAGTTTCACTATATTCTGATTACAGTTATTAACAACAGGAAGAGAAGCAGCAGAGCCCCCATAATGTTCTCTTCTTCTGCTCCAATGAAATATCAGATTACTGGAAATGTATTAGTAACAGAGACTCCGATTTGGCGTTGGGTATAAGGAGTGGACGGGAGTCTTTGTTGCTACGCACTTTGTCATTTGATATTTCAAACACTGTTGTATATTCTCTGCTGTTTATTACAGAACACAATAGACAGAGATCCTAGTTCATTAATTATTTACACAACATTAACAGAACCCAGACAAGACCTATTAACAGGCTCCTAGATTTTCAGCATCTTCAGTACTAAACATTGATCCTGTAGGAATTCCCACTGACCACATGACACTGTCCCCTTAAATACACCAATCGAGTTAAATCTTCACCTGGTTTTCCAATTTTAGTTGTCGAAGTCTCGAATTTTCATCCTCCAGGGGGCTGTCAAAATATATTTAAAGGGTAAGCAAAGATGAAATGGTTCATTGCAAAAGACTAAATATGCAATAACAAGATAAATAACCCCAAGAGCCACTATGACGGTAAAAGTTAATACATAAATATTAACAGAACCAACTGCAGGCATTGCCCCATGTATTTAGGGAGATAATACAGTCTGTGTCAGTAGTTTGCTGTACATGAGTGTGGATCCTAATGAAATATAATGACAATATCTGCAGCAGTATCTATCATTGTTCTTGTGTGTGAGTTTGTGTGTAGAATTCAGGGGTGGACAAATTGTCTTTGACTTTAGATGCTGGTCTGGCTTCTTTTCGGTATCCAGCTCCATAGACATCAGTTAAAAAGCCTTTAAAAAATGTAGTTACCAGGTGTAAATTTGTCCAGCAAACAAACAAAAGATGAGCGGAGCGCACTACTTAGGGTCTTGATCTTTATTATAACAACATACACTGTTTCGGGGGCTCAGACGTTCCCTTCCTCAGGTATCGGGTGTGCTTGAATGGATTTGTCCAGCCCTGGTGAAGATGTATGTATCGGAGTACATGTATGTATGCATGTATAACCAATCACATATTTAAGGCCCAGGATGTTCTAAGGAGCTGATGATTCCATAGAAATAGCTAAATGTATGTGTGTATATTTGTGTGCATTTGTGTATATATGTATGTGTGCATGTGTAAACATGTAAATGTGTTAATGTGTCATATACAGTCATATACAGACGTATAGTCATATACAGACACATACAGACATACAGACACATAGTCGTATACAGACACATACAGTCGTATACAGACATATACAGTCGTATACAGACACATACAGACACATAGTCGTATACAGACACATAGTCGTATACAGTCATATACAGTCGTATACAGACATATAGTCGTATACAGACACATACAGTCGTATACAGTCATATACAGTCGTATACAGACATATACAGACACATACAGTCGTATACAGACACATACAGTCGTATACAGACATATAGTCATATACAGACACATACAGTCATATACAGACGTATACAGTCATACAGACGTATACAGTCGTATACAGACGTATACAGAAGTATACAGTCGTATACAGACATATACAGTCGTATACAGACATATACAGTCGTATACAGACATATACAGTCGTATACAGTCGTATACAGACATATACAGTCGTATACAGACATATACAGTCGTATACAGACACATACAGCCATATACAGACACATACAGCCATATACAGACACATACAGCCAGACACATACAGTCATATACAGACACACAGTCATATACAGACACATAGTCATATACAGACACATACAGCCACATACAGACATATACAGTCATATACAGACACATACAGTCATATACAGACACATAACAGTCAAATATACAGACACATACAGTCATATACAGACACATACAGTCATATACATTCATATACAGTCATATACAGTCATATACAGTCATATACAGACAGTCATATACAGATGTATACAGACATATACAGTCATATACAGACGTATACAGTCATATACAGACACATACAGCCATATAGAGACACATACAGTCATATACAGTCATATACAGACATATACAGTCATATACAGACACATACAGACACAAACAGTCATATACAGCCATATACAGACGTATACAGTCATATACAGACACATACAGACACATACAGTCACATACAGACACATACAGCCATATACAGACGTATACAGTCATATACAGATGTATACAGTCATATACAGACGTATACAGTCATATACAGACACATACAGTCATATACAGACACATACAGTCATATACAGACACATACAGTCATATACAGACACATACAGACACATACAGTCGTATACAGCCATATACAGACGTATACAGTCATATACAGACACATACAGATGTATACAGCCATATACAGATGTATACAGTCACATACAGACACATACAGTCATATACAGACACATACAGTCATATACAGACACATACAGTCATATACAGTCATATACAGACACATACAGGCATATACAGACACATACAGGCATATACAGACGTATACAGTCATATACAGACGTATACAGTCATATACAGACGTATACAGCCACATACAGTCATATACAGCCACATACAGACGTATACAGTCATATACAGACGTATACAGTCATATACAGACACATACAGTCGTATACAGACACATACAGTCGTATACAGACACATACAGTCGTATACAGTCATATACAGACGTATACAGTCATATACAGACGTATACAGTCATATACAGACATATACAGTCATATACAGACACATACAGTCATATACAGACACATAGTCATATACAGTCATATACAGACGTATACAGTCATATACAGACACAACAGCAATATACAGACGTATGTACAGTCATATACAGACACATTACAGCCCATATACAGCAACGTATAAACTACAGTCATATACAGACCCATAAAGACACATACAGTCAATATACAGACACATACAGTCATTATACAGACCATACAGTCATATACAGACACTCGTATACAGAGTATATACAGACATATACAGTCATATACAGAGCTATATACAGTCATATAAACATATACAGTCATATACAGAACATTACGACACAAACAGTCATATACAGACCATATACAGAAGTATACAGTCATATACAGACACATACGACACATACAGTCACATACAGACACATACAGCCATATACAGACCTATACAGTACATATACAGACGATATACAGTCATATACAGACGTATACAGTCATATACAGAAGTTAACGTACATATACAGACACATACAGTCCATATACAGATACAGCATACAGATCTACAGTCATATACAGATCACCTATACAGACGTATACAGTCATAACAGCACATATACATACGTTATACAGTCATATACAGACAATATACAGACACATATCATATCACGTATACAGCATACACATATACAGTACGTATACGATAATACAGACGTATACAGTCATATACGAGACAGTATACAGTCATATACACATAAGCAGTATACAGTCATATACAGACGTTACATACAGTCATATAGACACATACAGTACATTATACAGGACATCATACAGTACGTATACAGCATATACAGAGTCATTACAGTCATATACAGACATATACAGAACACTATACATCATATACAGACACTTACAGCCATAAAGTCATTAAGCATATACAGACATACAGTCGTACAACATATACAGACGTATACAGTCATATACAGAGTCATACAGTACATATACAGACATACAGTCGTATACAGACGTATACGTCATAACAGAACGTCTATACAGTCATATACAGACATATACAGCAATACAGCTATACAGACATATACAGTATACGCATATCAGATAACAGTCATATACAAGTATACAGCATATACAGACGTATACAGCCAGTATACAGTCGTATCCAGCCGTATACCAGTCACTACAGACGTATACAGGCATATACAGACGTATATACAGGCATATACAGACGTATACAGTCATATACAGACGTATACAGTCCATATACAGACGTATACAGTCCATATACAGAACATATACAGACACATACAGTCATATACAGACGTCATATACAGACGTATACAGACATTATTACAGACGTATACAGTCATAACAGACATATACTAGACAGCTATACAGTCATATACAGACATATACAGACGTATACAGTCATATACAGACTAACAGCGTATACAGTCATATACAGAAGTATACAGTATTACAGAATTATACAGACGCTTAATACAGTCTCATATACGTCATATAACAGTCGTATACAGACATACAGTCATGTACAGCAAGTATACAGACGCTTATACAGTCATATACAGACCGTATACAGAGCCATATACAGACGTATACAGTCAATACAGACGTATACAGAGTATACAGCATATACAGACATATACAGACATATACGATATACATCAATACAGACAATACAGTCATATACAGACGTATAGATAGTATAACAGACGTTATACAGTATATACAGACGTATACCACGTCATATACACGAACAGTAACAGTCATACACAGACACCATAGTACAGTCATATAAGAGACGTCATATACAGATTTACAGTATACAGACACAGTCATATACAGACGTATATTACAGCATATACAGACATATATACAGTCATATACAGACACAAGTCATTATACTAGACACATACAGTCACTATACAGACTACAATCATATACAACAATACAGTTCAATAAAGACATATACATTCATATACAGCACACATTACAGTTCATATACAGTCATATACAGACGTATACAGTCATATACAAGCACATACAGTCATTACAGACAAAGTATACAGATTACGACCATACAGACATATACAGTCGTATACAGACATATACAGTCGTATACAGACATATACAGACGTATACAGTCATATACAGACGTATACAGTCATATACAGACGTATACAGTCATATACAGACGTATACAGACGTATACAGTCATATACAGACGTATACAGCATTCATATACAGACATATACAGACACAACAGTATATACAAGAAGTATACAGCCATATACAGTCGTTATACAGTCATATACAGACGTTATACAGCATATTTAAGACGTATACAGTCATATACAGACATATACAGACACAGACAGTCATATACAGACGTATACAGTCTATACAGTACGTATACAGACGTATAAAGTCATATACAGAAGTATACGCAATAAGCATATACCACGTATACAGTCATATACGACATATACAGACGTACTACAGTCATATACAGCACGTATACAGTCATAACAGGACATATACGTCGCAGAATATACAGACGTTATATCATATACAGACTATACAGACCATATACAGTCGATTATACAGGACACATACAGTCATGTACAGACGTTATACAGGGGAGTATACAGTCATATACAGACGTATAACAGATATACAGCGTATAAGCATATACAGAGAGTTACAGACAGTATTATACAGTCATATACAGACGTTAACAGTCATATACAGAACGTATACAGTCATATACAAGTCATATACAGACACATATACAGACGTATACACAGTTCATATACAGACACGTATACAGTCATATACAGACGGTATACAGTTATAAGACACTACAGTACATATACGACGTATACAGACGTATACAGTCGTTGATACAGACGTATACATAACAGACGTATACAGTCATATACAGACCACATAGTCAGATAAGGACACATACAGTCATATACAGGGAACACATACACTAATACAGTATACAGAATACAGTCATATACAGACACATACAGATTATACAGAGTATATTACAGTCATATACAGACGTATACAGTCATATCAGACGTATACAGTCATATACAGACGTATTACAGTCATATACAGACATAAAGTCATATACAGACCCATTCACAGTCATATAAGACACATACGTTCATTATACAGACACATACAGTACATATACAGACACGATACAGGACATATCAGATACTTAATATACAGCATACGACCATGTCATATCACAGACACATACAGTCAATAGCACAGTAATAACACAATACGCCAACGATATACAAGACGTGATACAGTTCATATACAGACGTATACCAGTTTATACAGAACACTAGGCATATACAGACACATTCCAGTCATATACAGACACATAAAGTCAAGTAGCAGACCCATCAAAGTCATATACAGACGTATACAGTCATTATACAGACGGTATACCGAACATATACAGACACAATACAGTCTTAACAGCAATACAGTCATGATACAGGACACATACGTTCATATACAGCACATACGGACATATACAGTCATATTACAGGACATACCAGTTCTATACAGTGGGAAACATTATTCATATTACAGCACACATTTACAGTTCACACCGTCATACAGGACACATACAGTCAGTCATATACAGACACATACCAGATATACATTATACAGCAGATACACAATACAACAGTATACAGTCATATATCAGACGTATAAGTTGTTTTTATACGAGATATACAGACATACAGACGCATAAGATACAGTCTACAACTATTACAGCAATACGATATATATCAAGTCATATACAGACACATAACGTCATATACAGCCGTATACAGACACATACAGTCATATACAGACATGATAAGTCATATACAGACATATACAGACGTTTAGACAGTCAGTTATACACGATACCTAAGCATATAAGCAATAACAGTTCATATACAGACCAATACCAGTCATATCAATACAGTATACATATAAGTCAATTATAAGAAATCCATTACAGCAAACAGTAGTTTATACAGGCCATACAATTACAGACAACGTAATTACGGAATCAGTAATACAGACATTATACAGCCATATACTCGTCATATACAGACACATACAGTCATTACAGACATATACAGACATATACAGTCATATACAGACATATACAGTCAATTTACAGACACATACAGTTCATATACAGACGTATACAGCCAATATAGAAAATACACATTTATACAGCCCATATACAGTCATATACAGAAACATACGTCATATACAGACATTACAGACATTACAGTATATACAGACGTATACCAGTCATATCCAGACATATACAGAAGTATACAGTCATATACCGACGTTATAAAAGCCATATACAGGTAAGAAGTACCAGACACATACAGTCAATATACAGACATTAACAGTCATATACAGAAATCCAGTCATATACCGACACATACAGTCATAGACAGACGTAGACAGCCAATATTAGACTATTTACAGCCATAACATCATATTACAGACCACATACAGTCATATACAGACATAACAGACATATACAGTATATACAGACGTATACAGACAGATACAGACAATACAGACGTCTAAAGCATATACAGACGTTATACAAGACGTATACGTCATAATACAGACGTATACAGTCATATACAGACATATTACAGACGATACAGTCTATAAGACGATACAGCATATACAGTCATATACAGACACAACAGTCTATACAGACATATACGTCATGTTACAGTCATATTAACAGATGTTCTGACATGCTAAACACAGAGATTTAATCTGGGCGACCATGGACTGAGCGTCCTCTCACAAGCTGGAATATCCTAAAAGGGATCTAAGTAGATGAGGAAGTGTGTAACTACAACTTCCAGCATCCCCCGGTGACCTAGGTACCACCGCCTAGTTCCACTGTCCCATCCAGCTCCCGGCGACTCTAAGTCCCGGTTTTAAAAAATGTGCCCGTAGCAACGCACTGCGCAGTTAGTGTCTCGGTATCCCATTGGTCAGCATAAAGTGGTCCGTTACATCCCATGGGCTAAGACAGTCAATGAAGCGTCGGTAGGTTAGTCGTGCTAAAGAGGAGTTGGTCAAGTTAGAGTGAGGGTTTAAGAGGAGTCTGGTTTAGCCCATCCAATCTTCTCGGAGTGGTCGAAGATCCCCGACTCCCTGGTTTTCCATTCAAATTCTTACAATCTCCAAAAAAATTCCCATAACATATCCTGATATCCTTCCACATGTACAATATACCTAAATTCATACCAAATTCTTCGATTTCCATTACATCTCCTTAAAATTCCCTACAATTCCTGATATTCCATTCAATTCCTAAAATTCCATACAATCTTTCCTGAATTCAATTCATTCAATCTCCCTAAAATCAATACAATTTCATGATATTCCATTCAATCTTATAAAAATATCCCTAAATTTCAACAATCTTCCTGATATTCCATTCAACCTCAGACAATCGCCATGATTTCAATTTCAATCTCATTAAAATATCCCTAAAAAAAGTAAATACACTCTTCACGGATATTCCATTCAAATCTTATACAATCTCCTTAAAATACAAAAATCTTCCTGATATTACATTCAATCTCCCTAAAATTCCATACAATCTTCATGATTATTCCATCAATCTCCTAAAAATGGCCATACAATCTTCCTGATATTCATTCAATATCCCTAAAATTCCATACAATCTTCCTGAATTCCATCAATCTTTAACAATCTCCCTAAACTTTCATACAATTGGTCCCTGAGATTTCATTAACCCTCATACAATCTCCCTGATATTCCATTCATCTCATACATCTCCTAAAATTCCATACAATATTACGATATGTCCATTCAATCTTTACAATCTCCAACATACCATAGCAATCTCCCTCCTGATATGCAATTCATCTTATAAAATCTCCCTGTATGACATTCAATAAGATAGGACCATGAGCGAGTCTCCCTAAAATTCCATACAATTTCGGATTATTCATTCAAGGATCATACAATGTTCGCCTAAGACTACCATACCACTTTCCAGGAAATTGCATACAATCGTCCTGATATTAAATTTCAATACCATACAATCTCCCTAAAATTCCATACAATCTTCCGGATATTCCATTCAATATCATACAATCTCCCTAAAATACCATACAATCTCCCTAAAATTCCATACAATCTTCCTGATATTACATAGTAACATAGTAATTAAGGTTGAATAAAGACATTCGTCCATCAAGTCCAACCTATTCCCTTTTATTTATTTTATTTTTTTAACCCTACCTAACAGTTGATCCAGAGGAAGGCAAAAAACCCCAGCTAAAAAAGGGGGGGGGAAATTCCTTCCTGACTCCAAACGGCAATCGGAAAGTATCCCTGGATCAACCAGATCTATATGCATTAATACCAGTAATTCTCAATATTTTTTAGTTTTAGAAACTAATCCAGGCCTTTTTTAAAGTTATTCAATGAACTTGCCATTACCACCTCTGCTGGAAGACAGTTCCACAGTTTCACCGTTCTCACTGTAAAGAAACCTCTCCTAACTTGAAGATGAAACTTCTTTTCTTCCAACCTTAAAGGATGTCCACGAGTCCTCTGATATGACCTATTAGTGAACAATGCACCAGAGAGTTCATTGTATGGGCCATTAATATATTTGTATAATGTTATCATGTCCCCACGCAACCGCCGCTTCCCCAATGTAAACAGCCCTAACTTGTCTAATCTGCCTGCATATTCAAGCCCCTCCATTCCCCTTATTAATTTAGTTGCCCTTCTCTGAACTGCCTCAATTTCCAAGATGTCCCTTTTGTATATGGGATTCCAAAACTGCACCGCATATTCCAAATGTGGCCTTACCAGTGCCTTGTAAAGAGGGAGAATAATATTTTTCTCTCAATTCCATTCCCCTCTTTATACAAGACAATATCTTGCTAGCTCTAGCTGTTGCTACCTGGCATTGTTTGCTACAGCTAAGTCTGTTATCTACCAGAACCCCCAAATCTTTTTCCATTTCAGATGCACCTAACACAGAGTTATTTATGGTGTAGGTGGCACAGGGATTATTAAATCCCAAATGCATCACCTTACATTTACCAACATTGAATCCCATCTGCCATTCTGCTGCCCATTTTGATAATCTATCTAGGTCTGCTTGCAGCACTTGCACATCATTGGAAGTTTCCAAAGCTCTGCATAGTTTAGTGTCATCAGCAAACACAGAGACCTTGCTCTCAATGCCCCCTTCTAAGTCATTTATAAACAGATTAAACAGAAGCGGCCCCAGTACAGAACCCTGAGGAACTCCGCTTAGAACTTTAGCCCACATAGATGTAGCTCCATTAACCACCACTCTCTGTTTGCGGTCCAATAACCAGTTCTCTATCCATTCAATCTCATACAATTTCCCTAAAATTCCATACAATTTATTACAATCTCCCTTATATTCCAAACAGTATCCCTGATATTTCATAAATCTTTCAGATATTCCCTACAATCTCAATCTCCCTGATATTCCCTACAATCTCACAGTGCATAGACACCATCAGATGTCATTAAGCAGAGAAGTTTCCCCTTTACAGTAAGTCCCTATTGGAGACCATCTAAACTTCTGTTGGAATTGATAGACACAAGCTAGGTGTTCCTTTATATAAGAGATATATGGTACAGAGATAGGTACAGACACTGGCGTTAATAAAAAGGACTGCCATTAAATAAAGGGTTTATAAAAGAAAAACATTCCATATACAGTTCATATGAATACACATTTCCAGTTTTATTCAGGGGAACTAGTGATGATATTACTCGACTCCAATATAAAGTTATGACCAGGCAAGGAATTGACATCTCCCTGCTCAGCTCTTAATAGAAGAACAGGTTGGATTTTAATAGAAGTGAACTTCTATTTTAAAGGGGAACTGTGGTCTCCAAACAAGTTTATTTTAAATGAAAGGCCTGGTTCCTGCCTTTACCATGAGCCATCAACCACCTCTCTACCTGCTGCACAGCCCAAAGTGTGAAGAAATCACTGATCAGATCTAATCTGCGGTTGGCACATGCTCAGTGCAGGAGAAAGCAAAGGAACCAGGAAGAGATCGAGTTACAGTGACTGAAGAAGGAGCGGGAGGGGACACAGAGTTTCAAGCAGACTGCCAGGGGAGGGGCCATGAGGGCCCACGAGGAGGAGGAGACACAGGGAAGAGGGACCGTCACATGGTTTCAGAGCAGGAAGTGCAGGCGATCTGCTGATGCTGGTACCATATCGAACCTAAAAATGGAAATTGCAAAAATACTCAGGAAAGCAATTCCTGTTAATTTACGTTGTTTTTGACCACAGTTCCCCTTTAATAACCATTTAAGTGCTTAAATCTCATAATTGTCACAGACAAAAAAAAAGAACAGCAAATTTGCAATTTTATTTCATTGTGGTCATTTATCTGACGCTTGTATAATAAACCATTCCACTCATTAGACAGGGATTCCCAGGGTTCACGTCTTTACCACCATCTGGCTACTTTTTAAACGTCCTCGCGCTTTCAGGTATTTCATAAGCTCCTGACGGCGTCTCCATGTAATTCGCAGCCCGTACTCATGCTCTGGAGTGTCCCGCGCCAGAACTTCCTCTGATCCCCCCGGTACCGGAGAGGCGTATCCACCTGCTATTTTCTTCTCGTCCCCACGGTACCTGGAGAGGCGTATCCACCTTCTATTTCTTCTTCCTCTGATCCCCCCGGTACCGGAGAGCGTATTCCACCCCTGCTAATTTCAATCCACACCCCTAGACTTTGGAGTCTGCCTTACAAGGGTCTCTGTAGCACGTTCTGGAACTTGACACAAGAAAACTTTCTTGCTGTTCTGGCGTCCGCACATCAAGGGGGCTTGGGATATTTGTGCACGATACTCTCTCTGAGGAAGGGGAGACAACCTTCCCTGTTCGGTATACACGGCAACAAAGTTCTTCGTCTCACACAGACTGAAGTTTCTCCTGTTCAGTTCTGCACCCCTCCGTCTTGTAAACGACAACGTTGGGAATTTGTAGGCACTGGACCTTGTGCCGGACGCTCTCAGATCACTGTGGTTTGGGTCCCGCGTACGGATTTGCATTGAGCTGTTGGAGGACAAATGTCTGAGCCGTCTGCGTGCAGGAAAAGTGCATTTCCTCCGTCTGATCAAATTGTGGGGACACCTGCGGCACAAGATAAACAACATCATTACCTAAATCTGCCCAACGTTCTTATTAGTGAAAACGGAATTACAGACACTTACCCAAGAGGAAACTGTATTGTGATCCAATGATCTCGTGGGCGCACAAACAGGGTGGGCACTTTTGTCAGGGGGCGATCCGTCACATGATGCTGACCCTGCTTGGGCTTTCAGAATACACAGGCGTGTTTTGCGTGTATCACCATGCGATGCGCTCCTACGAGGCATCACACCAGTCAGGGATCCAAGATTGGCAGGACGCACACTTGTGCTGTGAAGCAATTCACCATTGTCCCGAAAATTCAACCTGGGACAGAGGAAAGCGAAATATGGCAGAATGACCGTCTGTACATCAACCTAAAAGTGCTATAGGACATCTATGTACCCAACAGTATCATAATCTCTATCAAGCCGACCTTTTATACCCGTACCACATAATGTACTGTATAACATTTACATAGTAACATAGTATTGGAGTTTGTATAAAGACATACGTCCATCTAGTCCCAACTTTATACCCTACCCTTAATGTCTGTATAACAGTTACATAGTAACATAGTATTGGAGGTTGTATAAAGACATACGTCCATCTAGTCCAACCTTTTATACCTACCAATAATGTCTGTATAGACGTTACATAGTAACATAGTATTGGAGGTTGTATAAAGACCTACGTCCGTCTAGTCCAACCTTATACCCTACCCATAATGTCTGTATAAATAGTTACTAGTAACATAGTAATTGGAGTTGTATAAAGACACCGTCCATCTAGTCCAACCTTCTATACCCTACCTAATGTCTGTATAAATAGTTACACTAGTAACATAGTATTGGAGGTTGTATAAAGACATACTCCATCTAGTCCCAACCTTATACCCTACCCAAATGTTCTGTATAACAGTTACATAGTAACATAGTATTGGAGGTTGTATAAAGACATACGTCCTTTAGTCCAACTTTATACCCTACCCATATGTCTGTATAACAGTTACATAGTAACATAGTATGGAGGTTTTAAAACATACGTCATCTAGTCCAACTTTGATAAACCCTACCCATAATGTCTGTATAACAGTTACATAGTAACATAGTATTGGAGGTTGTATAAAGACATACGTCCATCAGTCCACATTATACCCCTACCCATAATGTCTGTTATAAGTTACATAGTAACATAGTATTGGAGGTTGTATAAAGACATACGTCCATCTATTCCACCACCTTTATACCCTAACCCATATGTCCTGTCTAACAAGTTTACATAGTAACATAGTATTGGAGGTTGTATAAAGACATACGTCCATCTAGTCCAACCTTATACCCAACCCATAATGTCCTGTATAACAGTTAACATAGAACATGTATTGGAGGTTGTATAAAGACATACGTCCATCTAGTCCAACTTTATACCCTACCTAATGTCTGTATAACAGTTACATATACATAGTATTGGAGGTTGTATAAAGACAATCGTCCATCTATCCAACCTTATACCCTACCATCTGTCCTGTTATAACAGTTACATAGTAACATAGTATTGGAGGTTGTACAAAGACATACGTCCATCAGTCCAACCTTTATACCCTACCCAATAAGTCCGTATAACAGTTACATAGTAACCATAGTATTGGAGGTTATATAAAGACATACGTCCATCTAGTCCAAAAACCTTTATAATAAAAATATAAAAATAATATAAAATCATCAATGAAAAGATAAATACCATCCCCCCCCTACCTCTCTCCCTTCCCTCTCTCTCCCCCCTCTCTTCTCCCCCTCTCTCCCTCTCCCCTACTTCCCCACCTTACCCTTTCTCCCCCTCCTCCCTCTCTCCTCCCCCTCTTCTACTCCTCTCCCCCTTACCTCCCCCCCCCCCTTTCTCCTCCCTTCCTCCCCCCTTCGCCCCTCCCCTCCCTCCTTCGCTCTTCCCCCCATCTGCCCCGCCCCTCTACCCTCACTATCTCCCCTCCCCCCCCCTCCCCCACCCCCCTCTCCTCCTCCCCCCCTCCTCATCCTCCTCCCCCCCCCCCCCTCTTCCCTCTCCTTCCTCCTCCCCTCCCCCCCCTCCTCCCCCCCCTTCTCCCTCCTACTCCACCTCCTCCCCTCCCTCCTCCCTCTCCCCCCCTTCCTCTCCCCCTCCTCTCTCTTCTCCCTCCTCCCCCCCCATCTCCCCCTTCCCCTCTTCCTCTTCTCCCACTCCTCTCCTCCTCTCTCCCCACCCTCACCCCCCCTCCTCCTCTCCTCCTCTCTCTCCCTCTTCCTCACTCCTCTCCTCCCCTCCTCCCCCCTCTCCCTCCTCTCCTCCCTCTCCTCTCTCTCTCCTCCCTCTCCCCCCCTCCATCTTTCTCCCCTCTCTCCCTCCTTTCTCCCCCCTTTTCTCCCCACCTCCCCTTCTCCTCCCTCCCTCTCCCACTCCTCCCCCTTCTTTGTCTTCGCCCTCTCCCTCCCCTCCCCCCTCTTCTCTCCCTTCCTCCCCTTCCCCCCTCCTCCCCCTCCCCTCCTCCCCTCTCTCCTCCCCCTCCCTTCTCTCTCTCTCCCCTCTAAATACCCTACCCATATGTCCGTATAACAGTTACATAGTAACATAGTATTGAGGTTGTATAAAGCCATACGTCCGTCTAGTCCAACCTTTATACCTACCTACCCATAAGTCTGTATAACAGTTACATAGTAACATAGTATTGGAGTTGTATAAAGACATACGTTCCATCTATCTCCACCTTATACCCGACCCATATGTCTGTATAACATTACATAGTAACATAGTATTGGAGGTGGTATAAAGACATACGCCCATCTAGTCCAACTTTCTTACCCTACCCTAATGTCTGTATAACAGTTACATAGTAACATAGTATTGGAGGTTGTTACGACATACGTCCATCTAGTCCAACTTTATACCCTACCCATAATGTCTTGTATACATTACATAGTAACATAGTATGGAGGTTGTAATAAAGAACATCGTCCATCCAGTCCAACCTTTAGACCCTACTTACCCATAATTCTGTATAAACCTTCCATATAACATAGATTGGAGGTTGTCAAGACCTACGTCCATCTAGTCAACCTTTTATACCCTACCCATAATGTCTTATAACAGTACAATAGTAACATAGTCTTGGAGGTTGTATAAAGACATACGTCCTCTAGTCCAACTTTAATACCCTATACCCCATATGTTCTGTATAACAGTTTACATAGTAACAGGTATTGGAGGTTGTATTAAAAGCCGTACGCCATCTAGTCCAAACCTTTATCCCTACCCATAATTTCTGTATACAGTTCATAGTAACATAGTAATTTTGAGGTTGACTAAGACATACGCCATTCAGTCCAAGCCTTTATACCCTACCCATAAAA
>CM033471.1:1581024-1696024 GCA_019447015.1 Hymenochirus boettgeri
CAATGTGTACTACTAGATTATAGATATATACCTTACTATCATCAACAATGTGTACTAGATATAGATATATTCCTATATATCATCACAATTTGTACTAGATATAGATATATATCCTATAATATCAACAATGTGTAACTAATATAATATATATAATCCATAATTCATCAACATGTTACTAGATATAGATTATATTCCTATATCTCATCAACAATGTGTACTAGATTAGATATATATCCTATAATATCATCAACAAATGTGTACTAGATATAGTATTATCCATAATATCATCAAATGTGTAACTAGATATAGATATATATCCTATAATATCATCAAACATTGTGTACTAGAATAGATATATCCCTATATTCATCAACAATGTGTACTAGATATAGATATATATCCTATAATATATCATCATCAACAACACGTGTCCTAGATATAGATATATCCTATAATATCATCAACAACGTGTTACTAGATATAATATATATCCTATAATATCATCAACAACGTGTACTAGATATAGATATATAATCCTATAATATCATCAACAACGTGTACTAGTCTAAGAATATAGATATATCCTATAATATCATCAACAAACTGTCCTAATTAGTATATATCCTATAATATCATCAACACTGTGTACTAGATATAGATATTATTCCTATAATATCATCAACAATGTGTACTAGATATGATATATACTCCTATAATATCATCAACAATGTACTAGATTAGATATATATCCTATAAATCATCAACAATGTGTACAGATTAATATCATATCCTATAATATCATCAACAATGTGTACTAGATATAGATATATATCCTATAACACTCAAAATGTGTAAAGACTAGAATATATCCTATAATATCATCAACAATGTTGTACTAGATATAGATATATATCCTATAATATCAATCACATTGTGTACTAGATATATATCATCACCTCGTCACCCCTTCCCATGCCTGCATCAGGACTTTGTTGTGCTCCCCTCTCTCTAGAACTCTCCTGTCTGCCGTCATTCACCATCCCTAGGCTGGGTACACCGGAGGGACTTTTTGTCTCGACTAAGTGCTCAGCCGGGACAAATGTCTGTCGGGCGTGGCCACATTTGCGATCGATCGATCGTGCTCTCCATAGGGAACCGCACATCTTTAGGAATTTCCGACATGCCCAATGTTCATCGTCCGATCCAGGCGGCCGAAACGAACGATGTCGGTCAGGCCGCCCACCCCACGCCAGCCGATATACGAAAGTGCCGTGAATCGTTGGATGAAAATAGGCTGGAGTGTACCCAGCCTTATTATCTTCACACAAACCTACCTCTTCAGGTACATATAACTTGGTCTAGACATACCCACTTACTGACCCCAACTTGAGTCCATCCACTAATCACACTCCACTGCCATCTATTACAGCCACGATTACCGTCACCTTAGTCTCACCCCTATTTTTCTCTATAATGTAGCTCTTTGGGCAGGGTCCTCTCTCCTATTGTATCACGGTATTGCTGTAAGAAACGCATCACTGCGTTTACTTATATTATGTATAACTGTGTATGTAAATATGTATGTACTTTGTATATTATCATTACCTGTGTAGTAATATGTATGACTTTGTATTTATGTATTACCCTGTAACCTTGATGATATATAGGATATATATCTATATCAGTACACACATTGTTGATGATATTATAGGTATATATCATCTATATCTAGTACCACTGTGTTGATGATATTACAGGATATATATCTATATCTAGTACACGTTGTTTGATATTATAGGATATATACTATATCTAGTACACGTTGTTGATGATTATTATAGGATATATCTATATCTAGTACACTTGTTGATGATATTTAGGATATATATCTATATCTAGTACACTGTTGATGATATTATAGGATATATATCTATACTAGTAACATATTGTTGATGATATTATAGGATATATATCTATATCTAGTACACATTGTTGATATTATAGGATATATATCTATATCTAGTACACATGTTGATGATATAGGATAATATCTATATCTAGTACATTGTTGATGATATTATAGGATATATATCTATATCTAGTACACATGTTGATGATATTATAGGATATATATCTATATCTAGTACACATTGTTGATGATATTATAGGATATATATCTATATCTAGTACACATTGTTGATATTATAGGATATATATCTATATCTAGTACACATTGTTGATGATATTACAGGATATATTCTTATCTAGTACACATGTTGATGATATACAGGATTATAATCTATATCTAGTTACACATTGTTGTATATTTAGGATATCTATATCTATACACATTGTTGATGATATTATAGGATATATATTATATCTGTACACATTGTTGAGATATTAAGGATATATATCTATATCTAGTACACCTGTTGTGATGATTTAAGGATATATATATATATTCTAGTACACATAGGTTGATGATATTAGGATATATACCTATCTAGTACACATTGTTGATGATATACAGGAATATATCTATATCTAGTACACATTGTTGATGATATATGTATATATCATATCTAGTACACGATGTTGATGATATATAGGATATATATCTATATCTAGTACACATTGTTGATGATATTATAGGAATATATCTATATGCTAGTACACAAATGTTGATGATATTATAGGAGATATAATCTATATTAGTAACAATTGTTGATGATATTATAGGAATATATATCTATATCTCGTACACGTTGTTGATATGTTTATAGGATTATATCTATATCTAGTACACGTGGTGATGGATATTATTATGGATATATATCTATATCTAGTACACGTTGTTGATGATATTATGGGATATATATCTATATCTAGTACACGTTGTTGATGATATTATAGGATATATATCTATATCTAGTACACATTGTTGATGATATTATAGGATCTATATCTATATCTAGTACACATTGTTGATATTATAGGATATATATCTATATCTAGTACACTATATCTATATCTAGTACACATTGTTGATGATATTATAGGATATATATCTATATCTAGTACACGTTGTGATGATATATAGGTATATATCTATATCTAGTACACGTTGTTGATGATATTATAGGATATATATTATATCTAGTACACATTGTTGATGATATATTATAGGAATATATATCAATCTAGTACCATTGTTGATGATATTATAGGATATATATCTATATCTAGTACACGTTGTTGATGATATTATAGGATATATATCTATATCAGTACACGTTGTTGATGATATTATAGGATATATATCTATATCTAGTACACATTGTTGATGATATTATGGGATCTATATCTATATCTAGTACACGTTGTTGATGATATTATAGGATCTATATCTATATCTAGTACACGTTGTGTATTATATTACAGGCTAAAGGACCTTTAACATATTCTGGACTTTCAATGGCTGCCACATTTGTACCTGCACCATGAGATCAAGCCCTCGCAGGCCATTAATTCTCAAGAGACGAAAGCTCACTCTTCCCCCACAAGATGCCACATGTGGTGCAGAAACCCCGGATCACAGCAAAGCCCCCGTGAGGGAAACACTTGATCCCAATAAACCAAGCCAGACCCATGGGGTAGAATGTCCACCATCTGAAAATACAGCTCACGGCACTGGGAATTTACAAACCACTGACCTGGGAAAGGACAACGGAGATGTCGGGCCCTTAAAGCACAGTCTCCCTCCCAAAGCAGCAGCTCATGGAAATGACTTTCTAGCAGAAGGAATGTCTGGCTTCCCTTCAGGAATACGGATAATGGGTCACCCAACCATGTCAGACACTCAGATAGTCGTCATTCCTCCACAGTCTGATGTCCAAAGCATCATTCAGGCACTAACTGCCAGAGGAAAGGAGAATGGCGGCCCTAATAAATATATAATCATCAGCAGTGATTCTCCAAGTCACACTGGGAACCCAGAAAATCAGACAACGTGTCTTACCAAGAAACATTCATTAGGAATAAGCAATAAAGGTATCGTCCATCTACCTGACCTTTCATGGGCTAGGAACACACCAGCAAATGCTTCAGTCTGACTGACCGGTCAACAGGGCCGGAACCTTGTTGGTCAAACAAACGTAACCACTTCTGATCGTATGGTCCATGGAAAACCCCATATAGGCCCTGGTTTTCTGCCGTGTCCGGTCATTCTTTCAGCCAATTCGGTCAAATAAAAACAATCCAACATTGGTCAGTCTCACTGAAATATCTGCTCCTGTGCCCACAGCCTCCGTGTTCTAACCAGCACTGGGAATGTCATTTATTTCTATGGGTTTGTATTGTCACATTGCTACATCCACAGAACTTCATCCCGTAGTCACATTATTAGAATAACAATGGGTAAAATTCATAATAACGCTTAATAATAATGACTATAATGACTTTAATAATGATAGTAATACAGATAATACTAAAATACAATAGGAATAATAACGATGGAAATAGTAATAATGATAGAATACAGATAATACTAAATACAATAGGAATAATAACGAGGAAATAGTAATAATGATAGTAATACAGATAATATAAAATACAATAGGAATAATAACGATGGAATAGTAATAATGATAGTAATACAGTAATACTAAAATACAATAGAATAATAACGATGGAAATAGTAATAATGATAGTAATACAGATAATACAAAATACATAGGAATAAAACGATGGAAATAATAATGATAGTAATACAGATAATATAAAAATACAATGGAATAATAACGATGGAAATAGTAATAATGATAGTAATACGATAATACAAAATACAAAGGAATAATAAAGATGGAAAATAGTATAATGAAGTAATACAGATAATACTAAAATACAATAGGAATAATAACGATGGAAATAGTAATAATGATAGTAATACAGATAATACTAAAATACAATAGGAATAATAACGATGGAAATAGTAATAATGATAGTAATACAGATAATACTAAAATACAATAGGAATAATAACGATGGAAATAGAATAATGATAGTAATACGATAATACTAAAATACAATAGGAATAATAACGATGGAAATAGTAATAATGATAGTAATACAGATAATACTAAAATCAATAGGAATAATAACGATGGAAATAGTAAATGATAGTAATACAGATAATACAAATACAATAGGAATAATAACGATGGAAATAGTAATAATGATAGTATACAGATAATACTAAAATACAATAGGAAAATAACGATGGAAATAGTAATAATGATAGTAATACAGATAATACTAAAATACAATAGGAATAATAACAATGGAAATAGTAATAATGATAGTAATACAGATAATACTAAAATACAATAGGAATAATAACGATGGAAATAGTAATAATGATAATAATACGAGTAATACTAAAATACAATAGAATAATAACGATGGAAATAGTAATAATGATAGAATACAGATAATACTAAAATACAAAGGAATAAAACGATGGAAATAGTAATAATGATAGTAATACAGATAATACTAAAATACAATGGAATAATAACGATGGAAATAGTAATAATGATAGTAATACAGATAATACTAAATACAATAGGAATAATAACAATGGAAATAGTGAATATGATAGTAATACAGATAATATTAAAATACAATAGGAATAATAACGATGGAAATAGTAATAATGATAGTAATACGATAAAATAAAAAACAATAGGAATAATAACATGGAAATAGTAAAATGATAATAATAAAGATAATAATAAATACAATAGAATAATAACGATGGAAATAGTAATAATGATAGTAATAAAGATAATACTAAAATACAATAGGAATAATACGATGGAAATAGTAATAATGATAGTATACAGAAATACTAAATACAATAGGAATAATAACGATGGAAATAGAATAATGATAGTAATACAGATAATACTAAAATACAATAGGAATAATAACGATGGAAATAGTAATAATGATAGTAATACAGATAATACTAAAATACAATAGGAATAATAACGATGGAATAGTATAATGATAGTAATACAGATAATACTAAAATACAATAGGAATAATAACGATGGAAATAGTAATAATGATAGTAATACAGATAATACTAAAATACAATAGGAAAATAACGATGGAAATAGTAGTAATAATGATAGTTAATACAGATAAACTAAAATACAAGGAATAATAACGATGGAAATAGTATAATGATAGTAATACAGATAATACTAAAATACAATAGGAATAATAACGATGGAAATAGTAATAATGATAGTAATACAGATAATACTAAAATACATAGGAATAATAACGATGGAAATAGTAATATGATAGTAATACAGATATACTAAAATACATAGGAATATAACGATGGAAATAGTAATAATGATAGTAATACAGATAATATAAATACTAAGGAATAATAAACGATGGAAATAGTAATAATGATAGTAATACAGATATAACTAAAATACAATGGAATAAAACGATGGAAATAGTAATAATGATAGTAATACAGTAATACTAAAATACAATGGGAATATAACGATGGATAGTAATAATGATAGTATACAGATAATACTAAAATACAATAGATAATAACGATGGAAATAGTAATAATGATAGTAATACAGAAATACTAAAATACAATGAAATAATAATGGAAATAGTAATAATGATAGTAATACAGATAATACTAATACAATAGGAATAATAACGATGGAAATAGGAATAATGATAGTAATACGATAATACTAAAATACAATAGGAATAATAACGAATGGAAATAGTAATAATGTAGTAATACAGGATATACTAAATACAATAGGAATAATAACGATGGGAATAGTAATAATGATAGTAATACGGATAATACTAAAATACAATAGGTAATAACGATGGAAATAGTAATATGATAGTAATACGGATAATACTAAAACAAATAGGAATAATAACGATGGAAATAGTAAAAATGATAGTAATACGGATATAATACTAAAATAAAATAGGAATAATAACGATGGATAATAGTAAATGATAGTAATACAGATAATACTAAAATACAATAGGAATAATAACGATGGAAATGTAAAAATGATAGTATACAGATAATACTAAAATACAATAGGAATAATAACGATTGGAAATAGTAATAATGATAGTAATACAGATAATACTAAAATACAATAGGAAAATAACGATGGACATAGAATAGTATAATGATAGTAATACAGATAATACTAAAATACAATAGGAATAATAACGAGGAAATAGTAATATGATAGTAATACAGATAATACTAAATAACATAGGATATAACATAGATGATGAAATAGTAATAATGATAGTAATACAGAAATACTAAAATACAATAGGAATAATAACGATGGAAATAGTAATAATGATAGTAATACAGATAATACTAAAATACAATAGGAATAATAACGATGGAAATAGTAATAATGATAGTAATACAGATAATACTAAAATACAATAGGAATAATAACAATGGAAATAGTAATAATGATAGTAACACGGATAATACTAAAATACAATAGGAATAATAACAATGGAAATAGTAATAATGATAGTAATACGGATAATACTAAAATACAATAGGAATAATAACGATGGAAATAGTAATAATGATAGTAATACAGATAATACTAAATACAATAGGAATAATAACGATGGAAATAGTAATAATGATAGTAATACGGATAATACTAAAATACAATAGGAATAATAACGATGGAAATAGTAATAATGATAGTAATACAGATAATACTAAAATACAATAGGAATAATAACGATGGAAATAGTAATAATGATAGTAATACAGATAATACTAAAATACATGGAATAATAACGATGGAAATAGTAATAATGATAGTAATACAGATAATACTAAAATACAATGGGAATAATAACGATGGAAATAGTAATAATGATAGTAATACAGATAATACTAAAATACAATAGGAATAATAACGATGGAAATAGTAATAATGATAGTAATACAGATAATACTAAAATACAATAGGAATAATAACGAGGAAATAGTAATATGATAGTAATACAGATAATACTAAAATACAATAGGAATAATAACGATGGAAATAGTAATAATGATAGTAATACAGATAATACTAAAATACAATAGGAATAATAACGATGGAAATAGTAATAATGATAGTAATACAGATAATACTAAAATACAATAGGAATAATAACAATGGAAATAGTAATAATGATAGTAACACGGATAATACTAAAATACAATAGGAATAATAACAATGGAAATAGTAATAATGATAGTAATACAGATAATACTAAAATACAATAGGAATAATAACGATGGAAATAGTAATAATGATAGTAATACAGATAATACTAAAATACAATAGGAATAATAACGATGGAAATAGTAATAATGATAGTAATACAGATAATACTAAAATACAATAGGAATAATAACGATGGAAATATTAATAATGATAGTAATACAGATAATACTAAAATACAATAGGAATAATAACGATGGAAATAGTAATAATGATAGTAATACAGATAATACTAAAATACAATAGGAATAATAACGATGGAAATAGTAATAATGATAGTAATACAGAATACTAAAATACAATAGGAATAATAACGATGGAAATAGTAATAATGATAGTAATACAGATAATACTAAAATACAATAGGAATAATAACGATGGAAATAGTAATAATGATAGTAATAGTAATACTAAAAACAATGGGAATAATAACGATGGAAATAGTAATAATGATAGTAAACAGATATACTAAATACAATGGGAATAATAACGATGGAAATAGTAATAATGATAGTAATACAGATAATACTAAAAATACAATAGGAATAATAACGATGGAAATAGTAATAATGAAGGTGTTGAGATTTTTACTTGTATTTTGTCGGTAACCAATCATTGGTTCCATAGTCCTGCAGTCACCATGGCAGCACGCGAACAGGTGGGTAACGCCGATCCAACAGGTCATAGCAAACTGCAGAAAGAAATGAAGCTTTTTACCTGGCCAGAGAGGAGTTTGTCCCTCGTACCAGTAGTGGTTCCCTGAAGGAAGGAAGTGTCCAGGGATGTACATTTGTCTGAGAGGGGGCGGTCTATAGGTTCGTACAATGGGCGGGTGCTGACCCGTAACACACGGTGTGGATAATCCTCCGTGTACGGTCACTTTATTGGCTGAAATGAATCGCACAGTGAACGAACCTTTAGTAGAATGGAGATCTAGTCACCCGCTATGTGTAAACACAAAGTACAGTAAGTCAGGGAAATCACTTCCTGTTTCCACCAGTAATTTATACAGTGGAAGACAGGAGGCGCTACAGAAATACAATAGGGCAGGACCCCAAACTACTATAATCCGGTTACTTGTAGAGAGTTGGAAATGAATTTGACAACCAGTCATTGTGAGTTAGAAAATATAAACAATCTCTGTTATGTTCCCCTAAATCCTGTGTGGACGCCATAGACCGGTGCGACCCATGTATTCCCCAGCAATGTGATAAGGAGATGAGGCTGTTCTGTTGTTTTTTCATTTCAGCCAGTCATCCGCAAGCAGAGCAGCTGAACGCCAGTCTTTCCAACATACAGTGGCTGGGGGATATGAGCTCGGATTCATTGGGACCGTGCATTAAGGAGGAATCGGAGAAGGAGAATCAGCCCCCAGAAGCAGAGAGTACGAAGGTGACATGGGTGACGTGATTGTGGGTGGTTTGGTCTACATTGGTGATGTTTTAATCTTTACTCTTGTTGACCCCAGATGGAAGATGAACGCAGAGTGTCCCTAAGCAGCAATGGCCTCTCTCCATTTCTGAGCGTCCCCCTACTCCTACATGGCCCTCATTCAGTGTTGCAATCAACAGCACCCAGGAAGCGCATGACGCTCAAGGATATCTACACCTGGATTGAGGATCATTTCCCGTACTTCAAACAAGTGGCCAAGCCTGGCTGGAAGGTGAGAGGAAGGAGCAGCAATGAGACCCACAGTGAGATGTTTAGCAGAATAAACTCCTTTCCCTCCTGATTGTGCTATTGTCTGTCCCACAGAACTCCTCCGACACAACCTGTCACTGCATGATATGTTTGTTCGGGAAACCATCACCAACAATAAGATTTCCTACTGGACCATCCACCCTCAGGCAAATCGCTGCTTGACCCTGGACCAGGTAGTCAAGGTGAAGATTGGCTTAGAGCTGGAGATCATGTCACACACAGAACCAGGTTTTCATGCCTTAATGGGAACATGGTCCATGTGGACGTTGCAGAGCTTTCTGGGGTTTATTAGTAGGGTTGAGCAGCCATTGTTAACCTTAAGCTGTTTACATGCGTCTCTGTCCTATTTCACCGTTTCATTGATAACATTTCCCAGTTGACATCTCCGTCAGTTCTCTCCTGTATAATTGACTGGAAGCTGCGTTGTGATTTTCTAATTTTTTTTCTTTCCCCCCCACATCGTCTGCTGCTCTGTCACCTCGGGAAGACTCCAAGTCCCTCATCCCCTGTAAGTAATTCATCCCGTAAATGTTCCGTCCCTACATTCGTCCTGTGTGAACAAATGGTTGAATGTCGGCCCTATTAAGTGCTTCATTATAAACCTTTGTTTTCAGGCCGTCTCTGAAATTGCCCGATTCTCTCATGACTCAATTAATACAAACACTTATAATTATTTCCTCTACCTACACCAGCTTCACTATGATATGTCTGTGTGCAAGATATGACATCATAATGTGCTTATGACCTCATAATGTTTTTTTTTTTTTTATTGGTCATGTTTGAAATCTTTCCAGACAAATACGATCATTCAATACTGGGATCCTACGAATGGTATTGTACATGTATGGGCCCCTTAAGGCATATCATGTTGTCCTCAGAAGACTTGGTTCTTCTTTTTGCTGCTCTTCCACTTCTGTTTCACATTGTATTGTGTAAGGGTGCGTGTATTCCTATTGTGTAACAGCCGCACAATTGGAATACGCTCACCTTGCTGCTGTGTAAACCAGATAGTATGTACTATAAAAGGACATTTTCTGTTTCACCGACTGCAGGTTAAGGTCAAATCTGGTCTCATACAACTGCCTTCCCCACATCACTGAGCAGATACTTTATATCCCTGTATTAACTGTATGGGGAACATTATCCTTATATATTACACTGTAGGGGAAATATCTATATATTAACTGTAAGGGGAACATTATCCCTTATAATACACTAAGGGGAACGTTTCCTTATATATTACACTGTAAGGGGAACGTATCCTTATATATTTACACTGTAAGGGGAACATTATCCTTATATTTACACTTAGGGGAACATTATCCTTATATATTACACTGTAAGGGGAACATTATCCTTATAATATACACTGTAAGGGAACATTATCCTTATATATTACACTGTAAGGGAAACATTATCCTTTATATTACACTGTAAGGGAAACATTATCCTTATATATTACACTGTAAGGGAAACACTTATCCTTATATATTACACTGTAAGGGGAACATTATCCTTATATATTACACTGTAAGGGGAACATTATCCCTTATATTACACTGTAAGGGAAGTAACGTTATCCTTATATATTACACTGTAAGGGGAACGTTACCTATATATACACTGTAAGGGGAACGTTATCCTTATATATTACACTGTAAGGGGCACATATCCTAATTTATTACACTGTAAGGGGAACATTATCCTTATATATACACTGTAAGGGGAACATTATCCTTATATATATTACACTGTAAGGGGAACATTATCCTATATATACACTGTAAGGGGAACATTATCCTTATATATTACACTGTAAGGGGAACATATCCTTATATATACACTGTAGGGGATTATCCTTATATATTACACTGTAAGGGGAACATTATCCTTATATATTACACTGTAAGGGGAACGTTATCCTTATATATTACACTGTAAGGGGAACGTTATCCCTTTATATTACCCTGTATGGGGAAAATTATCCCTTATATCGCGCTGTAAGGGGCGCTTATCCTCGGTATTATTTGTACTGAAATGTTTCCTTTCCTCTCTGACAGCAGAAAAAAAAAACTGATCTCGGATATAACAAAGAGCAGACAGAATGTGGTCATGGCGAGCAGTAAAGGTTAGTTAAGTAGACCGTGTTTTCCTTTCCTATTAAACTGGGTTGAGAGACCAGATCCTCTGGGTTAAACTTTTATGTATATTTTTTTTCTTTGACATTCAAGCAGAATAAACTCACTCAGTCTCCCCCCATTTAGAAAGGAAGATGAAGCCTCTGCTCCCTAGAGTCTAACTCATATTCATCCCAGGGCACTTTCCCGTGGCTCAGCCTGTTTCATTCCAGCATTAGAGTCATTGCCTTATGAATCAGGACCATCGGACAGCCAGCGCAGCAGCAAACGTGTTAAAATCGCCCCTAAGGTAAGTGTCGTATTGATGTAATATCAATAAGTAGGAATGTGTTCTAGCAATGTAATATTGATATATAGAGACCAGGTCTAGCAAGTAATATGATATTAGAGACAGGTTAGAGATATATGATATAGAGACCAGGTCTAAATGTATATTGATATATAGAGACAGAGGCTAGCAATGTGATATCGATATATAGAGACCAGGTCTAGCAATGTGATATCGATATTAGACACCAGGTCTAGCAATGTGATATCGTATTTAGAGACCAGTCTAGCAAGTGTATCGATATATAGGCACCAGGTCTAGCAATGTGATATCGATATATAGAGACCAGGTCTAGCAATGTGATATCGATATATAGAGACCAGGTCTAGCAATGTGATATCGATATATAGAGACCAGGTCTCTAGCAATGTGATATCGATATATATAGAGACCAGGTCTAGCAATGTGATATGATATATAGAGACCAGTCTAGCAAGTGATATCGATATATAGGACACAGTCTAGCAAGGATATCATATATATAGGCACCAGGTCTGCAATGTGATATCGATATATAGAGACCAGGTTAGCAATGTGATATCGATATATAGAGACCAGGTTCTAGCAATGTGAATCGATATATAGAGACCAGGTCTAGCAATGTGATATCGATATATAGAGACCAGGTCTAGCAATGTGATACGATATATAGAGACCAGGTCTAGCAATGTGATATCGATATATAGAGACCAGGTCAGCAATGTGATGAATATAGGCACCAGGTTAGCATCTGAATGTGATATCGATATAAGAGACCAGGTCTAGCAATGTGATATCGATATATGAGGCACCAGGTCTAGCAATGTGATATCGATATATAGAGACACAGTTAGCAAGTGATATCGTATATAGAGACACCAGGTTAGCAATGTGAATCGAGTATATATAGGGCACCAGGTCTAGCAATGTGATATCGATATATAGAGCACCAGGTCTAGCAATGTGATATCGATATATAGAGGGACACCAGGTCTTCAGCAATGTGATATCGATATATAGAGAACCAGGTTAGCAATGTGATATCGATATATAGAGACACCAGGTCTAGCAAGTTGATATCGATATATAGAGACACCAGGTCTAGCAAGTGATGTGATCGATATATAGAGACACACAGGTCTCTAGCAATGTGATATCGATATATAGAGGACACCAGGTCTAGCAATGTGATATCGATATATAGAGACACCAGGTCTAGCAATGTGATATCGATATATAGAGACACCAGGTCTAGCAATGTGATATCGATATATAGAGACACAGGTCTAGCAATGTGATATCGATATATAGAGACCACAGGTCTAGCAATGTGATATCGATATATAGAAGGCACCAGTCTAGCAATGTGATATCGAATATAAGAGGCCACCGGTCTAGCAATGTGATATCGATATAAGAGGCACCAGGTCTAGCAATGTGATATCGATATATAGAGGCACCAGGTCTAGCAATGTGAATACGATATATAGAGGCACACAGGGTTCTAGCAATGTGATATCGATATATAGAGGCACCAGGTCTAGCAATGTGTATACGATATATAGAGGACACCAGGTCTAGCAATGTGATATCGATATATAGAGGCACCAGGTCTAGCAATGTGATATCGATATATGAGGCAAGGTCAGCAATGTGAATCGATATATAGAGACCAGGTCTAGCAATGTGATATCGATATAGAGGCACCAGGTCTAGCAATGTGATATCGATATATAGAGGCACCAGGTCTAGCAATGTGATATCGATATATAGAGGCACCAGGTCTAGCAATGTGATATCGATATATAGAGGCACCAGGTCTAGCAATGTGATATCGATATATAGAGGCACCAGGTCTAGCAATGTGATATCGATATATAGAGGCACCAGGTCTAGCAATGTGATATCGATATATAGAGGCACCAGGTCTAGCAATGTGATATCGATATATAGAGGCACCAGGTCTAGCAATGTGATATCGTATATAGAGGCACCAGGTCTAGCAATGTGATATCGATATATAGAGGCACCAGGTCTAGCAATGTGATACGATATAGAGGCACCAGGTCTAGCAATGTGATATCGATATATGAGGCACCAGGTCTAGCAATGTGATATCGATATATAGAGACCAGGTCTAGCAATGTGATATCGATATATAGAGGCACCAGGTCTAGCAATGTGATATCGATATATAGAGACCAGGTCTAGCAATGTGATATCGATATTAGAGGCACCAGGTCTAGCAATGTGATATCGATATATAGAGGCACCAGGTCTAGCAATGTGATATCGATATATAGAGACCAGGTCTAGCAATGTGATATCGATATATAGAGGCACCAGGTCTAGCAATGTGATATCGATATATAGAGGCACCAGGTCTAGCAATGTGATATCGATATATAGAGGCACCAGGTCTAGCAATGTGATATCGATATATAGAGACACCAGGTCTAGCAATGTGATATCGATATAGAGGCACCAGGTCTAGCAATGTGATATCGATATATAGAGGCACCAGGTCTAGCAATGTGATATCGATATATAGAGGCACCAGGTCTAGCAATGTGATATCGATATATAGAGGCACCAGGTCTAGCAATGTGATATCGATATATAGAGGCACCAGGTCTAGCAATGTGATATCGATATAATAGGCACCAGGTCTAGCAATGTGATATCGATATATAGAGACACCAGGTCTAGCAATGTGATATCGATATATAGAGGCACAGCGTTAGCAATGTGATATCGATATATAGAGGCACCAGGTCTAGCAATGTGATATTATATATAACATAGTTGGACATGTAGCTTTCTTGCTGTGGTGGTACATTTAATGTTTGGTTAATTTTTCAGGAATCGTTGGTTAATGGAGGAGAATTCTGCAAGTTGTTTCACATTCGTAATGAAAGAGGAACAGGAGGTTCTGGACCCGAACTGTGAACTTGCAATTCAGTGCAAGCGAGTCCATAGCTCCAGGAGGAAACAGCAACTCGGCCCTCCAAGATCGGAGGAGCCAGAACTTGTCCTGCCCGACACCAGCGCATCGGATTCTGGATTAGATACAGAGTTCTCTTTCCTTCAGGACACCCAGATGCAAGGAAGCCTCCCCCATAATGCACAGGATGGCTCCTCCCACCTTACTCATAATGGGGTCTCAACCTTTACCCAGTGGGAAACTTCCCTATTTACCCAAAGTTGTCCCTCTCAACTGACCCTGGATGGACCTTTACAGCATACTCAAGACAGTCCAATCCAACTCACTCAGGATGAGGACTGTGCTTTTAAGACCCCCATTAAGGAAAGATTCTCCAAACCCCCTTCTTCTTCTACTCCAAGCAAACCAATGGAGGCCGGATCTTTACATCCTTGGGAATCTGAAACTTTCCCCCCCAGAGATCCTGTGCTGGATTTTAGTCCTGTTCGACTTCCCCATGGCACGGCCTTAACTCCCTTTAAAGACAGTTTTGGTACTTTGAGTTTTGGGGACACTCCCTTTAAGGATCTCCCCATATTTGGTTCTCCCCAGAACCTCCTTGGCACAGTGTCTCCCTCCATAATGGCTCTAGAAAGCCCCCCTGGGTTACGACAGCCAAAACGCTGTTCTAAGGAACTGCAAGTAGGGACCTCTGGGAACCGGTTCGCTACTAGAAGGGCTGGTGTTGGACACCATAGATGAGAGTCTCAGCAAAATTCTACTGGACATTAGCTTTAGTGGGCTAGAGGAGGACCATGGACTAGGGGTGGACGGTTGTGTACTGGAGCCAGTTTTGCCTGAATTCCGATAGGGCTCCAGTTCTGTCTGTTCCTTTCTCAGCATGGTTCCCACTGTAACATATATATTTGCCTTTCAGGGCCGGCAAGGCAAATCTAAAAGCCAATCCGGTACTTTCCAGGTTGCCAGGTCCATAGACCACGCCCATCACTCCCCCCAGTTTGTACTGAAATCAGTGGCCATTAAATGGTGTAAAATAATGAAATCTGTGCCCTAGACACTTTACATTGTTACATTGTGTAAATATTGTAAATGGTTCCATGTGAAGAGACTAATGTTCCTTTTAATCCCCATTTAAAGTAATCACCCCCCCAATCTGCATCACTGTTTCTATTTATTAACCTGTAAGCAATGGAGGTTATGGGGGAAATGACACTGATCATAGACATTCATTTCCCTTTAAGGACAAGGAACTTGGTGATTTGTTACAGTTTACCCCATGTGGATTTAAGGCAAAATGGAAAGAACCATTTAGCATCGTTACATATTGTGGGATGAAGTTTCCCTTTACCTGTAAGGAGCCTCCATTTAACACATTTGCTTCCTCTGCTGGAAATATCCCAAACACTCAATGCAGCTTTAAAGAACTCCCTGGCCTCGTGGATGGGACACAAACCTGGAATGGAATAGAGCTGCTCTTATGTCTACCACTGGGAGGATTCTTATTCCACCAGCAACAAGGCTATCCCATAAGAGGGATCGAAAACCTGGAATGGAATAGAGCTGCTCTTATTTCTACCACTGGGAGGATTCTTATTCCACCAGCAACAAGGCTATCCCATAAGAGGGATTGAGAAAACCTGGAATGGAATAGAGCTGCTCTTGTCTACCACTGGGTGGATTCTTATTCCACCAGCAACAAGGCTATCCCATAAGGGGATTAGAAAACCTGGAATGGAATGAGCTGCTCTTATTTCTACCACTGGGTGGATTCTTATTCACCAGCAACAAGGCTATCCCATAAGAGGGAGTGAGAAAACCTGGAATGGAATAGAGCTGCTCTTATTTCTACCACTGGGTGGATTCTATTCCAACAGCAACAAGGCTATCCCATAAGAGGGATGAGAAAAACTGAATGGAAAGAGCTGCTTATTTCTACACTGGGTGGATTCTTATTCCACCAGCAACAAGGCTATCCCATAAGAGGGATCGAAAACCTGGAATGGAATAGAGCTGCTCTTATTTCTACCACTGGGTGCCCATAAGAGGGATTGAGAAAACCTGGAATGGAATAGAGCTGCTCTTGTCTACCACTGGGTGGATTCTTATTCCACCAGCAACAAGGCTATCCCATAAGAGGGATCGAAAACCTGGAATGGAATAGAGCTGCTCTTATTTCTACCACTGGGTGGATTCTTATTCCACCAGCAACAAGGCTATCCATAAGAGGGATTGAGAAAACCTGGAATGGAATAGAGCTGCTCTTATTTCTCACACTGGGTGGATTCTTATTCCACCAGCAACAAGGCTATCCCATAAGAGGGATTGAGAAAACCTGGAATGGAATAGAGCTGCTCTTATTTCTACCACTGGGTGGATTCTTATTCCACCAGCAACAAGGCTATCCCATAAGAGGGATTGAGAAAACCTGGAATGGAATAGAGCGCTCTTATTTCTACCACTGGGTGGATTCTTATTCCACCAGCAACAAGGCTATCCCATAAGAGGGATTGAGAAAACCTGGAATGGAATAGAGCTGCTCTTATTTCTACCACTGGGTGGATTCTTATTCCACCAGCAACAAGGCTATCCCATAAGAGGGATTGAAAACCTGGAATGGAATAGAGCTGCTCTTATTTCTACCACTGGGTGGATTCTTATTCCACCAGCAACAAGGCTATCCCATAAGAGGGATTGAAAACCTGGAATGGTGTTAGTCATGAAGGGGTTAAAGCTGAAACCAAATTCGCCCCAATATGAAATCAATACCGTTCTGGATAAACATCCTGCAAAGAGTTGACAGCGTTAAAGTTCTGCTGTGTTTTATTAACCAATAAGAACAGCATTCTGCAGAACTGTGCTCCCATTGGTTGGACACCAAACCAAAGCAGGAGATTGGGTAATCCCTTGTAGGCTGGTCACCCAGAGTGCTAATAGTAATAAAACTAGCTGGGTTGGGGGTTTAACACTTTAGTTCCCCTTTAAATTATATTTATTACTGTGTAAAAGTGCAAATTTCCCCTTGTATGATTAAAACCTGCTTGTAACTATCCTGGGTATTTAACCCTCCGTGTCACTGTATTTTAATCTGCTTCACACTGTTCATTTGTTATGTGGATTATCTGGTAGTTTTACTGTTGCTGGTGTATGTTTCCATGAAGATAATGAAATCGAGTCTTGGGATATTTACAGGAATCGCTGGGTTTGGTTTCAGTTCAGGTTAACGCCCCTTTTACCCACTGGGAGATTTGCACAGAGCTGCACATATTCTGGGCAAATTTACCCAAAAGATTTACCGGAGTCTTTAACAGAATCTCACCCTCACATAAGTATTTAACACCGGTTATTGGCAAAACAAGGTACGGAGCGTCTGACAAACAGATTAGGGCGGTTGTGGGAGTGTCTTGCATTAATGAATATTGAATCGGTTAGCGCGACTTTAAACCTAGATAAGAGCGCTCGGTAAATAAGTCAGCTGGTACAGAATGAGGTTTGCAGTGTGATTTACTGATCGACTCGCCCTCTTCATTAATAAATGTGCAATTCATGCTAAAGTGTGATTGGCCAGTAATGTAAAGGGGGCGTGACTTTCGTTATAAACAACAAACACTTTCCTGTAAATATCTCATAGTAAGGAGACAGACGGCTCATTTTAATCAACTCTTAATTACCGACCTCATTAAACAATACCGGTACCATGCAGTATTGCGCTAGTGCGTTATCTTATATCTGTACCGCTGTGTCCGGTGAATGGTCAGTATCGATCCTTTATAAATGTCCCCCCAGTGTGATCACTTGGTTTGTTACGTCTACTAATGATTATCGGATTGTAATAGATATAAATCTGCATTGTCGGTCCATCTGGTACATTGATGGATTTATTAACAATGTAGCCCAATGTGTTCCAGTGCTGCTGCAGACCGCACTGCCCAGGGTCCAAAAATAGTCTGAATATCCAAACAGTAGGGGGAGCTAGACTGCATGTGCCATATTCCATGTTAACGGTCTGGCAGTAGGGGGAGCTAGACTGCATGTGCCATATTCCCTGTTACCGGTCTGGCAGTAGGGGGAGCTAGACTGCATGTGCCATATTCCCTGTTACCGGTCTGGCAGTAGGGGGAGCTAGACTGCATGTGCCATATCCTCTTACCGGTTGGCAGTAGGGGGAGCTAGACTGCATGTGCCATATTCCCTGTTACGGTCTGGCAGTAGGGGGAGCTAGACTGCATGTGCCATATTCTGTTACCGGTCTGGCAGTAGGGGGACTAGACTGCATGTGCCATATTCCCTGTTACCGGTCTGGCAGTAGGGGGAGCTAGACTGCATGTGCCATATTCCCTGTTACCGGTCTGGCAGTAGGATGTAGTATTTACCAATATCCCAGTAAGAAGCTGCCTATCTATGTGCCCACAAACCTAGTGTGGGTCAGACTTGGCTTTCTGAGCTTATTATCTTGATTAAACTGAAATCTGTAACTTTGCCGTGGGAAAACTGTTTTGCCTTAAAATATCAGTTAAAATGAAATAGACGCCAAGTTCCCTTTAATACAGTAAATTCCCCACCCCCACGTTGTTTGTCATCCTTCCCTGGCTCTGTTACCATAGTCCCATACACAAAGCAGGGGGAGGATGAGACGGAACCTTCCTACATCAACCTATGGTAACTTTCTATGTCTATTCTCAGTGTCTGAGTGTCTCTGTGTCTGTCTAAAATATAGCGACAAAGAGCGGACTGACTCCACTTCCAGCGTGCAACAATGTATCTTTATTGTGCCATCAGAACCATCCCAGAGTGAGGAATGATGGGGGATCGAGTGAAAGGCAAGTAAACTCTCTTCACCTTTTACCTAATCCCCCGTCATTCCTCACTCTGGGATGGTTCTCGTGGCACAATAAAGATACATTGTTGCACTCTCTCTTCTGGACCTTTACTTTTTCTCCTTAATTGAAGAACAGGAGGTAAAGGAGCAATGCATTTACCAACAGCAGGGGATACTGGGAGTTGTAGTTTGCAAATAAACCCACGGGATGGGCATCCCTGCTATAAAACTATCAATGTATTATAAATACATAAACCATACATTGTACTTTACATATGTTTATTAGTGTGCTTCTATTGGATACTGTGTGTACAATATTGTATATTGTGTGTAGTTGTGTTTGTTACACAGAGACAGTGTCCGATATCCCACCCTGCCAAATGTGGTTTCCGTGTAGTGTGGGAAGAAGGGGGGCGTGACGTGAAAAACGCCATCAAAGGGGCGGGGTGGGTGATGTTAAAAGGCGGAGTTATGGGGCGTGGCAGCTGAGGCGGAGACTCCAGGAAAGTGCGGGTTGCAGGAGTTTGGGGAGGTCCCGTGGAAGTGCGAGGGGTGGGACACCTGCAGTGTGTCGTTAGTGGAGCCTCAGATCCAGATGCATTTCATTAAAGTTACAGTTGGGATTTCATCACATGACCCTAAAACCCTAGACCCTTCGTGTTTGAGGATTGGACCCATTATAGTCAATGGGAAAGAATGTCCAGAAATTCACCGATAACGCGGTAACGATTCCACGGATTCCTTAGCTAGAACATAGCACACGTGTCCCACGTCTGTACCGAATCTCGTGTCTCTAGCTGGAAAACTGGGAGGAGACACAGTCTGAAAAAGCGGAAGAATAAATAGAAAGAACGGGAATTTGTCTCTAGCCAAGTTAATAAATATTATTAATGTAAAATGGGACTCGGATACAAAGAGCCACAAGTCATCTGTGGAAAGGTGCCTTATGGTATTGCACCTGCCATTAGGTGTCTCCAGAATTGGGGCCTTGGCCCCCCTATATCGTTTGGACCCAGTCCACCCCATTCAATCATCAGAACCCACACAACCACCCCAGCCTGTGAGCTATAAATTATAGTCCCTATAATAACATTTCATTCTCCCTTCTCTGCCATTCCTAGTGAAACACAAGGTCCAAGGGACGTTGCCACTGGTTTTATCTCTATGAACCTGATCACTAAAGGTCGTACACACGTGCGATCGCGGGTCCCGACCCCGAAGTTTCGATAATCGGCCCGTGTATGGATGAGAGGCAGAGAACAGAGAGCATCATGTTTAGAAACTTCACCTATACACCCAGGAGAACAATAGCTAAGGAGAGGAAGGGGGATCGAGCTGGACATGGCCAGGTGGTCCTAGGTATCCAGTTATATAAGCCCAGGAGAACAATAGCTAAGGAGAGGAAGGGGATCGAGGTGGACATGGCCGGGTGGTCCTAGGTATCCAGTTATATAAGCCCAGGAAACAATAGCTAGTATAGGAGAGGGGGATCGAGCTGGACATGGCCAGGTGGTCCTAGGTATTCAGTTATATAAGCCCAGGAGAACAATAGCTAAGGAGAGGAAGGGGGATCGAGGTGGACATGGCCAGGTGGTCCTAGGTATTCAGTTATATAAGCCCAGGAGAACAATAGCTAAGGAGAGGAAGGGGGATCGAGCTGGACAACCACAGAGAGAAATATACATTAGATCTCACCCTCTAATTAGGGTCTATCGATTCCAGCAACCACACAATGTGATTTACAGTAAGACGTCTTCTAGGAGAAGACCAACTATTAACATCTGTGGTGCCGAATCACATGATTAAGGGGCCAACTTCCTCCAGCATATGTGGGCCCCATCCACTGAAGCAACTGGATTTAAAGGACAACGCTTTGTACCCTGCTAAGGTAAATTAGAACTCCTAAAGCAACAGTTATGCTGACCAGGGAAATAAACCTGTATGAAAAGGGGAGTATGAAGGGGATTAAAAACAATGGGAAGCAAGGATGGGTATGAAAAGGCGGATGATTAAAACAATGGAAGCAGGATGGAGTATGAAAGGGGATTAAAAAACAATGGAACCAGGATGGAGTATGAAGAGGGGATTAAAACAATGGGGAGCAGGGATGGAGTATTGAAAGGGGATTTAAAACAATGGGACGCAGGATGGAGATATGAAGGGATTAAAACAAGAGGGGAAAGCAGGATTGAGTATGAAAGGGGATTTAGAACAATGGGAAGCTAGGATGGAGTATGAAAAAGGGGATTAAAACATGGGAAGAGGCTGGAGTATGAAAGGGGATATAAACAATGGAAGCAGGAGGGAGTATGAAAGGGGATTAAAACCAATGGGAAGCAGGATGGAGTATGAAAGGGATGATTAAAACAGGGAACCAGGATGGAGTATGAAAGGGGATTAAAAAATGGGAAGCAGGATGGAGTATGAAGGGAGTAAAACAATGGGAAGCAGGATGAGTATGAAGGGATTAGAAAACAATGGGAAGCAGGATGGGAGTATGAAAGGGATTAGAAACAAGCGGAAGCAGGATGGAGTATGAAAGGGGTCTATTATTAAAACAATGGGAGCAGTGAGTATAAGGTGAAGAAAATGGAAAGGATGGAGTTGAAAGGGGATTAAAGGGAACAGAAGTATAAGGGGTAACAAGGAACAGGATGGAGTATGAAAGGGATCATAAAAGGGAACCAGGAATGGAGTATGAAAGGGGATTAAAACAATGGGACCAGCAAGAGTGATGGAGGGATTACAATGAGCGATGGAGTATGAAAGGGGATTAGAACCAATGTGGAACAGTGTCCATCGGGTATGGAAGGTTTAAAAGGTGAACAGTTATGGAGTAGAAAGGGGTTTAAGATTAGGGAGAACAATGGGAACCAGGAGGTGGAGTATGAAGAGGGATTAAAACAATGGGAACAGGATGGAGTATGAAAGGGGATTAGAGAACAATGGGAACCAGGATGGAGTAGTGAAAGGGGATTAGAACCAATGGGAACGCAGGATGGAGTTATGAAAGGGGATTAGAACAATGGGAACCAGGATGGAGTATGAAAGGGATTAAAACAATGGGAAGCAGAGGAGTATGAAAGGGGATTAAACAATGGGAACGCAGGATGGAGTAAAAGGGGATAAACAATGGGAACCGATGGAGTATGAAAGGGGATTAAACAACAATGGGAACAGGGATGGGTATGAAAGGGGATTAGAACAATGGGAACAAGGAATGGAGTAATGAAAGGGGGATTTAAATGGGGATAAACAATGGAGATGAGAGTATGAAAGGGGATTAAATAAAACAATGGGAAGCCAGGATGGAGTATGAAAGGGGATTAGAACAATGGGAACCAGGATGGAGTAATGAAAGGGGATTAGAAACAATGATGGGAGCAGGAGGGAGTATGAAAGGGGATTAAAACAATCGGGAACAGGATGGAGTATGAAAGGGGATTAGAACAATGGGAAGCAGGATGGAGTATGAAAGGGGATTAAAACAATGGGAAGCAGGATGGAGTATGAAAGGGGATTAGAAACAATGGGAAGCAGGATGGAGTATGAAAGGGGATTAAAACAATGGGAAGCAGGATGGGTATGAAAGGGATTAAAACAATGGGAAGCAGGATGGAGTATGAAAGGGGATTAGTAAAACAATGGCGGAAAGCAGGGATATGGCGTATGAAAGGGGATTAAAACAATGGGAAGCAGGATGGAGTAAAGGGGATTTAAAACAATGGGGAAGCAGGATGGAGATATGATAAGGGGGATTAAAACAATGGGGAAGCGGATGGAGTTGAAAGGGGATTATTAAAACAATGGGAACAGGATGGAGTCATGAAAGGGGATTAAACAAGGGAACCAGGATGGAGTATGAAAGGGGATTAAAACAATGGGAAACCGGATGGAGTATGAAAGGGGATTTAAAACAATGGGAACCAGGATGGCGTATGAAAGGGGATTAAACAATGGGAACAGGATGGGTAAAGGGGATTAAAACAATTGGGAACCAGGAGGGAGTATGAAAGGGGATTAAAACAATGGGAACCAGGATGGAGTATGAAAGGGGATTAAACAATGGGAACCAGGATGGAGTATGAAAGGGGATTATTAAACAATGGGAACCAGGATGGAGTATGAAAGGGGATTAGAACAATGGGCAACCAGGAGGAGAGTATGAAAGGGGATTAAACAATGGGAACCAGGATGGAGTTGAAAGGGGATTAAAACAATGGGAACCAGGATGGAGTATGAAAGGGGATATTAAAACATGGGAAACCAGGATGGAGTATGAAAGGGGATTAGAACAATGGGGAACCAGGATGGAGATGAAAGGGGATTAAAACAATGGGAACCAGGATGGAGTATGAAAGGGGATATGAAAACAATGGGAACCAGGATGGTAGTATGAAAGGGGATTAAAAACAAGGGAACAGGATGGAGTATGAAAGGGGATTAAACAATGGGAAGCAGGATGGAGTTAGAAAGGGGATTAAAACAATGGAAGCAGGATGGAGTATGAAAGGGATTAAAACAATGGGAAGCAGGATGGAGGTATGAAAAGGGGATTTTAAAACAATGGGAAGCAGGATGGAGTATGAAGGGGATTAAGGGATTAAAACAATGGGACAAGCAGGATGGAGTATGAAAGGGATTAAACAATGGGAACAGGATGGAGTATGAAGAAAGGGGATTAAAAACAATGGGAACCAGGATGGAGTATGAAAGGGGATTAAAACAATGGGAACCAGGATGGAGTATGAAAGGGGATTAGAACAATGGGAACCAGGATGGAGTATGAAAGGGGATTAAAACAATGGGAACCAGGATGGAGTATGAAAGGGGGATAACATGGAACAGGATAGTTATAAGGGGATTAAAACAATGGGAACCAGGATGGAGTATGAAAGGGGATTATAAAAAACAATGGGAACCAGGATGGAGTATGAAAGGGGATTAGAAACAATGGGAACCAGGATGGAGTATGAAAGGGGATTAAACAAGGGAACCAGGATGGAGTATGAAAGGGGATTAAAACAATGGGAACCAGGATGGAGTATGAAAGGGGATTTTAAAACAATGGGAACCAGGATGGAGTATGAAAGGGGATTAAACAATGGGAACGGATGGAGTATGAAAGGGGATTAGAAACAATGGGAACCAGGATGGAGTATGAAAGGGGATTAGACAATGGGAACCAGGATGGAGTATGAAAGGGGATTAGAACAATGGGAACCAGGATGGAGTATGAAAGGGGATTAAAACAATGGGAACCAGGATGGAGTATGAAAGGGGATTTAAAACAATGGGAACCAGGATGGAGTATGAAAGGGGATTAGAACAATGATGGAGTATGAAAGGGGATTAGAACAATGGGAAGCAGGATGGAGTATGAAAGGGGATTAAAACAATGGGAAGCAGGATGGAGTATGAAAGGGGATTAAAACAATGGGAAACAGGATGGAGTATGAAAGGGGATTAAAACAATGGGAAGCAGGATGGAGTATGAAAGGGGATTAGAAACAATGGGAAGCAGGATGGAGTATGAAAGGGGATTAAAACAATGGGAAGCAGGATGGAGTATGAAAGGGGATTAAAACAATGGGAAGCAGGATGGAGTATGAAAGGGGATTAAAACAATGGAAGCAGGATGGAGTATGAAAGGGGTTAAAACAATGGGGAACAGGATGGAGTAGAAAGGGGATTAAAAACAATGGGAAGCAGGATGGAGTATGAAAGGGGATTAAAACAATGGGAAGCAGGATGGAGTATGAAAGGGGATTAAAAACAATGGGAACCGGATGGAGTATGAAAGGGTATTAAAACAATGGGAACCAGGATGGAGTATGAAAGGGGATTAAAACAATGGGAACAGGATGGAGATGAAAGGGGGATTAAACAAGGGAACAGGATGGGTATGAAAGGGGATTAAAACAATGGGGAACAGGATGGGTATGAAAGGGGAAAAACAATGGGAACCAGGATGGAGTATGAAAGGGGATTAAAACAATGGGAACCAGGAGGAGTATGAAAGGGGATTAAAACAATGGGAACCAGGATGGAGTATGAAAAGGGGATTAAAACAATGGGAACCAGGATGGAGTATGAAAGGGGATTAAAACAATGGGAAACCAGGATGGGTATGAAAGGGTTTAGACAATGGGAACCAGGAGGAGAGATGAAAGGGGATTAGAACAATGGGAACCAGGATGGGAGTATGAAAGGGGATTAAAAAACAATGGGAACCAGGATGGAGTATGAAAGGGGATTAAAACAATGGGAAACCAGGAGGAGTATGAAAGGGATTGAACAATGGGAACCAGGATGGAGTATGAAAGGGGATTAAAACAATGGGAAGCAGGATGGAGTATGCAAGGGGATTAAAACATGGGAAGCAGGAGGAGTATGAAAGGGGATTAGAACAATGGGAACCAGGATGGAGTATGAAAGGGGATTAAAACAATGGGAACCAGGATGGAGTATGAAGGGGTATTAGAACAAGGAACCAGGATGGAGTTATGAAAGGGGATTAGAACAATGATGGGAGTATGAAAGGGGATTAGAAACAATGGGAACCAGGATGAGTATGAAAGGGATTAGAACAATGGGAACCAGGATGGAGTATGAAAGGGGATTAAAACAATGGGAACCAGGATGGAGTATGAAAGGGGATTAAAACAATGGGAACCAGGATGGAGTATGAAAGGGATTAGAACAATGGGAAGCAGGATGGAGTATGAAAGGGGATTAAAACAATGGGAGCAGGATGGAGTATGAAAGGGGATTAAAACAATGGGAAGCAGGATGGAGTATGAAAGGGGATTAAAACAATGGGAAGCAGGATGAGTATGAAGGGATAAAACAAGGGAAACCAGGAGTGGAGTATGAAAGGGGATTAGAACAATGGGAAGCGGATGGAGTATGAAAGGTGGATTAAGAAACAATGGGAACCAGGATGGAGTATGAAAGGGGATTAAAACAATGGGAACCAGGATGGAGTATGAAAGGGGATTTAAACAATGGAAGCAGGGAGGAGTATGAAAGGGGATTAAAACAATGGGAACAGGATGGAGTATGAAAGGGGATTAGAACAATGGGAACCAGGATGGAGTATGAAGGGGATTTTAGAACAATGGGAACCAGGATGGAGTATGAAAGGGGATTAAAACAATGGGGAACCAGGATGGAGTATGAAAGGGGATTAAAACAATGGAAGCAGGATGGAGTATGAAAGGGGATAAAACAATGGGAACCAGGATGGAGTATGAAGGGGATTAAAACAATGGGAACCAGGATGGAGTATGAAAGGGGATTATAACAATGGAAGCAGGAGGAGTAGAAACGGAGAACAATGGGAACGATGGTATGAAAGGGGATTAGAAAATGGGACAGGATGGATAGAGTAAAAGGACACAGTCGTGTTAACCGATAAACGACATGCAGCTTAGATTTGAACAGTACAGACGTGCGGGACACACATCGTGCATTTCACTGGACTTAGAACATTTTTAAACTGGGTCCAACAGGTGAATGAACTGATATAGCTGACCAGATGGATCAGAGATTTACACGTCCGTTTATCAGGATTATTAATGGGTCCCCGACGAATTGAATATCATACACGGGGTCTATACAGGTATTCATTAACTGGGTCCCACCGTACGATAAAAACTGGCGCACGACGATTTAAATATCCATTACACTGGGTCCCGTCTATATCAGATGATCCATACACGTCACGCTATATCAGATTATTCATTACATGGGTGCCGTCTATATCAGATTATCATTACACTGGTCCCCCGTCTATATCAGAATCATTACACTGCGGTCCCGTCTAGATCAGAATCATTACACTGGTCCCGTCTATTCAGAATCAACACCCCAGCTGACAATCTATAAATTTTACATGGGCCCGTCTATATCAGATATTTCATTACACTGGGTCCCGACGAATCTATTTTTAGTTTAATTTCAGTTTTATTAATGTAGTTTTTGTAATTTTTAATCTTTTTTTAATAGCCATTAAACTGGGTCCTGTCTATCTTATCAGTTATCCATTACACTGGGTCCCGTCTATATCAGATATCATTACTACACTGGGGTCCCGTCTATATCCAGATATTCATTTACACTGGGTCCCGTCTTAATCAGAGATTCATTACACTGGGTCCCGTCTACGATCAGATATTCATTACACGGGTCCGACGATATATTGAATATCCATGACACTGGGTCCCGACGATATTGATATACCATTACACTGGGGTCCCGTTCTATATATCACGATATTCAACACTAGGTCCCGACGATATTGAATATCATTACACTGGGTCCTCGTATATCAGAGTATTCATTACACTGGGTCCCGACGCTATTGAATATCCATACACTGGGTCCCGTCTATATCAGAGATCAATTACCACTGGGTCCCGACGTTATTGATATCCATTACACTGGGTCTCCGTCTATATCAGATAATCCATTAATTATATCATACACTGGGTCCGTCTATATCAGATATCATTACACTGGGGTCCCCGTCGATATCAGATATTCATTACACTGGGTCCCGCTATATCAGATATCCATTGACAGGGTCCCGTCATATATCAGATATTTCATACACTGGGTCCGACGATATTGAATATCCATTACACTGGGTCCCGTCTATATCAGAGTCTTAAACTAGGTGCCCGACGATATTGAATATCCTTACATGGGTTCCGTCTAATCAGATATTTCATTCACTGGGTCCGACGATATTGAATATCCATTACACTGGTCCGACGATATTGATATCCATTACACTGGGTCCCGACGATATTGAATATCCATTACACTGGGTCCCGACGATATCGAATATCCATTACACTGGGTCCCGACGATATTGAATATCCATTACACTGGGTCCCGACGATATTGAATATCCATTACACGGGTCCCGTCTATATCAGATATTCATTACACTGGGTCCCGACGATATTGAATATCCATTACACTGGGTCCCGTCTATATCAGAGATTCATTACACTGGGTCCCGACGATATTGAATATCCATTACACTGGGTCCTTCTATATCAGAGAGAATTACATAGGTTCCGACGATATTGAATATCCATTACACTGGGTCCCGTCTAATCAGATATTCATTACACTGATCCCGACGATATTGAATATCCATTAACATGGTCCCGACGATATCGAATATCACATACCTGGGTTCCCGACGATATTGAATATCCATCATCTACACGGGTTCCCGAAGATATTGAATATCCATTACACTGGGTCCCGTCTATATCAGATATTCATTACACTGGGTCCGAACGATATTGAATATCCATTACACTGGGTCCTTCTATATCAGAGATTCATTACACTGGGTCCCGACGATATTGAATATCCATTACACTGGGTCCTTCTATATCAGAGATCATACACTAGGTTCCGACGATATTGAATATCCATTACACTGGGTCACGTCTATATCAGATATTCATTACACTGGGTCCCGTCTATATCAGATATTCATTACACTGGGTCCCGACGATATTGAATATCCATTACACTGGGTCCCGTCTATATCAGAGATTCATTACACTAGGTCCCGACGATATTGAATATCCATTACACTGGGTCCCGTCTATATCAGATATTCATTACACTGGGTCCCGACGATATTGAATATCCATTACACGGGTCCCGACGATATTGAATATCCATTACACTGGGTCCCGACGATATGATCCATACACTGGGTCCCGACGAACGAATATCCATTACACTGGTTCCCGACGATATTGAAAATCCATTACACGGGTCCCGACGATATTGAAATCCATGACACTGGGTCCCGTGCTATATCAGATATCATTACACTGGGTCCGACGATATTGAATATCCATACACTGGGTCCCGTCTATATCAGAGATTCATTACACTGGGTCCCGACGATATTGAATATCCATTACACTGGGTCCTCTATATCAGAGATTCATTACACTAGGTTCCGACGATATTGAATATCCATTACACTGGGTCCCGTCTATATCAGATATTCATTACACTGGATCCCGACGATATTGAATATCCATTACACTGGGTCCCGACGATATTGAATATCCATTACACTGGATCCCGACTATATCGGATAGCCATTATACTGGGTCCCGACTATATTGAATATCCATTACAGCTTGGTCGTCTCCGAGATATTGAATATCCATTATGGGTCTTCCGACTATATTGAACCAATTACACTCGGTTCCCGCTATATCAGATATTCATTACATTGGGTCCCGACGATATCGAATATCCATTACACTGGGTCCCGACGATATTGAATATCCATTACACTGGGTCCCGTCTATATTAGATATTCATTACACTTGGCCCCGACGATATTGATATCCATTACCACTGGGTCCTGACGATAAAGAATATCCATTACACTGGGTCCCGACTATATTGAATATCCATTATACTGGGTCCCGACTATATCGGATATCCATTACACTGGGTCCCGGCGATATTGAATATCCATTAACTGGGTCCCGGCGATATTGAATATCCATTACATGGGTCCTGACGATATTGAATATCCATTACACTGGGTCCCCGACTATATTGAATATCGTCCCGACCTATATCGAATATCCATTATACTGGGTCCCGACTATATCGGATATCCATTACACTGGGCCCTGACTATATCGGATATCCATTACACTGGGTCCCGACTATACGGAATCCATTACACTGGGTCCCGACTATACTGAATATTCATTATACTGGGTCCCGACTATATCGGATATCCATTACACTGGGTCCGACTATTTGAATATCCATTACACTGGTCCGACTATATTGATATCCATTACACTGGGTCCCGACTATACTGAATATCATTATACTGGGTTCCCGACTATATCGGATATCCTTACATGGGTCCGTATATTGAATATCCATTACACTGGGTCCCGACTATATTGATGATATCCATTACACTGGGTCCCGACTATATTGAATATCCATTACACTGGGTCCCGACTATATTGAATATCCATTACACTGGGTCCCGACTATATTGAATATCCATTACACTGGGTCCTGACTATATAGAATATCCATTATACTGGGTCCCGACTATATCGAATATCCATTACACTGGGTCCCAGCTATATTGTAATTTATCTCATTACACTGGGTCCCGACTATAGTTGAATATCCATTATACTCGGGTCCCCGACTATATTGAATATCCATTATACTGGGTCCCGACTATATTGAAAATCCATTATACTGGGTCCCGACTATATTGAAAATTCATTATACTGGGTCCCGACTATATTGAATATCCATTACACTGGGTCCCGACTATATTGAATATCCATTACACTGGGTCCCGACTATATTGAATATCCATTACACTGGGTCCCGACTATATTGAATATCCATTACACTGGGTCCCGACTATATAGAATATCCATTACACTGGGTCCCGTCTATATCAGATATTCATTACACTGGGTCCCGACGATATTGAATATCCATTACACTGGGTCCCGTCTATATCAGATATTCATTACACTGGATCCCGACTATATAGAATATCCATTAAACTGGGTCCCGACTATATAGAATATCCATTACACTGGGTCCCGACTATTGAATATCCATTACACTGGGTCCTGACTATATAGATATCCATTATACTGGGTCCCGACTATATAGAATATCCATTACACTGGGTTCCGACTATATCTGAGATTCTGTAAGGTATTAGAATTTCAACATGATGAAGTCCAGTAACCTGAACAGACTGATAGAGGTATAATCGGATCAGTTAATATTGTTGGTTTTTGGCACTGTGCAAACTTGCCAATGACAGAACATTCAGGTTGCTCTGGTTTTCTTCTGGTTATTACAAAGGCAAAGGATGGAAACTAAACATATTTGCCTCTATACCTCCAGGTAATGGCACAAGACAAGGGCGGAGTTATGCAGAACGTCACAATGACCTAATCTCTAGCAACCTGGCAGAATATCTGGGGTAAGCAATAAAACATTCATTTTGTGCCATTTATATTTTAAAGGGAATATTTACCCTTAAAACAAATAAAATGGTCAATTGTGAGTTACAACCTCAACGGATACATTCAGCACATTATTACCTGTATTACTAACAAGTATTAAGATTTACAATGTTAATGTATAGATAACAAGATAATGGAATGTATGTACCACTAACAATGTAAATGGAATTACCACTAACAATGTATAATGTAATAGATAATGTATAATGGAATGTACACAACATGTATAATGTAATAGATAACAATGTATAAGGAATGTATGAACACTACATGTTAATGGAATGTACACTAACAATGTATAAGTAATAGATAACAAGTGTATAATGGAAGTACATAACAATGTATAATGTAATAGATAATGTATAATGGAATGTACCACTAACAATGTATAATGTAATAGATAACAATGTATAATGGAATGTACCACTAACAATGTATAATGGAATGTACCACTAACAATGTATAATGGAATGACCACTAACAATGTATAATGGAATGGTACCACACAATGTATATGGAATAGATAACAATGTTATGGAATGACCACTACAATGTATAATGGAATAGATAATGTATAATGGAAGTACCACTAAATGATAATGTAATAGATAACAATGTATAAAGGAATGTACCACAACAATGTATAATGGAATGTACCACTAACATGATAATGAAATAGAGAACAATGTATATGGATGTACCACTAACAAGTATAATGGAATGTACCACTAACAATGGATAAGGAAGTACACAACAATGTATAATGGAAGTCACATAACAATGTATATGAAATAGATAAACAAGTATAATGGAATGTACCACTAACAATGTATAATGTGGAAGTACCACTAACAATGTATAAGTAATAGATAACAATGTATAATGAATGTACCACTAACAATGTATAATGGAATAGATAACAATGTATAATGGAATGTACCAATAACAATGTATAATGGAATGTATAGTACACTAACAATGTATAATGGAATAGATAACAATGTATAATGGAATGTACCACTAACATGTAATGGACTGTACCACTAACAAGTATAAATGGAATAGATAACAATGTATAATGGAATGTACCACTAACAATGTATAATGGAATGTACCACTAACAATGTATAATGTAATAGATAATGTAAATGGAATGTACCACTAACAATGTATAATGGAATAGATAACAATGTATAATGGAATGTACCACTAACAATGTATAATGGAATAGATAACAATGTATAATGGAATGTAACTAATAACAATGTTAATGGAATGTACACTAACAATGTATAATGTAATAGATAACAATGTATAATGAAATAGATAATGTATAATGGAATAGATAACAATGTATAATGAAATAGATAACAATGTATAATGGAATGTACCACTAACAATGTATAATGGAATGTACCACTAACAAGTATAATGGAATGTACCACTAACAATGTATAATGGAATGTACCACTAACAATGTATAATGTAATAGATAACAATGTATAATGGAATGTACCAATAAATGTATAATGGAATGTATGTACCACTAACAATGTATAATGGAATAGATAACAATGTATAATGGAATGTACCACTAACAATGTACAATGGAATGTACCACTAACAATGTATAATGTATATCTGTTGTATTCAATTAGATCAACTGGACTTGAAATGTAGTTCTTGAATGTAGTCCAGTTGATCTAATTGAATACAACAGAAATACCATGACCTGGATGAATGAGAACCTTCACAAGCAATGTATAATGTAATAGATAATGTATAATGGAATGTACCACTAACAATGTTATATAATGGAATAGATAACAATGTATAATGGAATGTATGTACCACTAACAATGTATAATGTAATAGATAACAATGTATAATGGAATGTATGTACCACTAACAATGTATAATGGAATGTACCACTAACAATGTATAATGGAATAGATAACAATGTATAATGGAATGTATGTACCACTAACAATGTATAATGTAATAGATAACAATGTAAATGGAATGTATGTACCACTAACAATGTATAATGGAATGTACCACTAACAATGTATAATGGAATAGATAACAATGTATAATGGAATGTACCACTAACAATGTATAATGGAATAGATAACAATGTTAATGGAATGTACCACTAACAATGTATAATGGAATGTACCACTAACAATGTATAATGTAATAGATAACAATGTATAATGGAATGTACCACTAACAATGTATAATGGAATAGATAACAATGTATAATGGAATGTACCAATAACAATGTATAATGGAATGTATGTACCACTAACAATGTATAATGGAATAGATAACAATGTATAATGGAATGTACCACTAACAATGTATAATGGAATGTACCACTAACAATGTATAATGGAATGTACCATAAAATGTATATAATAGATAATGTAAATGGAATGTACCACTAACAATGTATAATGGAATGTACCACTACATTATAATGGAATGTACCCTAAACAATGAAATGGAAGTACCACTAACAAGTATAAGGAATGTACCACTAACAATGTATAAGGAATGTACCACTAACAGGACTGGGTGTGAGACTTTCCACATTATCCTGCCATTGGTTGTTTGAATTCGTGTCATTTAGAACTTTCCCCTTCGCAGTTACTTTATAATAATATCTTTATACTTACATTACAATAGCGACTAACACCCGTCTTATGTTTGTAGATTGGGGGTCTCAGCTCAGAATGAACAGTGTGGTCACAAGAACAAAGAGGAGATTGAACTTGGATCAGAGAGACTGACGAGCGAAGCGGAGATCACGGGTATGAGCTTTGGTCCAATTCAGTGTCAACACATGGAGCTAATTCTGGCTTCATATTAGAGCTTAATTCACCTTATTCATTTAGATGTCACTGAAATATAAATCTGTGTCCCGTAATGTGTAAGTTATAATGGTCCCTAAGGATTATAATGGTACATAGGATTATAATGGTACATAAGGATTATATAAGTGGGTATCCATAAGGATTATAATGGACCCTAAGGATTATAATGGTCCTAAGGATTATTAATGCGTACCGAACAGAGAATGAATGGACCAGAGACAGAGAATGAATGGAACAGAGACAGAGAATGAATGGAACAGAGAATGAATGGAACAGAGAATGAATGGACCAGAGACAGAGAATGAATGGAACAGAGACAGAGTGAATGGAACAGAGAATGAATGGAACAGAGACAGAGTGAATGGAACAGAGAATGAATGGAACAGAGACAGAGAATGAATGGAACAGAGACAGAGAGAGAGCGAATGGAACAGATAATGAATGGAACAGAGACAGAGAATGAATGGAACAGAGAATGGATGGAACAGAGACCGAGAATGAATGGAACAGAGAATGAATGGAACAGAGACAGAGCGAATGGAACAGAGAATGAATGGAACAGAGACAGAGAGAGAGCGAATGGAACAGAGACAGAGAATGAATGGAACACAGACAGAGAATGAATGGAACAGAGACAGAGAGAGAGCGAATGGAACAGAGACAGAGAATGAATGGAACACAGACAGAGAATGAATGGAACACAGACAGAGAATGAATGGAACAGAGACAGAGAATGAATGGAACAGAGACAGAGAATGAATGGAACAGAGAATGAATGGAACAGAGACAGAGAATGAATGGAACAGAGACAGAGAATGAATGGAACAGAGACAGAGAATGAATGGAACAGAGACAGAGAATGGATGGAACAGAGAATGAATGGAACAGAGACAGAGAATGAATGGAACAGAGACATGCTCATACCTGCCTGTTGGTGGTTGCTATTCCTGGGAAACATCCGTGGCTCCAGCTAAATTCGGACACTCCCTTGGTACCTCTCTGACCCAGAAGGTGTAGTTCATGGTTGGGCCTGCAGATGTCCACTTTAAGGGAGGTCTTTTGCCTAGCTCTAATCCGGTTGGGGGAGGTGTGTATCGAACCCACCCCACAGGGCTCACACGACCCGCATCCCAAGCCAGCGACGGCAATGACCTTGTATGTGACATCCCTGCCCCACCTGTGTCCGAAAGTTGGATCCAATCCAATCACAGAGGTACCATTACCGCTGGATATCGAGTGACCGGGAGCAGAAGGGGGGTCCTAAAGCCAGAAATCCAAGAGTCAAGTGTTTATTACCCTGTAAGGGACATTATCCCTTCTATATTCACTGTAAGGGTAACATTATCCTTAATCTTACACTGTAGGGGTAACATTATCCCTTATATATTACCTTTAATCTAAACTTATCCCTTATAATTACACTTTAGGGGAACCTTATCCTTATAATATTACACTGTAAAGGGGAACATTATCCCTTAATATTACACTGTAAGGGAACATTATCCTTATTATTACACTGAAAAGGGACCGTTATCCTTATATATTACAACACTGTAAGGGGAACATATCCCTTATATATTACACTGTAAGGGGCCACAATTATCCTTATATTTCCACTGTAAGGGGACATTATCCCTTATTATTACACTGTAGGGTTAACCTTATCCTATATAATTCACATGGAAGGGGAACATTATCCCTTATATTTCACTGTACTGGGACGATTATCCCTTATAATACAACACTTTAAGGGAACATTATCCGTATATATTACATCTGTACTGGGAACATTATCCCTTATATAATTAAACTGTAGGGGACATTCTTCCTTATATATTACACTGTAAGGGGAACGTTATACTTATATTTACATGTAAGGGGACATTATCCTTATATATTACATGGTAAGGGGAACGTTATCCCTTATATATTACACTTACGGGGAAAACATTATCCCCCTTATATATTATCACCTTTATGGGAACTTATCCCTTATATATTCAATTACCGTAAGGGGAACATTAAGCCCTTATATTTACATTGTAAGGGAACGTTATCCCTTATATCCTTACACTTTAAGGGGAACATATCCTTATATTTAACTTTAAGTGGACATTATCCTATATCTTACACTGTAGGACCATTATCCCTTATATGCGCGATTACACTGTAAGGGGATCATTACCCTTATATATTTACACTGTAGGGGAACATTATCCCTTATATATTACATGTAACGGGAACATTATCCCTTATAATTTACCTGTAAGGGGAACGTTATCCTTATATATTACCTGTAAGGGGAACATTAGCCTTATATATTACACTGTAAGAGGGTACCATATCCTTTATATTACACGTAAATGGACATTCCCCCTTATATATTACATTGTAAGGGGATCTTATCCCTTATATATTACCTGTAAGGGGACATTATCCTTATATAATTAAACTGTAAAAGGGGACATTATCCTTATATCTTACACGGTAAGGGGAACATTATCCTTATATATTACACGTAAGGGTAACATTATCCTTATATATTACCACTGTAAGGGGAACATTATCCCTTATATATTACAAACTGTAAGGGTGAAACATTATCCTTATATATTAACCTGTAAGGGGAACTTATCCCTTATATATACCATTACCCTGTAAGGGGAACGTTATCCCTTATATATTACACTGTAAGGGGAACATATCCCTTATATATACATACAACTGTAAGGGGACCATTATCCTTATATTTACACTTTAAGGGGAACGTTATCCCTTATAATTACATGTAAGGGGAAACATTATCCCTTCTATATCACTGTAAGGGGAACATTATCCCTTATATATTACACTGTAAGGGAACGTTATCCCTTATATAGTACACTGTAAGGGGAACTTATCCCTATATTTACACGTAAGGGAACATTATCCCTTATATATTACACTGTAGGGGAACTTACCCTTATAATATTACACTGTAAGGGGAAACATTATCCCTTATATATTACACTGTAAGGGGTACTTATCCTTATATTACCCTGTACGGGGAACATTATCCTTATATTCACACTGTAAGGGGAACATTTCCTTATATATTACACTGACGGGACATTATCCTTATATATTACACTGTAAGGGGTACTTATCCTGATATTCCCTGTAAGGGAAACATTATCCTTATATTCCACTGTAAGGGGAACATTATTCTTATATATCACACTGTAGGTAACATACTCCTTATATACTTTTAACAAAATTTAACAACTGTAAGGGGTAACAATACCTTATATGACACTGTAAGGGGTACATTATCCTTATATTACAACTTTAAGGGGAACATTACCTTATATATCCCACTGTAAGGGGAACTTACTCCCTTATATATTCACACTGTAGGGGTACATATCCTTATATTACACTTACTGGGAACATTAATCCTTCTATATACACTGAAGGGAACTTATCCCTTATATATTACACTGTAGGGGAACATTATTCCTTTATAATTACACGGTAAGGGGAACATTTATCCCTTATAATATTACCCTGTAAGGTACATTATCTTATATTACCTGTAAGGGAACATTCTTATATAGTACACTGTAAGGGGAACATTATCCCTTATAATCTTAACTGTAAGGGGAACATTAATCCCTTATATATCACTGTAAGGGGAACATTATCCCTTATATATACACTGGTAAGGGGACCATTATCCTTAGATATTACACTGAAGGGGAACATTATCCTTAGTATTACACTGTAAGGGAACATTATCCCTTAATATTACAACTGTAGGGGCACATTAGCCTTCATCTATACACGTAGGGGAACCTTATCCCTTTTATTACACTGTATGGGTAACATATCCCTTATATATTACACTGTACGGGAGGGAACAATTATCCCTTTATATATTACACTGTAAGGGGAACGTAATCTTAGATATTATCAACGGTAAGGGGAACAATTTCCTATATATAACACTGTAAGGGGAATATATCCCTTATATATACACTGTAGGGAACCTTATCCCTTATCTATTACACTGTAAGGGGAACGTTATCCTTATAATATTACACTGTAAGGGGAACATTCTCCCTTATATAGTCACTGTAAGGGGACCATTACCTTATATATTACACGTAAGGGGAACGTATCCTTATATATTCCACTGTAGAAGGGGAACTATCCCTTAATATATTACAACTGTAAGGGAACGTTATCCTTATATATTACACTGTAAGGGGAACGTCTCCTTATATAGTACCCTGTAAGGAACGTTATCCTTATATATTACACACACTGTAAGGGAAAGTTATCCTTATATATTACCCTGTACGGGAACGTTATCTTATATATTCACGTAAGGGGAACGTTCTCCTTCTATCTTACACGTAGGGAACGTTATCCTTATATATTACACTGTCCGGTGACGTTTATCCTTAATTATATTAACACTGTAAAGGGGAACGTTATCCTTATATATTCACTGTAAGGTGAACGTTATCCTTATATAGGCCACTGTAAGGGAACATTATCCCTTATATATTACACACTGTAAGGAACCATATCCTATATATTACCACTGTAAGGGACCATTATCCCTTAGAATTACACTGTAAGGGAACCTTATCCACTATATATTAACCTGTAAGTGAGAACATATCCCTTAATATTCACTGTAAGGGGAACGTTATCTTATATATTACAACACTGTAAGGAAACATTACCCTTATATATTTACACGTAAGGGGAACATTTATCCCTTTATATTCCTGTAAGGGGAACTTATCCCTATTATTACACTGTAAGGGAACATATCCTTATATATGAACACTGTAAGGGGAACCTTATCCTTATATATACACTGTAAGGGGACATTAAATCCTTATCTGTACACTGTAAGGGACATTATCCCTTATATATTACACTGTAGGGAACATGTATCCCTTATTATTACACTGTAAGGGGAACGTTAATCCTTATATATTACACTGTACATGGGAACGTTATCCTTATATATTAACACTGGAAGGGGAACATTATCCCTTATATATTCACTGTAAGGGGAACATTAATCCCTTATATATTACACTGTCAGGGAACATTTACCGTATATATTACAACACTGTAATGGGAACGTATCCCTTATCTATTACACTGTAGGGGAACGCTTATCCTTATATAGACCCTTTACGGGAACAATTATCCCTTAGAAATATTACACTGTAAGGGGAACATTATCCCTTAATATTATACTGTAAGGGGAACATTATCCCTTATATATACCTGGTAGAGGGGAACATTATCCTTATATATTACACTGTAAGGGGAGTAACGTTCTCCCTTATAATTACAATGTAAGGGACCATTATCCCTTTAATCTCTTACACTGTAAGGGGCCATTATCCCTTTATAGTACACTGTACGGAACATTATCCTTATATATTACCCTGTAGGGGAACATTATCCTTATATATTACAAAAACTGTAAGGGAACATTATCTTATATAGTACACTGTAAGGGAAACATCTTCCTTATAATATTACACTGTAAGGGGAACATTATCCTTATATATTACCGTAAGGGGACATTATCCCTTAGAATTCACTGTAAGGGTAACATTATTCCTTATATATTACCGTAAGGGGAACATTATCCCTTAGCATATTAACTGTAAGTGGACCTTAACCTATATATTACACCACTTAAGGGGAACATTAATCCCTTCTATATTACACTGTAGGGGAACATTATCCTTATATATTACACTGTAAGGGGAACATTAATCCTGTATATATTACACTTGTAAGGGGACACACATTATCCTTATTATTACACTGTAAACGTAACATTATCCCTTATATTGACCTGTAAGGGGAACATTATCTTATATATTACACTGTAAGGGGACATTAATCTTAGATATTACCTGTAAGGGGAACATATCCGTATTAATTCCACGGTAAGGGAACGTTATCCTTATATATTAACCCTGTAAGGGGAACTTTATCCTTTATATTACACTGTAAGGGGAACGTTATCCTTAATATATTACCACACTGTAAAGAGACCATTATCCATTATATTTACACTGTAAGGGAACATTATCCTTATATATTACCCTGTAAGGAGACATTATCCTTATATATATTACACTGAAGGAGACCTTACCCTTTATATTTATCCCTTTAAGGGAACTATCCCTTATAAATTACCCTGTACGGGAACGGGTTAACCTTATATTTAACCCTGTCCGGAGAAAGTTATCCATTATATATTACACTGTAAGGGGAACATTAATCCTTATATATTACACTGTAAGGGGACATTATCCTTATATATTCACTGTAAGGAGACTTATCCTTAATATTACACTTGTAAGGGGCACCTTATCCTTATATATTACAACTGTAAGGACCGTTATCCTTATATATACACTGTAAGGAAACATTATCCCTTATCTTACACGTCTAGGGAAACATTATCCTTATATATTACATACACTGTAAGAGAACATTACCCTTATATTTACACCCGGTAGGGCACTTATCCTTATATTTACACTGTAAGGGGAACATTAATCCTTAATATACACTGTAAGGGGAACAGTAATCCCTTATATATTACACTGTAAGTGGAACGTTATCCTTATATATTAACTGTAGGGGAACATTATCCCTTATATATTCCAACATAACACTTAAGGGGAACGTTATCCTTAATAATAGTACACTGTAAGGGGAACAGTATCCCTTATATCTTACAAGCTGTAAGGGGAACGTTACCCCTTATTATTACACTGTACGTAACATTCTCCTTATATATTACCTGTAAGGAGTACATATCCCTTATATATCAACTGTAAGGGGCACATTATCCTTATATATTCCACTGAAGGGGAACATTTCCTTATATATTTACCATACCCATGGGCTTTACCTACTGGGACTCCCAGAAACAGGCAAATCAGAGTTACAGGAAGGCACCAGGGAATGTTATTACCCAACCTCCTTTACCTACCTAACCTGTGTCATTACTACCTTGTCATTTACCTGACCGTCCTACCCTGTCATGACCTACCGTCATTATCTACCCGTCCATGTCATGACCTACCTGTCATTATGACCTGTCATTATCTACCGTCCCTGTCATTATCTCCCGTCCTGTCATACAACCGTCCACCTGTCATTCTACCGTCCCTGTTCATTATCTACCGTCCCTGTCATTATCTGACCTGTCATTATTATACGTCAGTCAGTACCTCAGTCCCGGTCATTCCTAACCTGTCATGATTACCGTCCCTGTCATGACCACCGCATGTCATATCTACCGGTCCCTGTTCATTATCACCGTCCCTGCATTATCTACGTCCCTTGTCCCTTACCTAACAGTCCCTGTCATTACCTTACCGTCCCTGTCATACCGACGTCCTGTAATTATTACCGTTCACTGTCATTATCTACCGTCCATGTTCATACCTACCGCTCCCTTGTATTATTACCTGTCATTATCTTACCGTCCCCCTTGTCATTATCTACCGTCCCTGCATTATCTACCGTCCCTCATTACCTACCGTCCCTTGTCATTACTACCGTCCCTGTTACTTATCTACAGTCCCTGTCATTATCTACCGGCCCCGGTCATTACCTACCGTCCATGTCATTATTTCCTACCTGCATATCTTACGTCCGTCATTACCTACCGTCCTGTCATTACTTACCGTCATATCTTACCGTCCGTCATTATACCCTTAACGTCCTGTCATACCTTACCCTGTGTTTATGATCTACCGTCCGTAATTACCTACCGTCCCTCCTGTTCATATCTACCGTCCACTGTCATGTCTACCGTCCCGTGTCATTATCAACGTCACTGTCATTATCTTACCGCCGGTCATTATCGACCGTCACTGTCATATCTACAGTCCTGTCATTACATACCGTCATTATCTACGTCCCTTCAGTACAACGTCCTGTCAGGATCTACCGTACCTGTCATTACCTACCGCCCTGTAATTACTACCGTCCTGTCATTACTACCCGTCTTCCCTGTCATACCTACCGTCCCTGTCCTTAATACCGTACCTTGTCCATTACCTTACCGTCCCTGTAATTATAAAGTCCCTTGTCATTATCTACCTGTTCATTACTACCGTCCCTTGTCATTATTACCCGTCCTGTCATTACTACCGTCCTGTCATACCTACCGTCATTATTACGTCCGGTATTATCTACAGTCCTTGCATGATTACCGTCCAGTCATATCTACCTGTCATTATCTACCGTACCTGTCATTATTACCGTCCCTGTCATTATCTTACAGTGCCCTGCATATCTGACAGTCTCTGCAGTATCTACGTCCCTGTCATTACCTCCCGTCCCTGTCATTACCTACCGTCCCTGTCATTATCTACCGTCCCTGTCATTACCTACATGTCTAACACCGTCCATGTCATTATCTGCACTGTCATTAACTACCGTCCATGTCATTAATTACCGCCCTGTCATTCTCACGTCCCTGATTACCCACGACTGTCATTATTCTACCGTCCCTGTCATACTAACCTGTCGCATTATCTACCTGTCACTTCTTACCTGTACCGTGTCATTATCTACCGTCCCTGGTCATTATCTACGTCCCTGTCAATTACGGCCCGCTTATCTACCGTTCCCTGTCATTATCGTTACCGTCCCGTCAATTAAAGTCATGATCTACGTGCTCATTACCTAAGTCATATACCTACCGTCTATTACTACCTCGTGCATACCTACCGTCCCTGGAATTATTCATCCGTCACTGTCATTACTACGTCTTACCATTACCTCAGTCCTGTCATACCGACGTCTAACCGTCTGTCATTACTATACTCGTCCCTTCATTACTACCGTCCTGTCAATCTCTACCGTCCTGTCTATACCTACGTCCCTGTCATTCTCTGTCAATCTACCGTCCCTGTCTTATCTTACCGCCCTGTCATATCCTACCGTCCCTTCATATCCTAACCGTCTCCTGTCATTAACCTACCGTCCCTGTCATTATCTAACGTCCCGGCATATCTTACCGTCCCTGTCATTACTCCGTCCCTGTAATGTACTCTACCGCCATATTGTCATTAGCTACCGTCCCTGCATTACTACCTGGTCATTATTACCGGTCCTGTCATTACCTACCGTCCCTGTCAATTACCACCTGTCTTATCCTACCGGCCTGTCTATTACCTACCGTCCCTGTCATTACCTACGTCCCTGTCATTATCTACCGGTCCGTCATCTACTCCCTTCTCACCGTCCCTGTCATTTTATCTACCGTCCATGTGCATTATCATACCGTCCTGTGCATATCTACCTACTGTCATTATCTACCGTCCCTGTCATTTCGTACCGTCCTGTCATTATCTACGTCCATGTCATTACTCACCGTCCCGGTCATATCATACCGTCCCTGTCATTACCTACCCCTGTCATTACCACGTCTGTCTTATACCGTCCCTGTCATACATAACGTCCCTTGTCATATCTACCGTCCTGTCATTATCTACCGTAATCCTACGTCCGTCATTACCGTCTGCATATCTTAGTCCGTACACATGTCTTGCTCCGTCTGTCATTATCTACCGTCCTGTCATTACCTACCGTCCCTGCTTAGATTACCTTACCGTTCTTGCTATTACCTGTAATACCGTTTACCGCCTCCCTGTCATTATTTACGTCCTGTCATTTATCGTACCGTCATCTACGTCACTAGTCTACCGTCTGACATTACCTACCGTCCCTGTCATGACTCAGTCCGTCATGTATCTACGTCCATGTCATTACTACCGTCTTATCTACCTCTACTGTCAATTATCTACCTGGTTGTCAAAACTTACCTACCGTCCCTTCATTATCTACCGTCCCATGTACTATCATGACCGTTCCCTGTCATTACTTACCATGTCATGATCTACCGTCCCGTCATTATACTACGTCCTGTTCTTATTACCGTCCCTTTGTCATTACTACCTGTCTCATTACGTCCCTGTCAGTATACCGTCTTTAGGTCATATCTACCGGCCCTGTCATATCTACCTGTATATTCCCTGGGGTAAATATACCCTTGCTACACGCCTTCATCTACGTCCCGGCATTAACTACCGTCCCTGTACTCCTAGTATACCGTCCATGTACAATTATTTACCCTACCGTCCTTCTTGACCTTACGTCCGATGTCAATTATCTACCGTTCCCTGTCATTATCTACGCCATCAGTCCTCTCTATCCTCCTGGTACTTACCTACCGTCACCTGTGTATCAGCACGTATTTACCGTCCCTGTCATATATACCGTCCCTGTCAGTTCACTTAACTACCGCCCTGTGCATTATCCTACACTGTCATTATACCTACCGTCCCGGTCATATCTACCGTTGTAATACCTACCGTTACCTGTCATTACTCTACCGTCCATGTCATTACAAACTATTCTACCGTCCCTGTTCATTACCATACCGTCCCTGTAATTACCTACCGTCCTTGTCATATATATCACTGTCATACCTACCGTCCCTGGTCATATCTACCGTCCCTGATATCACCTCTATTATCGACGTCCTCGTCATTATCTACCGTCCCCTGTCATATCTTACCGTCCCTGTCATATCTACCCGTCACGTCATTACCTTACCGTCCCGTCATCCTACTTCATTACTACCTGTCCATTACTACCAAGTCCCTGGTCATTACTACCGTGCCTGTGCATTACTACCGTCCCTGTATCTACCGCTGTATTCTAGTCTGTATTACTACCGTCCCTGTCATAACTACGTCCCTGTCAGTTACCCGTCCCGTCATTATTACCTCACTGTCATACCTACGTCTTCATTATCCTACCGTCCCTGGTCTACCGTCCTGATACCCTTCGTACGTCCATGTCATTATCTACCTGTCATGTATCTACCGTCCCTGTCTATCTTACCGTCCCTGCAATCTACTGTCATCTACCGTCCTTGTCATATTACTTTCAGTACCTACCGCCCTGTCATACCATACCGTCCCATGTCTTAACTACCGTCCCGTGTCATATCTACCTGATTATCCTCCGGTCGTTATTAACGCCTTTCAATCTGGGTCATTATCTACCCATCCCTTGTCCATTATCTACTGTCATTAGTCTACGTCCTGTCATATCGTACCGTCCGGTTATCTACGTACCTGTCTCACTGTCATGATCTACGTCCCTTTCATTACCTAGCTCCGTAATCTCCTCGTCATATCTATTCCCGTCATATCCTACCCTGTCATATCTACTGTCCCTGTCGATATTATATACCCGTTCTTCCTATGTCATGTCATATCTACCGTCCTGTCATTATCTAGCCCGTCACCCCCCATCCTACGTCCTTATCTACCGTGTATATACCGAACTGCATTACTACGTCCCTGTCCATGATACTTACCGTCCCGTCATTACTACTCACTGTCATACCTACGTTCCCTAGACATGTTTATCTACCGTCCCTGTCATTATCTACCGTCCTGTCATTAATCTACTTCCCTGTCATTATCTAAAGCCTGTCAGACCGTCCATATATCTACCGTCCTTCTGTCATCGTATCTACCGGTTCCCGTTGTCATTACATCTACCTCCTATTATCTTACCGTCCCTGTCATTGATCTACCTACATGGCATTATCTACCGTCCCTGTCATACTTAACGTCCCTGCTCGATACCGTCCCTGTCAATCTACTTACCTACCGCCATGTCAGACCACAGTCCTTCATACCTACCTCCGTCATTACCTTACGTCCAATAACTACCTCCTCATCACCTGTATATTCTGACCTGTCTTTAGTCCCTACCACGCCCGTATCTCCTGTCATTACTACTGTCATCCTCCCTGTCATACCTACGTCCTGTCCATTATCTACCGTCCTGTCATTACACCTTACTCAGTCCATGCCATGTATTTTACGCCCTGTCCTATTTAACTTCCCTGTCAATCTACCGTACCTGTCATTATCTACCGTACCCTGTCATTATTACCTGTTGTCCCGTCCAGTATACCTACCGTCCATGTCATATAGTCTGTAACGTACCCTGTCATACCTACCGTCTTCATTATCCGTCTGATATCTCTAGTCATATTCCGTCCCTGTAATTATTAACGTCCCTGTGCAGTACCTACCGTGCTCTACCGTCCTGTCATTATCTACAGTCATTATCGTCCTGTCATTATCTACTGTCAGGTATCTATCTACGTCCTAAAGTACGTCATTATCTACGTCCCGTCTTATCTACAGCTAATGTCATTTCTATCGTACCGTCCACTGTCATATCTCCGTCCCTGCATACTCTCAATGTCATATACCTGTCATTATCGGACCGTCCTGTCATCTACTGTCATTTACCGTCCTTTACCTCCGTCCCGTCAGTTACAGTTCATACTACCGTCCCTGTTCCTCTGCATTAATTCCACCCTGTATATCGTCCGTCATCATACACCCTGCTACACTCGTCATTCTCTCCTGTCATTATCTACCGTCCTGGTCATTAGTTACGTACTGTCTCTATCTTATCGACCCCGTCATTATTCCCGTCCCTGTCATTATCACGTCCGTCATTATCTAGCATAGTCACGTTCAACTTACCGCCCTGCATTCACCGCCGTACCTACGTCCCTGTCATTACTACCGTCCCCGTCATACTATACGCCTGTTTCTACCTGTCATTATTCCCGTCCTGTCTATCTACCTGTCAATTATCATAAGTCTACCTGTGCATTATACTACGGTCCCTGTCATTACCTTACGTCCTGTATTAATCTACTGTCTGTATCTACAGTCCCTGTCATTATAGTCCCGATCATGTCATAATACGTTCCTTATATCTACCGTCCTGTCATTACCTCCTACGTCCCGTGTCTTATCATACCGTCCTGTTCTACTACGCATTACTAGGTCCGTCTTCAGTATAGTCCTGTCATTATCTACCTGTCATTATCACCGTCATGTAATATACCGTCTGCGTCCCGTATATCTCCGACTTATCTACCTGTCAGATCTAAGTGTTACATACCGTCCCTGTAATTACTACCGCCCCTGTACATTATCTACCGATCCCGTCGCAGTACCAAGACCGCATCCTCCGTCGGTACCTTACTCGCACCTGGTCATGATCTACCGTCCTGCACTGTCATTTATCTACCGTCCCTCTGTCATTACTCTACCGTTCCCTGTCATTACCTACAGTCACCGGTCATACATGTCATTATTCTACCGTCTATCTTCTTACCGTCCACTGTCATTACCACAGCCCTGTCATTATCTACCGTCCCTGTCATTATTTACCCGGTCATGATTAGTCTGGATTACCAACCGTCCCTGTCATTATCTACGCTTCTTTATCTACCGTCCCATGTCATTACTACCGTTCGTATTCTCCTGTTCATGCTATTACTGTCAATAGCCCTGTCTTACTTACACTGTCTTATCTCTGCTTCGTCCTGATTACCATTACCTTCCTGTACCACCGTCCCTGTCATTATCTACCGTGTTTCGATATACCTGTCCGTATCTACCGTCCCTTATCTACCGTCCCTGTCATTATCTACCTCCGTCTACCTGTCCCTATTATTAGTTCCCTGTCTAAGCTTAATCTACCGTCCCTGTCAATACCGTACCTCTTATCGAGTCCTGTCATATTACGCCTGTCAATTACCGTCCCGTGATTCATCCCTGTCATACTACGCGTCATCTACCTGTCATTACCGTCCCTGTCTTCTACCTGTCATACTACCAGTCCCTGTATACACTACCGTATTACCCTGTCATACTTTATTACTACCTGTCTTTATCTACCGTCTCCGTCATATCTATACCGTCCTGCTTATGCCTTTTTATGCCCGACGACTCGCCTCTCAACGTCAATTACGTCCTTCAACGTCGCCGCCACTGTTACCTGGATATCTACCGTCCCTGTCATTACTACGAACGCCGTCATTATCATCGTCCTTCTATGCTGTATTAGACTACTCCTGTCTACCGTCCCTGTCATTATCTAGCCTGTCATTACTTACGTCCCTGTCATTACACGCCTGCATTATCTACCGTCCCTGTCATATATCTTACCGTACTCTGTCATGATCTACGTCATATCACAGTCCTGGTCATGCTACCTTCTACACGTCCCTTGATCTCGTTATCTACCGTCCTGTCATTTATCTACCGTCCTGTCATTTACTGTCTTACCATGTCATTATCTCAACGTCCCTGTCAGTACCGTCCGTCATTATCTACCGCTCTAGTCATTCTACGTCCTAACAGTCCCTGTCATTATCTAAGTCCGCTCGTACGTCTGCATACTTACCTGTCATTATCTCGTCCCTGTCATTACCTACCGTCCTTCGTACTCGTCAGATTAATTCTACCGTCCCTGTCATTACGTCTCTACCGTACCTGTAATTACTACCGTCACGGTTCCTGCAGTCCTATCATACGTCACCTGTCATATTTCACGCATAATACGTCCCGTCATTATCTCTACGTCCCTGTCATTATCTACCGTCCATGTACATTAGTCTACCGTCCCTTTCATCTATCCGTCAGGTCATATCTACCGTCCCTGTCATTATCTACCGTCCTGTCAATTACCGTCCCTGTTCATCTCCTCCTGTCTATGATCTATCCTGTCATTATCTACCGCAATGTCCCTGTCATTACCTACCGTCCACTGTCATGATTACCGTCTCGTCATAGCTACCGTCCGGTCATTAGCTCTACCGTCCTGTCAATACCTACCTGTATATATCGAAGGTCCTGTCCATTATCGACCGTCCCGGTTCTTACCTACGTCGACTATACCGTCCCTGTCATTATCTACGTCCCTGTCATTATCTACCGTCCCTGTCAATTATTACCCTCATTTTAGTCCCTGTACATTACTTCTACCTGTCATTATTCTACGTCCCTGTCATTATCTACCTGTCATTATCTACCGTCCCTGTCATTATTCTACCGTCCGTCTTATATACCGTCCTGGTCATTACTCTACCCTGTCATTATCTACCGTCCCTGTCATTATCTACCTGTCATTATCTACCGTACCTGCAGATCTCGTCCCTGTCTACTCGTGATTCATACTCGTCCCGGTCATTATCTACCGTCCTGTCATTACCTACCGCGCATCTCTCGTCATTCATATCTACAGTCCGTCATATCTACCGTCCCGTGGCATTAGTACCTTCTACTCCGCGCATCATCCTGCTTCTACGATTCATTATCTACCGTCCCTGTCATGTATCTACCATGTCATTATCTACGTCCCGTCAGTACTACAGTCAATGTCATTACCTACATCCATGCATTACCTACGTCCTGTCATTAGCCTACCGTCCCTGTCATTACCATACCGTCCCTGTCATTATCTACACGTCCCTGTCATTAGCTACCGTCCTGTATTATCTACGTCCCTGTCATTGACCTACCGTCCCGGTCATACCTACGTCCCTGTCATTACCTACCGTCCGTCATTATCTTAACCGTGTCATATATCACCTGTCATTATCTTACCGTCCTGTCAGTACTACCGTCCCTGTCATGACCTACGTCCACTTCATTATCTACCGTCCCTGTCAGTATTACCCCGTCGTATCCAGTCTGTCATTAACTACCGTCCCTGCATTACCACCTTGTCATATTACCGTCCCTGTCATACCTACCTTATTATACTACCGTCCTGTCATATCATACCGTCCATGTATTATCTACGTCCCTGTTCATTATCTACCGTCCGTCATTACCTACCGTCCCTATGTCATTACCTACCGTCCATGTCATTACCGTCCGTCCTGTCATTTACTAACGTCACCGGCCTCAATAACCTCGTCCCATGTATATTCTCTACGCCTCTGTCATTAGCTAACGTCATTATTAATCCTTCCTACTACCTGTCAATTACCTACCGTCACCTGTCATTAATCTACCGTCCCTGTCTTATCTACCGTCTTCATGATACAGCTTCATATCTACCGTCCTGGATTATTACCAGTCCCTGTCATTATCTACCTGATCATAACATTACCGGTCCCGTCATTACCTACCGTTCCATCGGTTCAATTTCTAAAGTCCCTGGCTTATCTACGTCCGTCCCTGTCATTAATTACCGTCCCTGGCATTATCTACCGTCCTTGTCATTACTTCTACCGTCCCTGTCATATCTACCTGTCATATCTACCGTCAATGTCATTATCTTACCGTCCTTAATTACCTACCGTCATGTCATTACCTTACCGTCCCCTTCATCTACCATACCTTCTGTATCATACCGTCCTGTCATTATGCTACCGTCCCGTGTCATTACACCGTCAGTACTCTACCGCCCTGTGTCATGATCTACCTGTCATTATCTACCGTCCCTGTCATTCTATACCTGCAATCGTTACGTTCCTGTCATTCTCTACTGTCATTATTCTACCGTCCATCAGTATATTACGTCCTGTCATATACCGTCCCCGCTTAGCCCGTATATCTACCGTCCCTGTCCATACTTACTACGTCCTGTCATTACACCTTACCGTCCGGGCATATCTACACTCCTGTCATTCCTACTGTCACCTGTCTACCTACCGTGTCATACCTACCGTCCTGTCTTACCTACGTCCCTTGTGACACTTTACCTCCGTCCCTGTCATAGCTACCGTCCCTGGTCATTATCTACGCTGGTCATATTCGGACTGTCAATCTTACAGTCCCGTCATTATCTACCTTATTATCTACCTGTCATATCATACCGTCCCTGTCATATGACTCACCTGTCATATCTACCTGTGCTACCGTCCTGTCATATTTCCTGTCCTAGTTATCACCTGGAGATCACCTGTCATTATCTTACCGTCGAATTACCTACCGTCCCTGTCATATACCTACTGTCATATCTACCGTCGTCATTTATCTAGCCCTGTCATTATCTACGTCCCTGTCATTACTCCGTCACCGACTACCGTCCCGTCAATACCTACGTCCCTGTCATTAATGACCGTCACGGTAACTACTCCGTTTAACCGCCGTCCTACCTACAGTCCTTAATTATCTACCGTCCCTGTCATATCTAGCCTGCATTATCTACGTCACTGTGGCATTACAGTCCACTGTCATTATCTACGTCCATGTAATTACTACCGTCCCTGTCTATACCTCCAGCTTTCTCCTGTCATTATCCTACGCTCCCTGTCATTATTACACGTCCCTGTCATTATCTACTACGTCATCCTCCTGTAATATTACCTCATTATCACCGTCCCTGTCATTACCTACCTCCGCTTATCTCTCATTCTCCGTCGATTATCTACCGTCCCTGTCATATCTACCGTCCCTGTCATTATTACCGTCCTGTCATTACCTACCGTCCCTGTCCATTATCTTAGCCGCTTCCTCCCTGTCATTATCTACCGTCCATTGTCATTTACTACCGTGTCCATGTCATCTACGTCCCTTACATCAGTCCTTCTCTAAGCAGTACATACTACCGTCCCGGTTCATTACTACCGTCCCTGTCATTTACTACAGCCGCATACCTCATCTGTCATTATCTACCGTTCCCTGTGCATTACTACCGTACCCCTGTCATATAGTCGTTCCCTGTCATTATCTACGGCCCCTGGTCATTACCTACCGTCCACTGTATATCTACCGTCCCGTCATTATCTACCTGTCATTTCATACCGCCCTGTCATTACTACCGCCTGTATTCAATACCCTGTCAGATCCCCCTGTTTATTATCCTAGTCTACTACCGTCCCTGTCAATTATCTCCTGTCATCCTGCATTAGCCTCTACCGTGCCCTGTCACTTTCTACCGTCCCTGTCATTATCCACGTCCATGATCTACCGTCTACTCGTCGCTACTAGTCACTGTTCATTGACCGTACCGTCCGTCCTAACTACCTGTCCTTATCGGGCATATACCGTCCTGTAATCTACCGTACCGTATGTACCCCTGTCATTACCTTACCGTCCTGCATTATCGTACCTTTCATATCTACCTGTCATTATCTACGTCCCTGCTCATCTCTCACCGTTATCTCCGTCATGTATTACTACCGTCTTAACTACAGTCCTGTCATATCTACCGTTATCTCCTGTCATTATCATACCTGTCTTCTCCGTCCTGTGATAACCTACCGTCCCTGTCATTATCTACATGTCTTACTGTCAGTATTACCGTCCTGTACATTATTCTACCGTCATTAACCTTCATTACCTACGTCCTGTCTATCTACCGTCCCTTGTCAGACCTACCGTCCATGCATGATCTAACCGCCCGTCATCTAGCCTGTCATATCTACGTCCCTGTTCATTATCTACCGTCCCTGTTTACTACGCCGATTATCTACCGTCCGCAGGTATCACGTCCGGTATTACCTCGTCCCTGGTCATTACCTTACCGTCCCTGTCAATTATCTACCGTCCCTGTCTTACAGTACCGCCCCTGTCATTATCCTACCGTCCATGTTCATTATCTAACGTCCCTGTCCTTATCCGACTGTCCCTGCATTATCTACGTCACTGTCAATTACCTACCGTCCCCCTGTCATACCTACCTCCTGTATATACGTCCTTCATTACCTACCTGTATACAGCTTCTACCCTTCCTATCTTACGTCCCTGTTCATTACCGTCCTGGTCATTATCTACCGCCTGTCATTATCTACAGTCCCTGTCATTATCTACCGCCGTCATTGATGATACCGTCCGTCATTACTCGTCCTCATTTACTCGTAGACCAGTCCATTCACTTCCCACTTAATCTACGTCCATGTCATACTACCTGCATTATCGTACATGTAGTTTCTTACCGTCCTGTTCAGATTACTCATGACTACCGTCCCTGTATGATTACCGTCCCGCGGTCTTCATCTATACCGGCCTGCTCATTATCTACCGCCTGTCAGTATACGTCTACCTGTCATTATCTACCGTCAGTCATTATCTCGTCCATGTCATTACTGACCGTCCCTTGCATTATCTCGACCATGTCATTATCTACGTCATTATCTTACGTCACTTTCAATGATCATACTCGTGCCACTGTTCATTACCTCAGTACCGTCCATGTACAGACCGTCCTGTCATTACTACCGTCCCTTGTTTCATGATTATTACCGTCCTCATAGCCCGTCCCTGTCATATTACCTGTCATTATCTACCGTCCCTGTCTATATCTCAGTCACTGCATTAATCTAGTCGATTACCGTCCCTGTCATTATCTACCGTTCCCTGTATTATCTACCGTCATGTCATTATCTACCGTCCCTGTCAGATTCCTACCGTCCTGTCATATTCCGTCCTGTCATTAGTCCCGTTCCATGTCATTACCTACCGTCATCTGTCATTATCTACCGTACTGTCATTATCTTACCGTCCCTGTCCATTACTCGACCTGTCACACGTCATGTCATTGACTAGCATTCACGTCATCCTGTCACTAGTTACTATCCATGTATTCCTTACCGTTCCGTCACATTCACCTGTCATTACCTCCCTGTCTCACCTGTCATTATCTACGTCCTATGTCATTATGACCGGCTGTCATTATCTACCGTCCTGTATTATTTCGCCCTGTCATTATCTACCGTCCCTGTCATTATCTACCGTCCGTCATTATCTACCGTCCCTGTCATTCAAAGTCGTCACGTACCGTCCCGGTCAGTATCTACCTGTCATATCTACTGTCATATTACCGTCCCTGTCATTACCTTACCGTCCCGTCATTACCTACCTGTCATTATCTACGCATGTCATACCTCCGTCCGGTTTTTTCATTACCTACCGTCCTGTTCAGTTGACTACCGCTGTACACTACCTCCATCATGTCCACTACGGATTACCTATGTTCTAGCCTCTTACTACGTCCGAATTATCTACCGTCCCTCGTCATTACTCGGTACCGAGCCGTCCCTGTATACACGCTGTCATCTAACGTCCCGTCATTGATTCTACATGAATTATTCACTCTCTGTCATACCTACGTCCTGTCTACACGTCCTGTCATGTAATTCGTCTACCGATGTAGGTCATTCCTTACCGTCCCTGTCATTATCATACCGTAATATTACCTGCTTAATCCTTCCTGCGCATTTACCTACCGTTCCCTGTCATATTACCGTCCCTGTTCACCCTATTATCTACCGGCCCTGTCATTATGCTACCGTGCCTGTCATATATCTACCGTATATCTCCTGTCATTACCTACCGTCCTGTCATACTACGTCCCTGCTATATCTACCATGTCGTATTATCTTACCGTCCCTGTCATTATACGTCCCTGTCATTATCTACCGTCCCTGTCATTATCTACCGCCCTGTCATTAATTAGTCCCTGTCATTACCTTACCGTCCCTGTCATGACTACCGTCACTGGTCATTATCTACACGGTCCCTGTCATCTATCTGTACAGTCCCTGTCATATACTACCGTCCCTGTCTATTCTAGTTCCTGTATCTACCGCCGTTCACTCATCTACCTCCTGTATATACGGCCATGTTCATACCTACGTCCCCTGTATTATCTACCGTCCATTGTCATTATCTACGACTTCATACTACGTCGCATTCCATACGTATCCTTGTCTTATCTCTCACTCATATACCGTCCTGTCATTAACACGTCCCGTCATCCTCGTCTGTTATACTCTGCTCATATCTACCTGTCCTGTCATACTACCGTCCCGTCATACCTTACCGTCCCTGGTCTATCTAACTCCCGTTCCTACGTCCATGTCATTATCACCGTACCTGTCATTATCTACCCCATGTCATTATCTACTGTCCTTACCACTTCATTCTACCGTCCCCGGTCAATAAAAACCTACCGTCTGCATTCACTTACCTCCCCCTGTCATATCTACCGCATTCTCCTCCCTGTCATTATCTAACCTGTGATCACCTCCCGTCATTATCTACCGTCCCTGTCATTACCTTAACCGTCCCTGTCATGTAGCTACCGTCCCTGTCATACATACCGTCCCTGTATATCTAGTATAACCTACTCACTCGTCATACTAGTCTTCATACTACGGTCCCCTGTCATGTCTACCGTCCCTGTATTCTAGGTCATACCTACCGTCCTGTCTAATTTACCGTCCCGGTCTACTACAGTACTGTCGATGAATTCTGTCATTATCTACCGTCCGTCATTATCTACATGTCATGTATAGTCCGTCATTTACCCGCATCTACCGTCCTAATTTCGTACTGTCATATACTACCTGTCATGTATACTCGTCCCTGTATTACCTACCGCCTGTATTATTACGTCGTCATTATCTACTGCATCTACCTGTCACTTACCTACGTCCCTGTCAATTACGTCCCTGTCTCATACTACCTGTCCGTATTAACCTGTCAATCTATCCTCTTATCTACCGTCCCTGTCATTATCTACCGTCCAGTCATTATCTACGCAGTCCCGTCCATGTCATTACCCACCGCTCTACTCCTGTCATACTACCGTCCCTGTCATTACTACCGTCCCTGTCATTATCTATTGCTATACTCCTGTCATTATTACCGTCCCTGTCATTATCTTACCGCCTGTCATTCTACAGCTACCTGTCTTTCACCTCCATGTCATTATCTACCGTCCCTTAGCTAAGTATCCCTGTCCATTATCTTACGTCCCTGTCATTATCTACCTGCATTATTCTAGCCGTCCCTGTCATATCTACCTGTCCATTACTCTACCAGTCCCTGTCATATCTAGTCCTCATTATTACCGTCCATGTCATTATCTAGCCTTGTCATTAGCCGTTCGTCTTACAGCTGTATTATCGTACCTGTCATTATACCGGTCCCTTCACCTACGTACATGTCATTATCTACCGTCCCTGTCATTTCCTACCGTCCCTGTCATTATCTACCGTCCCTGTCATTATCTAATGTCATGTTACTGTCCAATTATCTACCGTCCCCTGTCATTATCTGATCCGTCATTACCTACCGCCTGTCATTTCTACTCATTCTACCGTCCCTGTCATTATCTACCGTCCCTGTCATATTACTCGTCTATATACCGTCCTGTCATTATCTACCTGTCATTATCTACTGTCCCTGTCATTATACGCCCTGTTATACTTGTCATTATCCTCACCTGTCATTCTACGCGCTTATCTAGTCCCTGTCATTATGACGTCCTGTCATTATACTCTTATTACGTCCCTGTCATATCTACCGTCCCGGGTCATTATCTAGTCCTGTAATTATCTATCCCTGTTATCCCTGCTCCATCTCATATTACCGTCCCTGTCATTATCTACAGTCCCTGTCATTTTATCTACCGTACTCTTCTACGTCTAATTATCTACCGTCCCTGCATATCACGTGTCATCGTGACTCCTGTATTCTACCCTGTCATGATACCGTCCCTGTCATTATCTACCGTCATTACCTACCGTCCCTGTCATTATCTACCGTCCCTGTCATATATATACTGTCATTACTAACGCCCTGTCAGAGACTTTATGGGTACCCGCATTCTTATCTTACAATCTTCAGGCTTTACCCGAGAGAAGCCACAATGAATAGTAACCCAATAACATAAGAAGGATTGACGAGTAACGGTCACTCATTCATGGGTACTATGGTGTAGGGGGATTGTGGACCAGAACATCATCCTTTATATTATTTCAGCTATAAGAAGAATTTAAGGGATTGAGGAAGGACTTATGAGAAGTTCTAAGGGGTATAGTAAAGGGGCGACATCACTGGGTGGAGTATAAAAGAAGTAGTGGTCAAATTAATTAACACCAAGTAAGCTAGTAGTGGGTTTCCTATAAAGATAATGGGGGAGATTTCCGTGCCGATATCGCTCTAAGTAATAGGTAATCTCCAATCGTGTTCCCATTGTGTTTGCGTCCTGGGTGTAAATAGCACCAACACACAATGAGAATTGCAAGAAACTGGTTGAGGTTTCGCGTGCGAAAACCCACACATCTGCAGGGTTATTCAGTTAAAAGTTCTTTACCGAAATTGGTGCTAATTTCCCCAACCAATCAATCTTATTAACATTTGAAGCTAACATCTGATTGGTTGGGCAAAATTAGCCCATTTATAAACATAAGAACTTTATGAATAACCCTGTGGTTGTGTTGAAGTGGCGCACAACGATGATTAAAGATTTTGTGGGCACGCATAGTCAGTGTGTAGAGTTCATGTGATGCTGAAGCCTCATGACAATGGTACCATGGACTGCATAGTGAGCATGTATGTCATGTGAAGACTGATCGAGAGGGCCATGTAGGTCCATGAGAGACTGAATAGTAGGGCCATGTATCCCAGAGGACTGCATAGTAGGGCCAGTATCTCCATGAAGACGGCATAGTAGGGCCATGTTATAGTTCCATGGAAGACGCATAGTAGGGCCATGTGATAGTCCAGAAGACTGCATAGTAGGGCCATGTGATAGTCCATGAAGAACTTGCATGTAGGGCATGTCTAGTCCAGGAAGACTGCATAGTAGGGCCAGTGTATAGCGAAGGTCTTGGCACATGATCCTGAAGATGATAGTAGGGCCATGTATAGTCCATTGTGAAGAGCAGTAGTAGGGCGATGTATAGTCCATGAAGAATGCATGTAGGGCCCTGTATTAGTCCATGAAGATGCATAGCACGGGCCAGTATAGTCCATTGAAGACTTGATAGTAGGCGATGTTAGTCCATGAAGGACTGCACTAGTAGGGCGAGTGTAAGTCATTGAAGACATGCCATAGTAGGGCATGTATAGTCCATTGAAGACTGCATAGCGGGCCATGTAAGTCCATGAAGACTGCATAGTAGGGCCATGTATTAGCCATGAAGATGATTAGTAGGGCTATGTATGCTCATGAAGGAGCTGCATTCGTTAGGCCATGTCTAGTTCCATGAAGACTGCATAGTAGGGCCATGTTATAGTCAATGGAACGCATAGTAGGGCCATGTATAGTCATGAAGACTGCATAGTAGGGCTATGGTATAGTCCACTGAAGACTGCATAGGGGGCCAGTATAGTCCATGAAGACGGCATAGTGAGGGCGATGTATAGTCCATGAAGACCTGCATAAGCAGGAGCCAGATAGTCCATGAAGAGCTGATAGTAGGGCGAGGATTAGCCAGGAAGACGCATAGCAGGGCCATGTATAGTCCATGAAGACGCGAGCATGGCTATGTATTAGTCCAGGAAGACTGCATAGTAGGGCATGTATAGTCCAGGAACGACTGCATAGCAGGGCCAGTTATAGTCATGATAGACTTCATAGTAGGGCCTGATAGTCAGATAATAGGGCCTGTACTGAAGACTATAGTAGGGCCATGTATAGCATGACTGCTATGCAGTAAGTCCAGGATGCATAGTAGGGCCAGTATAGTCCATGAAGACGCATAGGCAGTGTGATGTATAGTCCAGGAAACGATACATGGCAGGATAGTCCTGAGATGAATGTAGCGCATGTATAGTCCCTGAAGACTGCATAGTAGAGTCAGTGTATAGTCATGAGACTGCATAGTAGTAGTTCATGTAGTCCATGAAGACTGCATAGAGTAGGGACCATGTATAGTACCAGTAGGACTGCATAGTAGGCACATGTAAGTCCAGGAGAATGCCATAGTAGGGCCATGTATAGTCAGAAGATCAGTAGGGCATTAAGTAAGGGCCTATAGGCGTATAGTCCAGGAAAGGACTCATAGTAGGGCCATGTATAGTCCCGGAAGCTGCATGGAGGTAGGCATGTATATCATGAAGACTGCCAGAGTAGGGCCATGTATCGTCCATGAAGACGCTGCATAGTAGGGCAGTATAGTCCATGAGACTGCATAGTAGGGGCTATGGTATATAGCATGAAAGACTGCTAGTAGGGCCATGTTATGTCCATGAAGACTGCAGTGTGTGGCGATGTATAGTCCATAGAAAGACTGCATAGTAGGGCTATGATAGTTCCATGAAGGGACTGCATAGTAGGGCGCATGTATAGTCCATGAAGACTGCAAGTAGGGGCCAGTAAGTCCAGGAGAACTGCCATATAGGGCCATTGTATAGTACAGTAGACTGCATAGTAGGGCCATGTATAGTCCCGGACGACTGCTAGTCGGGCATGTATAGTCCGGGAGGAAGACTGCATAGTAGGCATGATAGTCCATAAGAATGCATAGTAGGGCCATGTATAGTCAGGAAGACTGCAATAGTAGGGGCCATGTATAGTCAGGAAGACTGCATAGTTAGGGCATGGTAAGTCCAGGACGACCTGCATAGTCAGGGCCATTATAGTCCTGAAGATGCATAGTAGGGGGCCATGTATAGTCCATGAGACTGCATAGTAGGGCATGTATAGTCAAGAGAGACTGATCGGTAGGGCCATGTTGATAGTCCGGGAAGACTGCATAGTAGGGCCATGTATAGTCCAGGAAGAACTGCTAGCAGAGAGCCATGAGCATAGTCAGAGGAAGATTCAGAGTTGTGAATGTAGGGCCATGTATAGTCCAGGAAGACTGCATTTAGTAGGGCCTGTATAGTCCTGAAGACTGCGGATAGTAGGGCCATGTATGTCCATGAAGACTGCATAGGTCAGGGCACAGTATAGGTCCATGAAGCCTGATAGTAGGGCCATGTATAGTCCATGGAAGGACTGCATTGTAGGGCCAAGTATATGTCCATGAAGACATGCCATATAGGGCCATGTATAGTCCAGGAAGACGCATTTAGCAGGGCCATTGTATGGTCCATGAAGACGCATAGTGGGCATGTATAGTCGCATGAAAGACTGCATAGTAGGGCATGTATAGCATGAAGGGACTGCATAGTAGGGCAGGATATTCCATGAAGACGCATAGTAGGGCAGTATAGTCTCTGAGATGCATTAGTAGGCCATGTATAGCCATGACAGACTGCATAGTAGGGCCATGTATATGTCCATGAAGACGCCATAGTAGGGGAAGGACTGACGGGCTACTTTTGGGACCTTTTGACCAACCATTTCTTTTCTCTTCCAGCCCTGACACAGGTCATCACGTTCGACATGAAGGTTGGAGAGAACAGTATTAGTCTTTTGTGGCAGGACCTGAAAAACCCAATGGCATATCCTGGATATGAGATTAAATACATCGAAAAGGTAAGTGAGGAATAATTAATTGGAATAATTATTAAGTAATAACAATTACTGACAATACCCACCACAGAGGGACATCAAACTTCCTACCTATCATATTGTCAGGAAAGCCTGAGTGATGGCACGTCAATTCAATCAAGTATCAATAAGCCGTGTCCCACCTGAAGTTCATCACAACCCAGTCTTATTTGTGGGACATTAAGGAAATATTGAGATTTTGTTACCTTTTAACCCACTAGACATGTTATAAATGGATTAGAGGAACCGATTGATTAAGTAGTATGTTCGTATGTATCAAATATAATTAAATTAATAATGCAAGCAGCATACAAGCAACACGCCACCTTAAAATCCAAGCCAGACATGATCCAGATACGTCCTTGACCATGAATGAGTTGGGTGCTTTGTTCATTGAAAACAGGATAAGGAGATTTGCAGAGTTATTCAACCCTCAAATCAAGGAAAGAAAATGCAGTTGTGTCTGGACTCAAACCATCACCTGCTTACATGTCCACGGTCCAGGGGCCCGCACCTCAGATGTGTGGAAGGTTAGCAGACAGTAATGGAGGTTGAAACCAGTAAACCAAGTAAGTGAGAGGGTTAAAACCGAGCAAGCCAGATTACATGCTATGACGCGCATATAAATCCCAACAACTCAGTTCAGTGTTCGGAAAAGTTCAGATTTGAGGATGAAATCCGGTGTAAACCCAAATTCAATACCATAGCCCTACAAGACATTTATTACATTTATTATTGACATACGGTTCATGCATTTTAGGGTAACGGTCCATGTGAGCGAGCCAAGATAATTTCTTACCCGTCTGTGAGAGGAAGGAAAAGTCTAAAATGAATGGAAACGCAGTCATATACATGTGTAATTCCATCCAATGTAGGAAGGGTGTAACTATGTAGGAAGGTAAGTATACATATCTAGGAATGGTAGTAATTTTTTTACCCATCCATCGGGGTGATATAACATGGAAGGGTAATGTAAAACATTCCGTTGGAGGGATTATTACCTTCAGAGGAGTAATATAACCATATGTAGGAAGGGTAATGTAATATTAACCTCACGTGTGGAAGGTATGTAGGAAGGGATAATACATTATCTGTAAGTAAGATTACCATCCATTGTGGACGGAAGTATTATACCTTCTGTCGGTAAGGTGATACCATTCATGGGGTATTAAATAACATCCCAGAGGGAATACCTTCCATCTGTAGACGGGGTAATGTATTAAACCATCCATCTGAGGAAGGGATTAATAATATAACCCATTCCATCTGTAGGAAGGGTAGGTAAGTAATTACACACATTCCATTGTAGAAGGGTAGTAAATGAACCCATTCTATCTTGTAGAAGGGTAATGTAATATAACCCATTCATCGTAGGAAGGGTAAGTAATATAACCCATTTCCCATCTGTAGTAAGGGTAATGTAATATAACCCATTCCATCATCTGTAGGAAGGGTGTATGTAATAAACAATGCCATCTGGAAGAAGGGATAATGTAATATAAACATTCCATCCTGTAAGAAGGGTAATGTAATATAACCCATACCTCTGTAAGAAGGGTAATGAATATAACCAATTCCATCTAGGTAGGAAGGGTAATGTAAGTAAACACATGCATCTGTAGGAAGGGTAATGTAATAAACCCATTCCATCGTAGAAGGGTAATGAATATAACCCATCATGCAAGAAAGTGGAATACATCAGTGGAAGGGTGAATGTAATAATAAACCATCTCATACTTAAAGGAGGGGAATGGAATAGCACCACATTCATCTGTAGGAAGGGTTAAGTAATATAACCCACATTTCCATCTGTCAGAAGGGTAATTGAATATTAACCCATTCCATCTGTAGGAAGGGTAATGTAATATAACCAATCTAGAGACAATACCATTACTGAGGGGTATAATCATTCTACTAGGAAGGGTAATGTAATTAATTACGAGGCAGAATATTACCTCTATGTAGGAAGTGGTAATGTTCACACTAGATAAACAACCATCTAATCTGTAGGAGGGTAAGTAATATAACACCACGAGGTAGGATTCCCATTCCACTGTAGGAAGGGTAATGTAACTATAACCCATCCATCTGTAGGAAGCGGTGAATGTACATATACCCATTCTATCTGTAGGAAGGGTAATGATAAACCTTCCAAATTTGAGTATGTAAGTTCCCATTCATAGGGATAGAATGTAATTATAACCTCATTCTTCTGTAGAAGGGTAAATGTAACTATACCCTTCATCGTAGGAAGGGTAATTAATTAACCCATTCCATATGTAGGAAGGGTAATGTATATAAACCCATTCCCTCATGCTAGGAAGGGTAATGTAATATAACCCTTCCATCTGTAGGAGGGTAATGTAATAAAACCCATTCCATCTGTGGAGGGTAATGGTAATATAACCAATTCTATCTGTAGGAAGGGTAATGAACTTATCTATCTAAGAGTAGTAACCCATATATCTGTAGGAAGGGTAAGGTAATATAACCCATTCTATCTGTGAGGTAATGTTGTAATATCCCTGTGAAGTGTAATTATATAACCCACTATTGGAGAATATATAACATCGCATGTCAGGAAGGGAAATCGATGAAAACCATTCCATTCTGTAGGAAGGGTAAGTAATATAACCATTCCTCTGTAGGAAGGGTAATGTAAATAACCATTCTCTAAAGTAAGAATATCCATGGAGAGGGTAATGTAATATAACCCATTTCATATGTAGAAGGGTAATGTAATATAACCTCTTCTAGAGTTAATTTACCATCCATCTGTAGGAAGGGTAATGTAATATAACCCATTCTATCTGTAGGAAGGGTAATGTAAATAACCATTCCATCTGTAGGAAGAGGTATAATGGATAGCTAACCAATTCCCTCTCGTAGGAAGGGTAAGTAATATAACCATTCCGCTCTGTAGGAAGGTAATTGTTAATATAAAACCATTCCATCGAGGAGGGTTAATTAGTAAACCCAATTCTATCTGTAGGAAGGGTAATGTAATATAACCCATATATCTGTAGGAAGGTATGTAACATTCTACGGGGAAGTTGTAATAAACCCCTTCTATCTGTAGGAAGGGGTATCCATTATCTGGGTAAGTAATAAACCCATTTCTATCGTAGGAAGGGTAATGTAATAACCCAATCTCTTCGTAGGAAGGGTAATGAATATAACCCATTCTTAAGTGCTCATACCTGCCTGGTTGGTGGTTATATTCACTGAGGAAAACATCCGTGGCTCCAAGCTAAAGTCGGACACCCCGTTGGTAGCCTCTACCCAGAAGGTGTAGTTCATGTGGGCCTGCAGATTGGCCACTTTAAGGGAGGTCTTTGCTAGGCTCATCGGTTGGGGGGTGTATCGAACCCCATCCCCACAGGGCTCACACTGACCCGCATCCCAAGCACAGCGACGGCAAATGACATTGTATGTGACATCCCTGCGCCCACCTGTGTCCAAAGGTGGGATCCAATCCAAAGTCACAGAGGTACCATTAACGCTGGAGATCAGATTGACCGGAGCAGAGGGGGGTCCTAAAGCCAGAAATCCAAGAGTCAAGTTATTATTACCCTGTAAGGGGAACATTATCCCTTATATATTACACTGTAAGGGGAACATTATCCTTATATATTACACTGTAAGGGGAACATTATCCTTATATATTACACTGTAATCGTAACATTATCCCTTATATATTACACTGTAAGGGGAACATTATCCTTATATATTACACTGTAAGGGGAACATTATCCCTTATATATTACACTGTAAGGGGAACATTATCCTTATATATTACACTGTAAGGGGAACGTTATCCTTATATATTACACTGTAAGGGGAACGTTATCCCTTATATATTACACTGTATGGGGAACATTATCCCTTATATCGCGCTGTAAGGGGCGCGTTATCCTCGGTATTATATTGTACTGAAATGTTTCCTTTCCTCTCCTGACAGCAGAAAAAAAAACTGATCTCGGATATAACAAAGAGCAGACAGAATGTGGTCATGGCGAGCAGTAAAGGTTAGTTAAGTAGACCGTGTTTTCCTTTCCATATTAAACTGGGTTGAGAGACCAGATCCTCTGGGTTTAAACTTTTATGTATATTTTTTTTTCTTTGACATTCAAGCAGAATAAACTCACTCAGTCTCCCCCCATTCTAGAAAGGAAGATGAAGCCTCTGCTCCCTAGAGTCAACTCCTATTTCATCCCAGTGCACTTTCCCGTGGCTCAGCCTGTTCTCATTCCAGCATTAGAGTCATTGCCTTATGAATCAGGACCATCGGACAGCCAGCGCAGCAGCAAACGTGTTAAAATCGCCCCTAAGGTAAGTGTCGTATTGATGTAATATCAATAAGTAGGAATGTGTTCTAGCAATGTAATATTGATATATAGAGACCAGGTCTAGCAATGTAAGACAATTGACCCTTACAGTTGTAATATATAAGGGATAATGTTCCCCTTACAGTGTAATATATAAGGATAATGTTCCCCTTACAGTGTAATATATAAGGATAATGTCCCCTTACCAGTTGTAATATATAAAGGGATAATGTTCCCCAAGTTATATATAAGGGACATGTTTCCCTTACAGTGTAATAATAAGGACAATGTGCCCCTTACAGTGTAATATATAAGGGATAATGTTCCCCTACAGTGTAATATATAAGGATAATGTTCCCCTTACAGTGTAATATATAAGGGATAATGTTCCTCTACAGGTTAATAAGGTAAGTCCCTTACGGTAATATATAAAGGGATAAATGTTCCCCTTACAGTGTAATATAAAGGATAATGTTCCCCTTACAGTGTAATATATAAGGGATATGTTCCCCTTACAGTGTAATATATAAGGGACAATGTGCCCCTACAGTGTAATATATAAGGGATAATGTTCCCCTTACAGTGTAATATATAAGGATAATTGTTCCCATACATGTAAATATAAGGGATAATGTACCCCTTACAGTGTATATAATAAGGATAATGTTCCCCTTACAGTGTATATAAAGGATAATGTTCCCCTTACAGTGTAATATATAAGGATAATGTTCCCCTACATGTAGGTAATATATAAGGGATAATGTTCCCATTACAGTGTAAATATATAAGGGATAATGTTCCCCTTACAGTGTATATATATAAGGGATAATGTACCCCTTACAGTGTAATAATAAGGGATAATGTGTCCCCTTACAGTGTAATATATAAGGGAATGTTCCCTTACAGTGTGTAATATATAAGGATAATGTTCCCATTACAGTGTAAATATAAGGGATAATGTACCCCTTACAGTGTTAAATATAAGGATAATGTTCCCTTACAGTGTAATATAAGGATAATGTTCCCTTACAGTGTAATATATAAGGATAAGTTCCCCTACAGTGTATATATAAGGATAATGTTCCCATTACAGTGTAAATATAAGGGATAATGTACCCCTTACAGTGTAATATATAAGGATAATGTTCCCCTTAAGTGATATAAGGATAATGTTCCCCTTACAGTCTAATATATAAGGATAAGTTCCCCTTACAGTGTAATATATAAGGGATAATGTTCCAATTACAGTGTAATATATAAGAATAATGTTCCCCTTACAGTGTAATATATAAGATAATGTCCCCTTACAGTGTAATATATAAGGGATAATACTGCCCTTACAGTGTAATATATAAGGGAAAATGTATATTCAAATAGTTATACAGCATTTTAAACAGTAGTTTCTGGGCTGTTATCCAGAACCATATGTTAAGAAGTGAGGATAAGGAAGCCCAACACACGTTAGATGGCTGTTCGATGGGATTGGGAAGTACTAATCGAACTAAACACCACTAAAAATGTTATCCTTGCAAAATTCTGATGGCTTTTGTTTGATAAACTGCCTGATATCGGCAAGCAGCCTTATCTCTGAAAGGCACATGTGGTCGAAACAGTAAAAAAGTCGAGCCTTTAAACATGGGTGGGAGAAGCTAAAGGTGCCCATACATTACCTACACTACCTGCAGACCGATCCACGACATTCAGTCTATATTTCTGGTACCACCATTCCGATTCTCTTCGCGACCAACATATGCAAAATGAATGGGCCAGACGGGAACTGGCAATCGTATGTTGGGTCTGAAGAAGGCCGGGAAAGGCGGTTCCAGAACTATTGAATATGACTCGTGATCGTTGGCCGGAAGTTCTAATGTATGGGCATCTAATAGTAGGCAATGGCAGCCTGTGGAAGGTCATAGCCAGTGTAATGGTACAGACAAGATTGAATAACACTTCTCTTGCAATTGACAATTACCCAGTGTCTGCAATACTTGCACTGATGTCAGTTGATTATATCCTGCTAATATGGCACTAATCTGAACTGCACTGAAAGGCAGGAGGGAAAGAAATCTATTCAATGGGTTCCTTATTGCCAGGCTAAAGGAGGTGGCAACTGTAACTATATATAACTAAACAAAAATAAAAAAGGAGTGTGGTATCCTTTCACTCCTCTCTTTTATCACCTGGCACAATATAACGCTGTATAACATGTATTAAAGGGAATGTCCAGCCAACAACTATCCTTTAAAATGCTCTACCCCCACAAACCTCACTTTCGCAAGGTTCATATATTTCAAAATCTCCCAGAAACTTACCTGACACGTTCCCTCGTGCTTCTACGCTGCGGCTGGTACTGACAGCCGCTCCACTTCCTGGTTGCGGCTTTCAGTTAAGGCGCGACATGACATCACACCCAACACCTGACAGCCACGGCCAGGAAGTGAAGCAGCTGTCAGCGCATAAGTCCCCTGCTCATGTTTTTGCTCGCAACGAGCTCGAAACAGGGAGCAGAGGGTGGCACTAGACGGCGAGGGAACGGGCCAGGGATGTAAATTCTGGGGGATCTTAGAAATGTATGAACCTTTCGAAAGTGAGGTTTGGGGGGTCTAAGCATTTAAAGGCAACTTATTTTAGGCTGGACTTGCCCTTTAATAGTGTTCCGGGATCACATCATTGCATAACACGTATTGAAGGGTAACTATATTTACTCAAACAACTTAAAATTATCTGAAACTACTATTTGAGAGAAGTAATATGGTGTACTCGCTATTTATTTATTGTGCTTTCTTGTCATTAAATTATTAATGTTTATGAGTGCTCCTAATTGCCCCCACCCAGCCTTACTCAATCTCTCCTTGTAGTGTCTGCGACACTGAGAGTTCTGCCAAGCCTCACCATGGACACTGCTTGCTACACATCTCCCCTGCCGTCTTTTCTCTGCTGATTATCTTAATTGTTGCAGAAAGTGTGCTAGCAGCCAGCTAAAGATCCTTGGAGAGGGTCAGGGATGGGACACATATTATAATTCGCTTCTGGAGTGACAGGTCTTTCCCTGTAAATGCTGATTTTCAGGATCTACAGCTCAGATTCGATGTATAACAAGTATTAATGGTGTTCGTGGATCTCATCGAGTATAACAAGTATTAATGGTGTTCCGTGGATCTCATCGATGTATAACCACATTAATGGTGTTCGTGGATCTCATCGATGTATAACATTGTATTAATGATGTTTCAGCATCACTGTATCATTTTACGCCTTTTAGAAAGGGTCCAAATTTCATTGGAAATCTGTTTCAAAATGGCAGAACATTAAATGTCCCAATCCATAGAGTTTGAGAAAACGATGGCTTGATCTGTTTATCAGGAACCACAATGCTTTTATTATCAATGTTCCTATTCCTTCTCTTTGTACGTATTTAGTCTTGTTTCGATTGTTCTTTGTCTTTCATATAGAATCTGCCTTGTCTCTCAGACAGACCCCTTGGGCTTGCACTTCACTATGTTCTCCCAGATGTTAAATCATCAGGGCACGGACTTGAGAGAGGCAAATGGTTGCCTCTCGCCAATCATCTACAAGCCATTGGCACCTATGCACAGACGGAATTGGGGCATGGTTAGTCGGGTCGGGGAAAAGGGGGATTAAACCAGGTTGTTAATGACCGCTTTTCAGCCATTTAGGGATTTAAGTAGAAAGCAGCAACAGGGACAAGGATTCCCTTCATCAGATGATTGTTGGAGACCATATTGGATTTATTAGTCCATCTGGGTAAGGGTTGGAAGGATCTGCACCCACATCTGTGAATGTGCATAGGGCATCTAAACCAAAGGCTACGTACACACGGCCAGATGTTTTGGCCCAACCAACCATTCAAGCCCTACGGTCAGCAGGGCTAAAACCCATTTGTCACAGCAAACATAGCCACTACCAATCTTTTACCACAACCAGTCGTGTGGTCCATAGATGGCCGCATGATTGATCAGCCACAATTTTCCACCACGTCCGATCTTGGCGCTTGCGGTGACTTAGTATTGGTGATATTAGGCTGACTGATGATTAGTCAGTTGTCCCAAAATAATTTGCTCGTGTGTACACAGCCCATGGGCGTAAGGGGCATTTTTCTTTAGTTCTTATAGGCTAGAAACTACCAATTAAAACGATATATATCACTGTATTTCTATACAATTCCTAACTAAAGATATGGCTGTTCAACCAAAGCTACAAATGTCAGGCGGGTGTTTTTCTGAATGTCGCAGGAACGTCAAAGGTAAGAATTTCAGGGCCGATGTACCGAACGCTGCAATCTGTAATTCTAGATTTCAAATTCTCATTAACCCTTTTGCAGTGATGTGATGCGCAACCGATGTACCGAGCAGATTGCGACCCTTTTACATGAGTGTTTTAAAGGGGAAGTTCAGTGGAAATACATATACTTTTCAGAAAAAGAGCAGGATTTTTCCATCCCAATGACCTTAATCTGCCCATTCAGCATTGTGTCTGTTGTATAATAAATGCTTCTGAAATACTGACTTCGTGTGCAGGACCCCTAATAGAGACCGTTATGGTTTTGCCCTTGACCCAACTGGTGTGATTCAGTTGCTCAGTAGAGATCTGAGCGTCTTTGACCCATCCAACAGCCAATGGGAGAGAAATTACTGTAAAGCTGGGTACACACAGTATGGATAAAGCCCCAATACGTCGGGGCTTTATCGTTACTGTGTGTACCTTGTGTTGTACCTTTGTTTCCCGAACGAGCGCTCGACCGCGCTGAACGCTCGTTCGGGAAAGACCGAAAATTTCCATCATCCGCGCTAGACTCCCTATAGAATTGTTATAGCGCAGCTGATGGAAACACACACGTCCCGAGCGTTCTCCCTATGAAGTTATAAGACTGTGTGTATGCAGATCTTTGAAAGATGGCAGACAGGATCTTGCAGATCTCTATGATCTGTACTGTGTGTACCCAGCTTTAGGAACATTCCAAGGATGTGGTGCATCCTGGGGAAGAAGAAGGAACGTTAGAACCTGAACCTCACTAATGTCAACAGCAGGGAACACAAAAGGTATGAAATCAACTGATTTTCAAAATGGGAGAGAATATGTAGAATAACTGTCCCTAAAGGCTGCAATAGCTGGAGCCACCAGATTCTCGATGTACGGAGACCCAAATGGCTCAGTACATCGAATAAGAGTGGTGGCGCCTTTCTAAACATCACCCTGTGTTGGCCAGCATTAGAGGTGCAATTAATCTGCAGCCACCAATAAGATGTAACCTTTTACTGGTCTACTGCAGTGAGAAAGCATCTGATTGGTTGCTAAATATAAATGCATAAATAAAGCCCCTATTAATTCCCCTTATAAAGCCCTTAAACAGGAAGATACAAAGTAGTGACTGATGAATTCTTCTTTACTGGATGATTCACTGCGGATCTGTACTAAGAAACCACTTAGGTAGTGGCTGCTGGGTCTACCGCTGCTACCTCTGCCCGAGAAAAAGTTCATGTGTGTATTGGCCTTTAGAAGGACAAGTGATGTATTGTTTTAATCAGATGTTTCTGGGCTATAAGTCAGGGAATTTTTTTTTAGATAATTGGAATAGAACTTTAAAAAGCATGTCCACCCTGAAAACAGAAAAATGGTGCCCACAACCTCACGTGCTATTTTTACCAGTTTATTACAATGTATTTGTAACCAGATATTTAATGGTACCTTTGCCATAATAGAAGGTATCTGCCTCCTTCCTCTGCTCTATGAGCTTTTAAAAGTTTGCGATGTGCAGAGAGGAGGAGAGAAGGGTGAAACAGCAGGGTGAACTTGCCCTTTAAAGGAGAACTAAACAATTATCTATTACCAGCAGCAAATACTCCTTTGGGAATCTTATTAGCTGCTGGCATTTTTTTTTTTAAAAATGGTTTTCTAATTCTCAAAACCATTTTCATTTCGGTTAGCCAATGGAGAATACACAGAGGGATCCAGTTTATAGGAGGTGGAGCATGTATAATGTTATGTTGCCTTTTTCCCATCCAGAGATATTATCTATCCTTTTGTATACATATAAAAAAAGAAACAAATCTGTATGGTTGTATCTCTTATTCCTTCCAGAGACGCTCAACTTGATTCTCACACTCCGAGTCTGTCTCGGGGGGGTCTCTCTCACAATGTCTGTCACTGCTCTGAGAAAGTATAATTGTGTCTTTTGTATCACATGTTGCGTTGTAGATCTCTAATCAAATGGAAAGTGATGGCGCAACACGCAGACCAAATCTGGTTGTTCTGTTGCTGTTAACACCGTAGACTCTATTACATTACAATGATCTCAGGTTTTCCTGTGAATAATTTGCAGCTTAACTCTGAATGATTTTATGTATTTTAATTCTGAAACCTTGTTACTTAAAGGAATGCTATCATCATAAAATTCCATGTATGCCATATCATTTTAAGTGGTGTAAATGGATATTTCCTTCAGTTTTAGGAAATCCACAAAAAACCTACAGCAGTTTTTTGCAAGCATATCTATGAGATTACTGAGGAAATAAAGGTTATGGATCTCTGATTTCCAATTCTTCCTTCCGCCTAGCATTGGATTACTTTGCACAAATGTTAAGCATTGGCAGGGTCTAACCTGTGGCCCTCCCAATGATTGCAAACAACATCTTCCATCCTTCACTTCCAGCTGCTTGCAAAAATCTGGAGATTGGCCATCCATGTTCTAGGTGGTTCAGCTATTGCTCACTAATAAGCAGAATAATAGGTGTTACAAGCTAAAATCGTGCTATAAAATTATAATTAGCATACATCTCTACATAGGCTTAGCACACATCTAAAAACACTTGAATAATCTCACTAACTGATCTTATGAGAAGGGAATCCCACCCCAATAAAACAATCAGTAGTGTACCTGTATGTGTGGCTTTGTGATTTTTTTTATTTCCTGAAGGTTTGCTGCAAACTGAAAAGGCATGTCTACAAAACACGGGGGACTGTCAGTTATCTGCCCACAACTCCAAATGCTATTTTTCCCAGTTATACATGCATTTGTAACCAGATATTCAATGACAAATCTTTTCCTTTATGTGGCGAGGGTATCTGCCTCCTCCCACTGCTCATTGAGCTTATAAGCTTGAGCATGTGCAGCAGGTGAAACAGCAGTCAATCATGTGTTGTGTGTCAGCAGTCACAGCCTTGATTGACTGCATAGAGGGAGGAGCCAAACTTATCTGCCAGAATGAGGATAATAATAATCCTTAAATATCATGTTAGTTATTCAAGTAATAAAGTGCAAAACCCATCCATTAGGGTTGGCGTAAGGTAACTGACAATTGCCCGTTTTTTTCTTTTAGGGTGAACATGCCCTTTTAAAGCAGTATATTTCCCAATTAACTAATTGCTTTCTTGCCTTAATTTTAATGTGCAGAGGGTTTTGTCTAAGTTGTCATAGTTTAGTGGAGAATCTAAGGAGTATCTCAAGGGCTAAGGCCACGCTGGTGCGATTCTCACACTTCCATTGTTTTCGCAGTCTAGCGAGAATATAATGCATGCAAGTGCAGGCCACACTATCGGGGATATTCAATAAAGTTCTTATCGTTTATAATGGGGCTAATTTTGCCCAACCAATCAGATGTTAGCTTTCAAATGTTAAATAAGATTTGATTGGTTGGGCAAAATAGCCCCATATAAACGATAAGAACATTTATTGAATGGCCTGTATATGCGCTGCTTTTGATCTGTTATCGGTGTGCATGCGGTTATCTTCAAATTCTAAAAAATACTACAAAAAAGTCCGTACAAAATCTGTCATACAGCAAAACATTTTTACAGTGTGAAGTTTCCTTTATTAAGTCTGCCATTAGAGGTATAAACAAAACTTTAATCTTGGTGATAGCATGCCTTTAACAGGGCGATTGGAGGGGCGGAGGATTAGGGATTGTAATTGCATGTGTAATCTACTTTCACCACGTTATCAGGGCCACTTACTATAAAATATATATTTTCTTCTCTTTTTTTTTTTTCCCCGTTGTCTCTCCGAACAATACTTCCTGGGCATGTTACTATTTTTTAATACTTCCTTTCTTAAATTTTCTCCATTGTTATTAACGCTCCTGTTTTTATTAGCCCTACCATTTCTGTTCATGTTGATGTCCCCTCTGGTTTTCCCATCCGTATTCCTCTATCACTATCCAAATTCTGCAGTTTTGTGCACAGGGACGCCCTGAGCCCCTAGATCTTCATTTGGGTATGTTTTTGCCGACCCTTTTGAATCAGGCAACACCCGAACAGCAGGAACGTCTCTTCATGCCTGCCTGGAACCTGGAGATCATTGGACATATGCTCAGACTGAGATGGGTCATGGTAATCAAACTGATCACGTATAGCTTTTTACTCCTGTCCTGGAATTTAACATGTTTAAGCCTCTTGGCTGGGAAAGACTAGCACTGTTGTAAGAATGGATCCCCGTTAGTGTGTGGGAGGGTTGCTGTAGGTCTTCATCCTAGAGCTTATGTTTTTTGTATTCTGTCATTCTCCTTAGGGAACTCACCTGCGAGGTTTGGAGACTACAGCCACCTATGATCCGTCCACTCAGGAGTTCATCCTTCACAGCCCCACTGTCTCTTCCATCAAGTGGTGGCCTGGAGGGCGTAAGGCAGTGGGAGAAATCTGGGAGAGGGAGTTGATGGGATTGTTGTAACCTAAAAAGTGAAAACTCCTTCTTTAAAGCAATATCCACATGTCCCCTGATGTCATATGTGAAAAATGCACCAGACATTGTACTGTACGGCCCCATAGTATTTGTAGAAAGTGATCATATCCCAACACAAGCACCTCTTCTCCTGTGTAATAACCTTAATATGGATACTGGGTTCATAGTCCGCTTCTGCATCCCTTCTCTGAACTTTTTCCAGTTAATTTAAGGCCTTTTTCTATACAAGATTCCAAATATTCTAGAAAAGGCCTTACCAGTGCTTTGTAAAGACTGAGAATAGATAGTAAATAGTAATCTTTATAGCGGTAATCTTTAAAGGGCATGTCCACCATGTAAAAAGAATTTGGCATATAGTAGGGCTCCTTCCCCCAGCCCCAACCACTATAATAAATTTTTTTTAGAAAGTCCCCCAAACTTACTTACCAGTACCTTCCCTCTTTCCTCCGCAGTACTGCCCAGCCCTTGCTTACATGAAAATGCAAGCAGGGGGCCAGACCAGCAGCCACGTCCCTGATTGGCTGAGAGGCAGCAATCACGGACGCAGCTGCACAGAACGCCGGGGGAGAGAGGTAAGGTAAGTAGAGTTCGGGGACTTTCTGAAAACGTATTATGGCTGTTTGGGCTGGGCGAAGGAGACTAACTATGTGCCAAAGGGTTTTTACACTAGGGGGGAGGGGGTGGAACATTTCCTTTAATTTTACAAATAGTTAATTAAAATAAGGATTACTCAAGTTCCAGGACACGATATATTGGCATAACCAATCACGTGGCTTATTGAAAACCATGTGATGACCAAAAACATTTTCATCTAATATTTCCTCTTAAATTTCCTCGAAACAATTTGCCCCTATATCTCATACCAGGGGAACGACTGGGGTAGAAATATTGACCTGTGTGCACCCAGGCTAAGGAAGAGCAGTTTGGGAATTGTCTTTATAAAGTGTCTTCTAAATAAAGCTTGTTTTAGAGCTTTTTTTGTTTTTACCTCCCAAAGTGGGTTAAAACCTCAAATCACGCGGTAGTATTGGCCCAACTGTACACACAAGGGAGAATGTCGGGGTCTTCAGGCGTTCATCGTACCCATTCGAAAAATGGAAACTCACGAGCCCCTTCCAGGTGGGTTAAGCTGCAAATCTCTTATATTACGTTTTTATTGTGCCTTATACATCTTGTTATTCCGTCTCAATGCCAGGTGTGGAGGTTGGGACATAGGCCCCAAGTTCGCTTTTGACGAAGACTGACAACGGTTTCCTTAAATTTGACAGAGTTGGATTCCTCGAAAGAACATGTTGATGAAAAACATGCCCAGGTGGGTGTGGGAATGTCAGATGGAACATTGTCAATGAATGGATTAAAAGGCCTGTTCTCAACTGAAACCTTTCAGGGGTCTTCAAATGGGTTTTATCTATCCTTTAGAGATCTGGGACTCTGTACCAGGGCAAGCACATTGCTTAGGGGTAGGTTTATTCTATCCTTTAGAGAGCTGGGGCAGCACATTGCTTAAGGGTTGCAATTTCCTCCCCCATATAGGAAAACGGCCCAAAAGATGTAGCGGCCCATGATGGATGCAGAAAGCTAGGATAGTCCTTCTCTCCAAGCTACACGTTGCTTTAATGGGGGGGGGGGGTAAACACAATGACAATGTTTATGAAAAATCTGATATCCTACCTTGTTAGAAGTCCGCTGGTCCTGTCACAATTGCCATTCCTATAGGAGCTCAATGTGAGCTTGTGCAGCCATAAGCATTCTGATTTTGCAGCTGCTGTCATAGCCTTGACTGAGGATTGCACGGAAGAGAGGTAATGTGAGGCAAAGGGAAAAGTCATGCTTCAAGGTGCGATATCTGTTAGGGGCCCGGGAGGAAGGGAATTATTGACCACTTGGGATTTTGGGGGTGGTGTAAAATCTAGAGTTTAAAATTTTGTTGAGTGGGGAACACGCCCTTAAGTGATACGATGTGCAATTGTGAGCACATTAGAATGTTTTTTCCTCAGGTGAGGCCAGCTGGAACTTATGTTCTCTGTTTCATTCATTCCTGTCTCTGTTTCTCCTTCATTCTCTGTCTCTGTTTTCCATCATTCTCTTCCCCTCTGTTCCATTCATTTCTCTTCTCTGTTCCATTCATTATCTCTGTCTCTGTTCCATTCAGTCTCTGTTCCATCTCATTCTCTGTCTCTGTTCATTCATTCTCTGTCTCTGTTATCCATTCATTCTCCTGTCTCTGTTCTTCTTCGTCATTCATCTGTCTCTGTTCCATTCATTCTCTGTTCCATTCATTCTCTGTCTCTGTTCCATTCATTCTCTGTCTCGTTCTCATTCATTCTCTGTGCCATTCATTCTCTGTCTCTGTTCCATTCATTCCTGTCTCTGTTTGTCCAATTCATTCTCTGTCCTCTGTTTCCATCATTCTCTGTCTTCCATCTTCTCTGTTCCATTCATTCCTGTCTCTGTTCCATTCATTCTCTGTTTTCCATCATTCTCTGTCTCCTGTTCCATTCTATCTCTTCTCTGTTCCATTCTTCTCTGTCTCTGTCTCATTCTTCTTCTGTCTTCCATTCATTCTCTGTCTGTGTTCCATTTTTCCATTCCTGTCTGCTCGGTCCATTCATTCTCTTTCTCTGTTCCATTGCGTTCCTCTCCTGTCTCTGTTCCATTCATATCTCGTGTCTGTGTCTCCATCTATTCTCTGGTCTTCTGTCCATTCGCTCTCTCTCTGTCTCTGTTCCATTCTTCTCGTGTTCCATTCGCTCTGTCTCTGTTCCATTCATTCTTGTTCCTTCATTCTCGGTCTCCTGTTCATCTCAGTCTCTGTTCCATTCATTCTTGTCTCTGTTCCATTCATTACTGTTCCATTCGCTCTCCTCTCTGTCTCTGTTCCATTCATTCTCTGTCTCGGTTCCATTCCATTCCTCGTTCCATTCACTCTGTCTCTGTTCCATTCATTCTCTGTTCCATTCACTCTGTCTCTGTTCCATTCATTCTCTGTCTCTGTCCATTCATTCTCTGTTCCATTCATTCTCTGTTCCATTCATTCTCTGTCTCGTTTCCATTCATTCTCTGTCTCTGGTCCATTCATTCTCTGTTCCATTCATCTCTGTCTCTGTCCATTCATTCTCTGTTCCATTCAATTCTCTGTCTCTGGTCCCTCATTCTCTGTTCCATTCTTCTCTGTCTCTGGTCCCATTCATTCTCTGTTCCATTCATTCTCTGTCTCTGGTCCATCATTCCGTTCCATTCATTCTCGTCTCTGGTTCCATTCATTCTCTGGTCCATTCATTCTCTGTGTCTCTGTCCATTCATCTCTGTTCCATCATTCCTCGTCCTCTGGTCCATTCATTCTCTGTTCCATTCATTCTCTGTCTCTGGTCCATTCAGTCTCTGTTCCTTCATTCCTGTCCTGTCATTCATTCTCTGTTCCATTCATTCTCTGTCTCTGCATCTCATGTCATTCATCTCTGTCTCGACTTCATTCTCTTCATGTCTCTGGTCCTTCTTCTCTTCCATTTGCTCTCTTGCCATTCCCCTTATTTTGTGGTCTTTACACCTGTTTCGTTGCCGTCAGGTCACTATGCTTGTAGGGAGAACAAACCGTCCCTGCCTGGTTACGTTGGGTTTAACCCAGAAGATCTATATTCTGGGCTGTGTGCTGGAAAGATCGATCCCTCCAACCGGATACGTGTCATGGAGGGAAAACGGGATTTCCGCTCTCTCCTTGGACCACTCCACGTATGGTGAGTGACACCTGTCAGTCCTAACGCTCTCTGGTCACCTGCAGGCTCAGTTGGGAAATCAGTATAAATCCTGCTTGTGGTTATTACTGTGTCAGGATAACTGTCAGGAATATTTAACCTAAAGGACGTCCTGTACAGAGAAAAGCAAGCCGTATGGCAGCGATCGTATTTGTCTGCTGAGCTGCACGCAGTTCTGTGACTCAAATTTACATTTGATTCTGTCTTTTTCCCAGATGTTGATGACATTTCCTTCTGTACGGAACCTGATTCACCAGACCTTGTACTTTCCTGACCGGGACTCCCCTGTGTAACAGACTGAATCAGTATTTTAACCCAGCTGACGCCCCATCTGGATTCGTCACTCTGTTATTTCATCCTCCGGATGAAACTGCACCCTCTGCCTTTCCCCCATTGAACCATTATCGGGTGATGCTATGGTGTGAACAAGGATTGTGCCTATCATGCTATCTGTAATCATGTGTACAGAGTAAAAGGGCGTTGTATAGATCATAGTTAATATTTCCACTCTTCTTTCCATCATTGTCGGGATGTCACCACAATCTAAGGGCCCCCAGTGTGGAATCTTCATTATGTTGGGTTTGAAAATATTTGCCCCATTCCCGTGTCATTTGCATTGGCTGGCTGGGTGGGAGGGACCTGGGCCCAGTGCAGTCACATTCCTACACTAGAGAAAATGCTTTGGGAGGTAGGGCACCAGGCAGCAAATATAGATCCAAATGATGAGGGCTCCCCTGTGCATGCCCAAAACTCGACAAGGAGCGGCAGGCATCCAGATGACTGACACCTCCTACTCTTCACTTTTTCAACTTTGAACAAGCACTGCAGAGAACCATTTGGAGCAGAGATTGTATGGTAAGGCTTTTTGAACACTACACAGTGGGGTCAGTAGTGGTGGAAGGTTTAGTTTTTGAGGGTGGACATGCCCTTTAAGGGACTGTTTCTGCTTTATTATAGTCAAGACATTTATACTCCCCCCCATGGGCCAACACCCACAACCCATTGTGCTGCGCCTGCCATGTTCCGCAGATATCAGATTAATATTAATTGACCAGAAAGACAGGAACTAAAACCCCTTTATAGGAACCAGGAAGCAATTATACAAGTTGATTTAGACACAATAAGTAAAGTCACAAGCAGTCTCTTTGTTCAAGGACAAAACCATGTGGGATGGGCGACCGGCCTGTCTGGTAGGCAGTAATATGCTCAGGATTAATGGGGGAGCGTAATAAGGGTCCCGCAAATAATGATTTACAAGAAGGGAAATTGTGATTCATAGAGTCTTGTGTGTGATGCTACATCTGGACAAATGGTTTGCTTAACGCTTGCTGAATGTTCCTCAGGAGGAGTCAACACTTCTCAGTTCCTCTATCTCTCCCACTTTCAAAGGACTTACAAATGGAATTTCCTGCCGTGGAGGTTTTAAGGACACATGTTTGCAGGTCAATGCAGCTCTAAAGGGAAACAAGTTCAAATTATAAACTAAAGTAACAGTGATATAATGTAAATGAAAAATAAGTCTCACACCCTAATGGGAGAGGCACCAGGACAACCGATCTGTGCCAATTAACTGTACCCACAATCCAGCTAGGTGGTGTTCTATGTTTTAATCCTGGGCTCGGCTGGTCAGGAAATTGAGCAGTGTGGATACTACATCCAGAAGGGATGCAGAATTGTTATAGAAAATAAAGGAACATGTGTGGGTAGTGAACATTACCTACCCCACCGAGAGATCAATTGCATGGCCCAGACTGAACTCTGTGATATTATCATCTAGAAAGAACACAGATGCTCCTTATGCCATTATAATCCTAGGTGACCATTATAATCCTTGGGGAACCCATGTAATCCTTAGGGCCATTATAATCCTTAGGGACCATTATAATCCTTAGGGACCATTAAATCCTAGGGACATTCTAATCCTTAGGTACCATTATAATCCTTATGTACCCATTCTATATCCTTAATGATACCATTATAATCCGTAGGGACCATTATAATCCTTAGGGACCATTAATAATCCCTTAGGGACCGATTAATAATCCTTAGGTACCATTATAATCCTTAGGTACCATTATAATCCTTAGTGAACATTATAATCCTTATGTACCATTTAATCCTTATGTACCATTATAATCCTATGTACCATTATAATCCTTAGGGACCATTATAACTTACACATTACGGGACACAGATTTATATTTCAGTGACATCTAAATGAATAAGGTGAATTAAGCTCTAATATGAACCAGAATAGCTCCATGTGTTGACACTGAATTGGACCAAAGCTCATACCCTTGATCTCCGCTTCGCTCGTCAGTCTCTCTGACCAGTTCACTCTCCTCTTTGTTTCTTGTGACCACACTTTTCATTCTGAGCTGAGACCCCCAATCTACAAACATAGAACGGTGTTATTCGCTATTGTAATGTAAGTATAAAGATATTATATAAAGTACTGCGAAGGGGAAGTAATCTAAATGACACGAATTCAAACAACCAATGCAATAATGTGGAAAGTCCACACCCAGTCCTGTTAGTGGTACATTCCATTATACATTGTTAGTGGTACTTCCATTATACATTGTTCAGTGGTACATTCCATTTATCATTGTTAGTGGTACATTCCATTATCATGTTGTGGTAATTCCATTTAGTGTTAGTGGTACATTCCTTTATACATTATCTATTACCTTATACATTGTTAGTGGTACATTCCATTATCATTGTTAGTGTACATTCCATTACCTTGTTAGTGGTACATTCCATTATACATTGTTATCTATCCATTATACTGTTTAGTGGTACATACATTCCATTATACATTTTATTGGTACATTCCATTATACATTGTTACTATTCCATTATACATTGTTAGTGGTACATTCCATATACATTGTTATCTAATTACATTATACATTGTTATGGTACATTTCCATTATACATTGTTAGTGGTACATTCCATATACATTGTTATCTATTCCATTATACATTGTATCCCTATTCCATTATACATTGTTATCTATTCCATTATACATTGTTAGTGGTACATTCCTTATACATTGTTAGTGGTACATACATCTCCATTATACATTGTTTATCTATTACATTATACATTGTTAGTTGGTACACATACATTCCATTATACATTGTTATATCTATTCATTATACATGTTAGTTGGTACATTCCATTATACATTGTTAGGTACATACATTCCATTATACATTGTTATCTATTACATTATACATTGTTAGTGTAGCCTACTTCCATTATACATGGTTATCTTTCCATTATACATTGTTAGTGGTACATTCCATTATAACATTATCTATTACATTATACATTGCTTGTGAAGGTTCTCATTCATCAGGTCATGGTATATCTGTTGTATTCAATTAGATCAACTGGACTACATTCAAGAACTACATTTCAAGTCCAGTTGATCTAATTGAATACAACAGATATCATTATACATTGTTAGTGGTACATTCCATTATCTTGTAGTGGTACAATTCCATTATACATTGGTTATCTATTCCATTATACATTGTTAGTGGTACATACATTCCTTATACATTTATTGGTACATTCCATATACATTGTTATCTTTACATTATACATTGTTAGTGGTACAGATTTCCATTAGACTTTTAGTGTATCATTCCATTATAACTTGTTAGTGGTACATTCCATTTACATTGTTAGTGGTACATTCCATTATACATTGTTATCTATTCATTATACATTGTTATCTATTCCATTATACATAATCTATTTCATATACATTGTTTCTATTACATTATACATTGTGTAGTGGTTACATTCCATATACATTGTTAGTGTACATTCCTGAATCATTGTTATCTATCCATTTACATTGTTAGTGGTAATTCCATTTACATTGTTATCTATCCATTATACATTGTTAGTGTGCATTCCATTATACATTACTTTCCAATACATTGTTTAGTGTCATTCCATTAACATTGTTAGTGGTCCCAATATTCCATTATACATTGTTATCTATTCCATTATACATTGTTAGTGGTACATTCCATACATTGTTAGTGGTACATTCCATTATACATTGTTATCTATTCCATTATACATTGTTAGTGGTACATACATTCCATTATACATTGTTATTGGTACATTCCATTATACATTGTTATCTATTCCATTATACATTGTTAGTGGTACATTCCATTATACATTGTTATCTATTCATTATACATGTTAGTGGCCATTCCATTATACATTGTTAGTGGTACATTCCATTATACATTGTTATCTATTTCATTATACATTGTTAGTGGTACATTCCATTATACATTGTTAGTGGTACATTCCATTATACATTGTTAGTGGTACATTCCATTATACATTGTTAGTGGTACATTCCATTATACATTGTTATCTATTTCATTATACATTGTTAGTGGTACATTCCATTATACATTGTTAGTGGTACATTCCATTATACATTGTTATCTATTACATTATACATTTAGTGGTACATTCCATTATACATTAAGTCTATTCCTATACGCTTTTTATGTACATTCCATTAAATTTTATCCTATTCCCTTATAGCATTGTTAGGGTACTTCCATTATACATTGTTAGTGGTACATTCCATTATACATTGTTTTAGTGGTACCATTACATTGTTGTGGTACATTCATTATACATTTATCTATTACATTATACATTGTTAGTGGTACTCCATTTACATTATCTATTACATTATACATTGTTATGGTACTCATATACTTGTTATCTATTACATTATCATTGTTAGTGGTATCATTCCATTATACATTGTTAGTGGTTCATACTTCATTATATCATTTGTTTATCTATTACATTATACATTGTTAGGGTACCTTCCATTATACATTATCTATTACATTATACAGTTTTAGTTAATTCCTTTACATTGTTAGTGGTACATACATTCCATTATACATTGTTATCTATTACATTATACATTGTTAAATTCTTAAATACTTGGTTAGTAATACAGGTAATAATGTGCTGAATGTATCCGTTGAGGTTGTAACTCACAATTGACCATTTTATTTGTTTTAAGGGTAAATATTCCCTTTAAAATATAAATGGCACAAAATAGTGTTTTAATTGTCTTACCCTACCCCATATTCTGCCAGGTTGCTAGAGATTAGGTCATTGTGACGTTCTGTGCATAACTCCGCCCTTGTGTCTTGTGCCATTACCTGGAGGTATAGAGGCAAATATGTTTAGTTTCCATCCTTTGCCTTTGTATAAACCAGAAAGAAAACCAGAGCAACCTGAATGTTCTGTCATTGGCAAGTTTGTCACAGTCCAAAAACCAACAATATTAACTGATCCTGAGTTACCTCAATCAGTCTGTTCAGGTTACTGGACTTCATCATGTTGAAATTCTAATACCTTACAGAATCTCAGATATAGTCGGAACCCAGTGTAATGGATATTCTATATAGTCGGGACCCAGTATAATGGATATTCTATATAGTCAGGACCCAGTGTATGATATTCAATAGTCTATACCCAGTATTGGATATTCTATATAATCGGGACTCCGATGTTTACTGGATATTCTATATAGTCGGGATCCAGTGTAATGAATATCTGTATAGCGGGACCCAGTGTAATGAGAGCAATATCGTCGGACCCATGGTAATGAAATATCTGATATAGACGGGACCCAGTGTATGGATCTTACTATATGTCGGGACCCAGTGTAATGGATATTCAATTCGTCGGGACCCAGTGTAATGGATATTCAATATAGTCGGGACCCAGTGTAATGGATATTCAATATAGTCGGGACCCATGTAATGGATATTCAATATAGTCGGGACCCAGTATAATAATTTTCAATATAGTCGGGACCCCAGTATATGGATTTTCAATATAGTCTAGTCGACCCAGTATAATGGATATTCAATATGTCGGGACCCGTGGGCACTAATTCGACGGTATGGATATTCAATATAGTCGGGACCCGTGTAATGGATAATTCAATATAGTCGGGAACCCAGTGTACCAGGGACTATTCAATATTAATCAGGGCCCATTGTAATGGATATTCAATATAGTTCGGAGACCCAGTGTAATGGATATTCAATATAGATCGGGACCCAGTGTAATGGATATTCAATATAGTCGGGACCCAGTGTAATGGATATTCAATATAGTCGGGACCCAGTGTATGGATATTCAATATATCGGGGACCCCAGTGTAATGGGATATCCGATATATCGGGACCCAGTATGAATGAAATTATTCAGTATAGTCCGGGACCCAGTGTAATGGATATCAATATAGTCGGGACACGAGTGTAATGGATATCAATATGTCGGGACCCCGTGTAATGGAATATCCATATAGTCGGACCCCAGTATAACGAATATTCCGTATAGTCGGGACCCAGTGTAATGGATATCCGATATAGGGACCCAGTGTAATCAGTAGCACAGTGTATGGATATCCATATAGTCGGACCCATGTATAATGGATATCCGATATAGTCGGGACGATATTTCAATATAGTCGGGACCCAGTGTAATGGATATTCATATCGTCAGGACCCAGTGTATGATATTCAATATCGCCGGGACCCAGTTAATGGATATTCATATCGCCGGGACCCAGGTATGGATATCCATATATGGGACCCAGTATAATGGATATCCATATAGTCGGGACCCGTTATGGATATTCTTTATCGTCAGGACCCAGTGTACTGGATATCAATATCGTGGGTCGCGGGGCCAAGTGTAATGAATATCTAATATAGACGGGACCCGTGTAATGGGATTTCAATATCGTCGGGACCCAATGTAATGGGATATTCGAATATCGTCGGACCCATGTATGAAATATCTGATATAGCCGGGACCGCAGTGTAATGGATATTCAATAGAGTCGGAACCCAGCCTGGATATCAATATAGTCGGGACCCATGTTAATGATATTCATATAGTCGGAGGACCCGTATATGGCTTCCGATATAGTCGGGATCCAGTGTAATGGAGATTCAATATCCGTCGGGACCCAGTGTAATGGATATCAATATCGTCGGATCCAGTGTAATGAAACTGATATAGACGGGACCCAGTGTAATGGATATTCAATATCGTCGGAACCTGTGTATGAATCTCTGATATAGAAGGACCCAGTGTGTAATGGATATTCAATATCGTCGGGACCCGTGGTAATAATCTCTGATATAGACGGACCCAGTGTAATGGATATTCATATCGTCGGACCCAGTGGTAATGAATATCTGATATAGACGGGACCCATGTCATGGATTGCAATATCGTCGGGACCCGTGTAATGGATTTCAATAGGACGTCGGGAACCCAGTTAATGGATATTCGATATCGTCGGGACCCAGTGTAATGGATATTCGATATCGTCGGGACCCATTGTAATGGATATTCAATATCGTCGGGACCCAGTGTAATGGATATTCAATATCGTCGGGACCCAGTGTAATGAATATCTGATATAGACGGGACCCAGTGTAATGGATATTCAATATCGTCGGACCTAGTGTAATGAATCTCTGATATAGAAGGACCCAGTGTAATGGATATTCAATATCGTCGGGACCCAGTGTAATGAATATCTGATATAGACGGGACCCAGTGTAATGAATATCTGATATAGACGGGACCCAGTGTAATGGATATTCAATATCGTCGGAACCTAGTGTATGATCTCTGATATAGAAGGACCCAGTGTAAGGATATTCAATATCGTCGGGACCCGTGTAATGAATCCTGATATGACGGGACCCAGTGTAATGGATATTCAATATCGTCGTGACCCAGGTTAATGAATATCTGATTAGACGGGACCCAGTTGTAATGGATATTCAATATCGTCGGAACCCTTGTAATGGATATTCAATATCGATCGTCGGGAACCCAGTGTAATGGTATTCGATATCGTCGGGACCCATTGTAATGGATATTCAATATCGTCGGATCTAGTGTGAATGAATATCTGATTAGACGGGACCCTGTAATGGATATTCAATATCGTCGGAACCTAGTTAATGAATCTCTGATATAGAAGGACCCAGTGTATGGATATCAATATCTTCGGGACCCAGTTTGTAATGAATCTCTGATATAGACGGGCCCCAGTGTAATGGTATTCAATATCGTCGGACCCAGTGTAATGAATATCTGATATAGACGGGACCCAGTGTAATGGATATTCAATATCGTCGGGACCCAGTGTAATGGATATTCAATATCGTCGGGACCCAGTGTAATGGATATTCGATATCGTCGGGACCCAGTGTAATGGATATTCGATATCGTCGGTGGACCCAGTGTAATGGATATCAATATCGTCGGACCCAGTGTAATGGATATTCAATATCGTCGGACCCCAGTGTCATGAATATCTAATCAGACGGGACCCATGTAATGGATATTCAATATCGTCGGGACCTAGTGTAATGAATCTCTGATATAGACGGGACCCAGTGTAATGGATATTCAATATCGTCGGACCCAGTGTAATGAAATTCTGATTATACGGGACCCGTGTGGAAATATCGATATAGACGGGACCCAGTGTAATGAATATCTGATATAGACGGGACCCACGTGTAATGAATATCTGATATAAGACGGACCCGTGTAATGGATTCTGATATAGACGGACCCAGTGTAATGGATTTCAATACGTCGGGACCCAGTGGTAAGACTCTCTGATATAGACGGGACCCAGTGTATGGATATTCAAATCGTCGGGACCCAGTGTAATGAATACTCTGATAATAGCCGGGACCCAGTGTAATGGATATTCAATATCGTCGGGACCTAGTGTAATGAATATCTGATATAGACGGGACCCAGTGTAATGGATATTCAATATCGTCGGGACCCAGTGTAATGGATATTCAATATGTCGTGGACCAGTGTAATGAATATCTGATCTAGACGGGACCCAGTGTATTGAATCTCTGATTATAGACGGGACCCAGTGTAATTAATATCTGATATAGACGGGACCCATTAATGAATATCGATATGACGGACCCCAGTGTATGGATATCTGATATAGACAGGACCCAGTTAATGGAATTAATATCGTCGGACCCAGTGTAAAATTGAATCTCTGATAATAGACGTGGACCCGTGTAATGAATATCTGATATAGACGGGACCCAAGTGTAGGATGATCTCTGATCTATCGACGGGACCCGTGTAATGATCTCTGATATAGACGGGACCCAGTGTAATGAATATCTGATATAGACGGGACCCAGTGTAATGAATATCTGATATAGTCGGGACCCAGTGTATGGATAATCTGATATAGACGCGGGACCCAGTGTTAATGGATATTTAATATCGTCGGAACCCAGTGTAATGAATACCGATATAGACGGGAACCAGTGTAATGGATATTCAAATATCGTCGGGACCCACTGTAATGAATCTCTGAGAAGAACGGACCCAGGTATGAATCTCTGATCACACTGGGTCAAGACTATATCAAGGTTCATTTACACTGTTGGACCCAGTTTAAAAATGTTTCTAAGTTTCCTTAGTAGAAGATAGCACGCATGTAGTGTCCCCGCACGTCTGTACTGAATTTCATGTATCTAGCTGCGGGAGTGGTACAGTTTGGATATGGGTGAAATAAACAGAACTGTCCCTTTGTAACATCGTTATCCATCCTGGTTCCCATTGTTCTAATCCCCTTTCATACCCATCCTGCTTCCCCATTGTTCTAATCCGCTTTTCCATACTCCATCCTGCTTCCCATTGTTCTAATCCCCTTCATACTCCATCCTGGTTCCCATTGTTTTAATCCCCTTTCATACTCCATCCTGGTTCCCATTGTTTTAATCCCCTTTCATACTCCATCCTGCTTCCCATTGTTTTAATCCCCTTTCATACTCCATCCTGGTTCCCTTGTTTTAATCCCCTTTCATACTCCATCCTGGTTCCCATTGTTTAACTCCCCGTTCATACTCCATCCTGTTCCCATTGTTCTAATCCCCTTTCATACTCCATCCTGGTTCCATTGTTTTAATCCCCTTTCACTCCTCCTGCTTCCCATTGTTTAATCCCCTTTCATACTCCATCCTGGTCCCATTGTTTTAATCCCCTTTCTACTCCATCCTGGTTCCCATTGTTTAATCCCCTTTCATATCTCCATCCTGCGTTCCCATGTGTTCTAATCCCCTTTCATACTCCCATCCGGTTCCCTTTTTTATCCCTTCAACTCATCCTGCCTTCCCATTGGTTTTAATCCCCTTTCATACTCCATCCTGCTTCCCTGTTTTTAATCCCCTTTCATACTCCATCCTGCTTCCCATTGTTTTAATCCCCTTTCATACTCCATCCTGCTTCCCATTGTTCAATCCCCTTTCATACTCCATCCTGGTTCCCTTGTTTTAATCCCCTTTCATACCCATCCGGGTTCCCATTGTTTTTAATCCCTTTCATACTCCATCCTTGTTCCCCCATTGTTCTAACCCCTTTCATACCCATCCTGGTTCCCATTGTTCTAATCCCCTTTCATATTCCATCATTGTCTAATCCCCTTTCATACTCCATCCTGGTTCCTCTGTTCTAATATCCCCTTTCATACTCCATCCTGGTTCCCATTGTTTTAATCCCCTTTCATACTCCATCCTGGTTCCCATTGTTCTAATCCCCTTTCATACTCCATCCTGGTTCCCATTGTTTTAATCCCCTTTCATACTCCATCCTGCTTCCCATTGTTTTTAATCCCTTTCATACGCCATCCTGGTTCCCAATTGTTCAATCCCTTTCATACTCCATCCTGGTTCCCATTGTTTTAATCCCCTTCATACTTCCTGGTTCCCATGTTTTAACCCTTTCATACTCCATCCTGGTTCCCATTGTCTAATCCCCCTCTTCATACTCCATCCTGGTTCCCATTGTTCTAATCCCCTTTCATACTCCATCCTTGTTCCCATTGTTTTAATCCCCTTATCATACTCATCCTGGTTCCCATTTTTTAATCCCCTTTCATACAACTCCATCCTGGTTCCCATTGTTTTAAATCCCTTTCATACTCCTCCTTGGTTCCCATTGTTTTAATCCCCTTTCATACTCCATCCTGGTTCCCATTGTTTTTAATCCCCTTCACATACTCCATCCTGGGTTCCCATTGTTTTAATCCCCTTCATCACTCCATCCTTGTTCCCATTGTTTCTAATGCCCGTTTTCATACCCATCCTGTTTCCCATTGTTTAATCCCCTTTCATACTCCAGTCCTTCCCATGTTTAATACCCTTTCATACTCCATCCTGGTTCCCATTGTTTTTAATCCCCTTTCTACTCCATCCTGCTTCCCATTGTTTTAATCCCCTTTCATACTCCATCCTGCTTCCCATTGTTTTTAATCCCCTTTTCATACTCCATCCTGTTTCCCATTGTTTTAATCCCCTTCATACTCATCCTGCTTCCCATGTTGTCTCATACCCCTGCATTCCTATCTCCATCCTGCTCCTTGTTTTAATCCCCTTTCATACTCCATCCTGCTTCCCATTGTTTAATCCCCTTTCATACTCCATCCTGCTTCCCTTGTTTTAATCCCCTTTCAATACACCATCCTGCTTCCCATTGTTCTAATCCCCTTTCATACTCCATCCTGCTTCCCCTTGTTTTAATCCCCTTTCATACTCCATCCTGCTTCCCGATTGTTCTAATCCCCTTTCATACCCATCCCATCCTGGTTCCCATTGTTTCTAAATCCCCTTTCATACTCCATCCTGGTTCCCATTGTTCTAATCCCCTTTCATACTCAATCCTGGTTCCCATTGTTTTTAATCCCCCTTTCATACTCCATCCGGGTTCCCATTGTTTAATTCCCCTTTCAATACTCCATCCTGGTTCCCATTGTTCCTAATCCCTTTCATTACTCCATCCTGGTCCCATTGTCTAATCCCCGCTTTCACTACTCCATCCTGGTTCCCATTGTTTTAATCCCCTTTCATACTCCATCCTGGTTTCCCATTGTTTATCCCTTTCATACTCCATCGCTGGTTCCCATTGTTCTAATCCCCTTTCATACTCCAACCTGGTTCCATTGTTCTAATCCCCTTTTCATTACTCCATCCTGGTTCCCATTGTTTCAATCCCCTTTCTTACTCCATCCTGGTTCCGATTGTTTTAATCCCCCTTTCAAACTCCATCCTGGTTCCCTTGTTTTTAATCCCCTTTCATACTCATCCTGCTGTTCCCATGTTTTAATCCCCTTTCATACTCCATCCTGGTTCCCATTGTTTTATACTCCCATCAAACTCCTCCTGGTTCCCATTGTTTCTAATAATCCCCTTTCATACTCCTCCTGGTTCCCATGGTTTCATCCCCTTCATACTCCATCCTGGTTCCCATTGTTTTTAAATCGCCCTTGTTCATCTCCACATCCTGGTTCCTCATGTGTTAGTCCCCTTTCCTTCTCCATCCTGCTGTTCATCCCATTGTTTTAATCCCCTTTCATACTCCATCCGCGTCCCCTTGTTTTAAATCCCTTTCATACTCCATCCTGCTTCCATTGTTTAATCCCCTTTATACTCCATCCTGCTTCCCATTGTTTTAAATCCCTTTCATCCTCCACCTGTTCCCATTGTTTTACCCCTTGTCTATCCATCTGCTTCCATGTTTAATCCCCTTTCATAACTCCATCCTGCTCCTTCCCATTGTTTTTAATTCACCCTTCATACTCCATCCTTTCTCCAGGTTTAATCCCCTTTCATAACTCCATCCTGGTTCCCATTGTTCTAATGCGCCCCTTTCATACTCCATCCTGGTTCCCATTGTTTTAATCCCCTTTCATACTCCATCCTGGTTCCTAATCCCTTCATCCATCCGGTTCCCATTGTTCTAATCCCCTTTCATACTCCCATCCTGGTTCCCATTGTTCTAATCCCCTTTAATACCCATCCTGGTTCCCATTGTTTTTAATCCCCTTTCATACCCATCCTGGTTCCCATGTTTTATATCCCCTTTCATACTCCATCCTGGTTCCCATTGTTTTAATCCCTTTCATACTCCCTCCTGGTTCCCAATGTTTAATCCCCTTCAACTCCATCCGGGTTCCCAGTGTTTAATCCCCTTTCATACTCCATCCTGGTTCCCATTGTTTTAATATCCCCTTTCATACTCCATCCTGGTTCCCATTGTTTAATCCCCTTTCATACGCATCCTGGTTCCCATTGTTTCTAATCCCCTTTCATAACTCCATCCTGGTTCCCCATTTGTTCTAATCCCCTTTCATACTCCATCCTGCTTCCCTTGTTTAATCCCCTTACATACTCCATCCTGGTCTACCCATTGTTTTAATAATCCCCTTTCAGTACCCATCCTCCATCCCTGCTTCCCATTGTTTTTAATCCCCTTTCATACTCCATCCTGCGTTCCCATTGTTTTTATCCCCTTTCACCTCCATCCTGCTTCCCATTGTTTTAATCCCCTTTCATACCCATCCTGCTTCCCATTGTTTTACTCCCTTTCATACTCTCCATCCTGCTTCCCATTGTTTAATCCCCTTTCATACTCCATCCTGCGTCCATGTTTATCCTTTCATACTACTGTCCATTGTTCTAATTCCCCTTCATACTCCATCCTGCTTCCACTTGTTTTAATCCCCTTTCAATACTCCCTCCTGCTTTCCCATGTTTTAATCCCCTTTCATACTCATCCTGGTTCCCATTGTTTCTAATCCCCTTTCATACTCCATCCTGGTTCCCATTGTTTTATCCCCTTTCATACTCGTATCGCTCCCTTGTTTTAATCCCCTTTCACCTCACTCCATCCTGTGTTCCCATTGTTCTAATCCCCTTTCATACTCCATCCTGCTTCCCATTGTTTAATCCCCTTTTCATACTCCATCCTGTTTCCCATTGTTCTATCCCTTTCATACTCCATCCTGCTTCCCATTGTTTATCCCCTTTCATACTCCATCCTGCTCCCATTGTTTTAATCCCCTTTCTACTCCATCCGGTTCCCAGTGTTCTAATCCCCTTCATACTCCATCCTGCTTCCCATTGTTCACCCCTTTCCATACTCCTCCGCGGTTCCCATTTGTTTAATCCCTTTCATACTCCATCCTGTTCCCATTGTCTTAATCCCCTTTCATACTCCATCCTGGTTCCCATTGTTTCTAATCCCCTTTCAGACCCATCTGGTTCCCATTGTTCTTCCCCTTTCATACTCCATCCTGGTTCCCATTGTTTGATCCCTTTCATACTCCATCGGTTCCCATTGTTTCTAATCCCACCTTTCATACTCCATCCCGGTTCCCACTGGTTTCAGGAATCCCCTTTCATCACTCCATCCGTTCCCATTGTTTAATCCCCTTCATACTCCATCCTGGTTCTAGCCCTTTTATACTCCCCTGGTTCTTAATCCCTTTCATAACTTCCTCCTGCTTCCCATTGTTTTAATCCCCTTTCATACTCCAATCCTGGTTCCCATTTGTTCTGATCCCCTTTCATACTCCATCATGCTTCCCCATTGTTTTAATCCCCTTTCAATCTTTCTTTTTTTTTTTCATGTCTTCAATACTCATCTTTTCAATATGCTTAATCCCTTCATCCCATCCTGCTTCCCATTGTTTCTAATCCCTTTCATACTCCATCCTGCTTCCCATTGTTTTCTAATCCCCTTTCATACTCCATCCGCTTCCCATTGTTTTAACTCCCTTTCATACTCCATCCTGCTTCCCATTGTTTTAATCCCCTTTCTACTCCTCCTGGTTCCCATTGTTTTAATCCCCTTTCATACTCCACCCTGCTTCCCATTGTTTTAATCCCCTTTCATACTCCATCTCCGCTTCCCATTGTTCTAATCCCCTTTCATACTCATCCTGCTTCCCTGTTTTAATCCCTTCATACTCCATCCGCTTCCATTGTTTTATCCCCTTTCATACATCCATCCTGCGTCCCCATTGTTTTAATCCCCTTCATACTCCTCCTGCGTCCGCATTGTTTTAAATCCCCTTTCAATACTCCATCCCTGCTTCCATTGTTTTAAAATAAATATAATATTAATAATAAAAATATATACTAAATAAAATAAATAAATATAACTACTCCTACCACATTAACTTTCACTAAACTATAATATTAAAATACTAACCATCTCCGTTCCTTTGTCCCCCTCTTATACACCATCTATCCCCAATCCCTCCTAATTTCCCTCCCTCATTCCTCCTCCTCCTCCTTCCTCTTCATCCTTACCTCCTATCCTTACCTCCTCCCCTCTCCTCCTCCTACCCTCTCCCTCTTTCTCACCCCCTCTCCTCCATTCCCCCTCTTACCATCCTTCTCTCTTTCCTCCTCCCCCCTCCCCTCCCTCCCTTCCTCCCCTGCTTCTCTTCCTCTCCCCTTTTCCACTCTCCCTCCTCTACTCTCCTCTCCTCCTGTCCCTTACTCTCTCTCCATCCCTCTCTCACCTCCCCCCCTCCCCTCCCTCCCTCTCCCCGTATTCCTCCTCCTCCTTGTTCCCCTTGGGTTTGACCTCCCCTTTCTCCTCCCCTCCCTGCTTCCCTTGTTTTCACATCCCCGTTCCTCCTCCCCGCCTCGCGTCCCTTCGTTTTCCTCCCCCGTATTCCCGCCTCCCTGTTTCCTCCGGTTTGCTTTCCCCTGGTCCCCGTCCCCTGTATGCTAGATTCTGGGCCGTCTCTGGCCCTTCCCGGTCCCCCCCCGCGTTGGTCCTTCTCCCTCCGTTGCGTCCGTGGGCTGGGGCCCTCATATGCTGGAGGACGTTGGCCCCTTACTCCGGGCCCCTTACTCATTTGATGTCGGGTCACCCATATTTTTAATAGTTGGGCTTTCCTCCTAGAAGACGTCCTGTATCCATTGTGTGGTTGCTGGAATCGATAGACCCTAAGTAGAGGTGTGAGCTCCTAATGGTAGATTTCTCTCTGTGTTAAATGGCACTCCAACCCAAAACCTTATCTCCCACTGAATGATCCAATCACTGAAAGGTTGTTTATCACATTGAAAGATAAGCAAGTCCAATGCACCATAATTCTGTAAAAATAAAGAACCTTCCCCCTGTACAGTAATTTGACCTTTTTTGCCCAAATAAACACCAACCATCATTAACGGTTATTAGCCATGAGCTCTGACCCTCCTGAACCCTCGCCCTTTCTTTCTTTATTTACTCACCAGCTTGACTGTGGTCCCCAGTCTTCGGAAACTGGTCCAGTGGCAGAAGATCTGCTGAGTCCTTGTGACAAACCTTGTGGCTTGTTGCAAGCGTCTCTGCTGGTTCACATGTTACTTTCCTCCTCCCTTCCAGTTCCTTCTCTCCTTTGGGGGACCCCCGTCCCCGTACTCTTCACCTCTCCCGAATTGGGCTGCTCATGTTTCCTAAGACTGGAACCCTCCCTGGAGCCCCTGGGTGGTCCCGCCTCTCAGACCCACAACTATGGAATACTCTGCCTGAAATTCCCACATCCTTCCAAATCCCCTGTCCTCCCCTCTCTCCTTACTTTCCCTCCCAGTTATTCAGGAGATCCCTCCCCCCCCTATGGCAGCTCCTTCACTGTCCCCTCCCTCAGTTATTCTCCCTCCCTGTCCATACAGAAACCCCATCCTCTGGTCCGAACATCTTGTATCGTGGAGCAAGTAACCATTTATGTTAATGTACAAAATTGCTGTTGTGCCAGATTTTCATGTATTTCTGGGTTAGGATGAAACTGTGCCCTTGAGAGCTTAACAGGTAATTCCTCCCCTCTTACAAAGCATTGGTAAGGCCTTCATTTGAATATGCAGTACAATTGGATCCTGTGTAACAAAAAAGACATCTTTGAAATTGGAAAGGGTTCAGAGAAGGGCAACTAAAATTAATACGGGGATGGGGGGATCTTGAATATGACGAGATACCTGGAAAAGTTACAATTATGTACTCTTTAGACAAGGCGCTTACGCGGGGCATGATTACTAGTGTATGAATACATTAACGGGCCATACAATAACTATCTGGGGCATTGTTCACCAATAGAACATGTCACAGGACACGTGGACATCCCTTAAGACTAACAAGAGAAGGTTTAGGCTTCAGTTGGGAAAGGGTGTTTTCACATGTGAAGAACGGTAAAAAAGCTATGGAAACTGTGCTCCAGTGGACGTTGTTATGGCAGGTTCATTGGTCAGTTTAAAAAAGCTGGCATGGAGTTTTTACAAACTAAGGAATGTTACAAGTTACTGGTTAATTGACATATAAGTATGTGTGGAAAGGGTTTGTCGCTGTAGACGGTAAAGCTATGGAAACTGTCTTTACAGTGGAGACGTTGTTATGGCAGGTTCATTGGTCCAGTTTCTAAAAAGCTGGGATGAGTTTCTAGCAACAAGGAATGTTACAAGTTTTAACCTGTGTATTGGATACATAAGTAGAGTTGGTAAAGGTTTGGTGTCACTGGAACGGTTAAAAGCTATGGAACTGTCTTCAGTGGAGTTGTTAGTGGGGGCAGGTTCATGTAGTTATAATAAACTGGTGAGTTGTCTACAAAAGGAGGAAGACGTTACAAGTTACTGGTTATTGATACCAAACGTAGAGTTGGGAAAGGGTTTGTCACGTGAGAACGTAATAAGCTATGGAACTGTCCCTTCCAGTGGACGTTTGTGTTATGGCAGGTTCATGTGTCAGTTAAAAAAGCTGGATGAGTTCCTACAAACAAAGGAATGTTACAAGTTACGGTAATTGATTACATAAAGTAAGTTGGGAAAGGGTTTGTCATGTGAGGAGACGGTAAAGTATGGAACTGTTGCCAGTTGGACGTTTTATGGACAGGTTCATGTCAGTTTAATAAAAAGCTGGATGAGGTTTCTCAAAACAAGGAATGTTTACAAGTTTAACTGGTATTGATACATAACAGTAGATGGGAAGGTTTCACTGTGAGAACGGTAAAGCTATGGAACGTCCTTTCCATGGACGTTGTTAGGCAAGGTGCATTGGTCAGGTTATTAAAAGCTGGATGATGTTCTAACAAAAAGGCAATGTTTACAGTTTTACTGGATTGATACATAAGTAGAGTTGATCCAGGGAAATTTTCTACGAAGTTGCATTGTTCCATCCACCTTTTTTTTGCTCTTCCTCTGATCAAACATTAGGCAGGAAATGTAGTATATTGCGCTAGATGGGTAACGATGGACGGAGTCTTTATAAACCATCAAATACTATTAGTACGAACTATACTATACAGTACTGTACTATATAGAGTAATTAAAATTAAATAGAGGTTATACGGTAAGCTCCATGGGCAGGGACCTGTTCCTTTTACTGATTTATAATGTACAGAATTATTTATAGATGTATTTTGTTTTTGTCTTTTCCCCTTGTATGACTTTTGTATTAGATTCGTACAGTTTGGCTTTTAAATAAACATTTACATACATAAACATCGATATACATAAATACATCCACTTACTATTACTACATACTACAGAATACCATGATTCATACATACTACTAAATATACACACTATTCTTCACATACATACATACCATACGATACATAATAACATACATATACATACTTTACATGGGTGGAGGGGCAGGGAATAATGATAATACATATTATCATATTACATAAGACATACAAACTATACCATACTGTATATATACATGTGTACCATAGCATAGAATACATACATAGAATCCATAAATATGTACATACCTAATTACCTGTCTGACAATCAACATATTTAACATACTATGCATGCATACTAACTTCCATTCATTGAATAATATACTGCATACAATACATAACATTTTGTTGATACATACCTGTTATTCCTGTTGTTTTTAGAAATTATAGGGTTAACTCCAACTGGGCTTCAGTTTAAATCATTAGAATTTGGGCAACAGTGGATTTCTTTTTAACTAGCATAATGGGTTTAAACCTGGGACATTCTAAAATTAGACCAGAAAGTCCTGAGCGGACGTCCCAGCTGACAGTTCCCAGCTGATAACATCACTAGAAGCCAAGCAATAACAGTCTCTCCTTTATAATAACAGGATGGGTTTATTTCATTTCCAACTCCTTTATTAACCTCTGTGTGATATTAAAAATTGTACACAACGCCAGTCATTAAGACTCCTACGGTTTATTTGTTCAGTTTACATAATACAAGGAATTTCTGATCACAATATGACATTTGGCGTTTTGGCAGGCTCACGTATGGCTAGTGACATCACAGTATGGCTATGACATCACGTATGGCTCTTGACATACATGTGGGCCTAATAGACATCACGTATGCATTATCCATGTATTGTTTTGATACTATTCAGTTACATTCGATTATTGAAAAGAATAGAAATTTGTTTCTGAACCTTCCTATATCCCACCATTCCTCATTGAATTGGGCGACATATTGCCTAAGCATTTCCTCCCTCACTACCTCTGCCGCCCTTTTAACTTAAAACCCCCCTCTTTTCTTTCAGGTAAAAACCACCACCCATTTAATTTAATTGAGTTTGCAATTGCCAAATTCTAGTTACTTTTGACTTGACAACTTCTCGTTGTATTTTACTGGTCCTTTAACCATATTTAAAAAATCTTTGTCTCCCATTTTGACCCAGGCATATCATTGTGTGTAATTGCTTTAGATTCAGTGCTATTGGTATAAATATGGTATTTTACCATAAGCATAAATGATTTCCATGATAAACCAGGGCTTTACACATCCCCATCCCATGTTTATTAGCGATTGTCTTAAGATCATTTACCCCATGTTGTCCTGGCCAGATCTCGGGGGGGTAGGTACCTGCGTTGTGGGGGACAATGCTCCTTGTTGCCGTCCCTGTGCTCTTTGTGTACCTCAGTATAATCAACCCTGCTGGGGTCTCTCTGGCGAGAGTCCTTCGGGGAGATATTTTCAGTTGAGTCTGATATCCACGAACATGACCAGACATCTCCATAGAAGGATCTAAATGGTGCAGGACGAGGGACGTCAGGGACATTTTTATTCATTGTATCTGCAAAAACATTGAAGCGAAAATGAATACGATAGATAGTAGATCGATATATGAACTAGGATAGATAGATAGATAGATATATGATAGATAGATAGATCAGCTCGATATATCTAGCTCCGATAGATAGATGACTCTCTGCTCGATCGCACTCCTGCTCGCTCGCTACGCTCTCTTGCTCGCTCGTCGCTGCTCCTCTCTGCTAGCTCCTCGATAGATCCTAGCTAGATCTCTTATCGATAGCTCTCTGCTCGCTCGCTCGATATATGAGCGCTGCTCGATCAGCTCAGCTCTCTGCTCTCTCGCATCAGCTCGCTCGCTCGCTCGCTCGGCTCTCTGCTCGCTTCGCTCGCTCCTGCTCGCGTCGCTACCATCCGCTCGTCGCTCTCATCCTCGCTCGATCTCTGCCTCGCTAGCATCGCTGGCTCGCTCCCTGCTCGTCTTAGCTCGCTCGCTCGCTCGCTCGCCTCGCCTCTCTGCTCAGCTCCTCCGCCTCGCTCGCTCGCACCTCGCTCCTCTCTGACTCCTCGCTCCGCTGGCTCGCTTCTACTCTCTCTCGCTCTCTACTCGCTCCCCTCGCTGCTCGCTTCGCTCATCTGGCTCGCTCGCTCTGCTGTCGCTCGCCGCCTCGCTCTCTGCTCCGCTCCCTCGCATCGCTCTCTCTCGCTCGCTCGCCTCTCTCGCTCGACTCTCGGCTGCCGCTCGCTCGCCTCGTCGCTCCAGCTCGCTACGCTCCTACTGCTCGCTCGCTCGTCGCTCGCTCGCCTCTCTGCTCGTCGCTCGCTCGCCGCTCGCTCCTTCGGCTCTCTGCGCGATCGCTCGCTCGCCTCATTCTCCGCTCTCTCGCTCGTAGCGCGATTCGCTCCTTCCTGCTCTCTCTCTGCTCGCTCGCTCGTCGCTCTCTGCTCGGCTCGACTCCGCTCCTCTTGCTCGCTCGCTCGCTCCTCCCTCCTCTCTGCTCGCTCGCTCGCTGCTCGCTCGCTCGCTGCTCGGCTCGCTGCGCTCGCTGCTCCGGCTCGCTCGCTCGCTCGCCTGCTCTCTCGCTCTCTGCTCAGCTCGCTCTCTGGCTCTGTCTCGCCTCGCTGCTCCTCGCTCGCTCGCCGCTGCTCGCTCGCTCCTCTGCTCGCTCGCCTCTCCTGCTCTCTCGTTCGCCTCGCTCTCTGCTCGCTCCGCTGCTGCTCGCTCGCATCGCTGCTCGCTCGCTCTGCGCGCTCGCTCGCTCTCTGCTAGCTCGCTCTCAGCATGCATCGCTGCTCGCTCGCTTCGCTCAGCTCGCTCGCTGCTGCTCGCTCGCTGCTCCTCGCTGCTCGCTCCTCCTCTCTCTCTGTCGCTCCTCGGTCCGCTCGCCTCGCTCCGCATCGCTCGCTCTCGCTCCGCTCGCTCGCTCTCTGCTCAGCTCCTCGGTCGCTCGCTCCGCATCGCTCGCTCGCCTCGCTTCCCTCGCTCTCGCTCGCTCGCTCTCGTGCTCGCTCGCTCCGTCGCTCGCTCGGTCGCTCTCTGCTCGCTCGCTCGCTCGCCGCTCCTCCTGCGCTCGCTCTCGCTCGCTCCGCTGCTCGCTCGCTGCTCGCTTCGCTTGCTCGCTGCTCGCTCGCTCGTGCTCGCTCCTCGCTCGATAATAGACAATAGCTCATAATAGACCGATAGATAATTGGCTGGATAGATAGATAGCTCACTGTAGCATCATAGCTAGCTCGCGATAGATATACGACTAGCTGCTCGATATAGATAGCTCCTCGCTCTCGCTCAGCTTCGCTCACTCGCTCGCTCTGCGCTAGCTCGCTCCTGGTAGATCCTGCTCTCGATAGCTAGATAGATAGATGATACTGTAGATAATCGATCGATCGATCGTAGTAGCTAACATAGATAATCGCTCGATCGACAGACCCACTAACCTCTCCTCGCCTCACATCTAATGCGGTTGAAGAACGACATACGTCTACACGCCCCAACCTAGTTTTTTTTTTGTAAACCCTTCCTAACAGTATACAATTTCTGGGTGTACGGGATCACTAATAACACTTGAAATTCCGGGTCTTTAATCTATACTGTAGTTTCTGGTTTGGTACAGGATACTAGATAATATGAGAATTACTGGGATTAAATTACATATACTGTAGTTGCGGGTTGGTAAGGGGATACTATTAATACTGAGATTCACTGGTATTAATACATATACTGTAGTTCTGGTTGGTAGGGGATACTATATAATACTGGAGAATGAACTGTATTAAGACAATACTGTATTTCTCGGTTGGTACAGGGATACCTATATACTAATTGAATTAACTGGTATTAATACATATACGTGTTCTGGTTGGTACATGGATACTATATAATTTTGAGAATTAACTGGTATTAATACTATCTGTAGTTCTGGTTGGTACAGGGAGACAATATAATATTGAGAATTACTGTGTATTAATACATATGCTGTAGTTCTGGTTGGTATGGGGATACGATATAGTACTGATAATTACTGGTATTAATACATATACTGTAGTTCTGGTTTAGTAACAGGGTACTATATAATATTGGAATTACTGGTATTAATCTATACTGTAGTTATGGTTGTACGGGGATACTATCTAATATTGAGAATACTGGTATTAATACATATACTGTAGTTCTGGTTTGGTACCTGGGATACTATAATAATAGTGAGAATTACTGGTATTAATGACATATACGGTATCTGGTTTGTAACAGGAATACTATATAAAGATTGTGAGATTTACTGTATTAATATATCATATAGCTGGCGTTCTGTTGGTTGGGGATACTATATAATCTGAGAATTACTTGGTATTAATCATTATTGTAGTTCTGTTGGTACCGGATCACTATATAATACGGAGAGATTACTGGTATTAATACATATACTGTTAGTTCTGGTTGGTACAGGAAACTATATAATATTGAGAATTACTGGTATTAATACATCTACTGTAGTTTTCTGGTTGTATGGGGATACTATATAATACTGAGAATATACTGGTATTAATACCTATATTGTAATTCCTGGTTGGTACAGGATATATATAATATTGAGAATTACTGGTATTAATACATATACTGTAGTGTGGTTGGTACGTGGGATACATATAATATTCTGTTCAGTCACAGGGGGGGGAAAAAGAAGGATACTATATAATATTGAGAATTACTGGTATTAATACTATACGGTAGTTCCTGTTTGGTAACAAGGATACTATAAATTCATATTGAGAATTACGTTGATTAATACATCTACTGTAGTTTGGTGGTTGTACAGGTATACTAGAATCGAATTGATAATTATGTATTAATACATATACTGTATTTCTGGTTGTACAGTATACTTATAATATTGAGTAATGACTGTATTAATACATATATTGTAGTTTCTGGTTGTGTACAGGGATACTATATAATACTCCTGAGAATTACTGGTATTATAACATATCGGTAGTTGTGGTGGTACAGGGATACTAGTAATATTGGAGAATTACTTACTGTATTAATAACATATACTGTATTTCTGGTTGGATTGAAGCCTGGGAGGTTAGGGGAAACTTTGCCTTGTACCACCCCAGTTCTTCATCAATTGAGCAGAACGGCAGGACGATATTTACCTTTTAGACGATCAACTATGCAGAGAGAAATCGACTCCAATGCTTCCGTGTTCTTAATCCTCAGATATCGCGAGAGGTGCGATAAGCGCTCGATGGCGGATAAGAACCAAGGGACGCGGGAATTGAATTGAATAATTGTTAATATTCCGATGGTGTTACATCAATTCAATATCAGTGGGCTTCCTTTTAGACTTAGATCGCTAGTATTGTGTGTAAATTCCCAGCCTACGAGGAATAATCATGCCCTAAAGAACAGAGCGTTGATCCTGCACATTACCAACGGGTTTTGAGGAAGGACCTCTTGGAATTACCAAGCCATAAAGCTTACCGTTTACTGTTTTTTGGTGGAAGATGTTTTCCCCCTTAGTCTTGTTAGGGGGGCGCTCTTCCCTGGCTGCGAATTCGCCGTTTTGGGATTCTTTCGCTTGTCCTCCAGGCATTGCGCAAACGCAAACTTTTTCCAAGTGTTTCCCTCCAATTTACGGGAAAGGAGGGGATGGGGCTTTTTGCCAGAGGAACTTTTGCCAGTAGTTGTCTCCACACTGCACGCCTAAAGGGTTTGTCGTTCAAATGGAATGAGCGGGGGAAGATGGCTGATCTGAACCCATTATGTGCCAGAGGTGGGAGTTGGCTGTAAGACGGCTTCTGGAGGGTTCCGAAGTTTTCCCCACATTTCCTGCTTTGGCCCCGGTATAGGGAGGTGGCTGTGCAAGATTCTGTGGTTGCCATGGGGGCAAAGCCAATTGGATAGGATAGGTCCAAGCAACAGAGATTCCGGGTGATGGAGACTGTGCCATGAATAACATGTAAACACAATCCTGGTGGATCCCCAAGAGAAACCCGTGATTTATAGTAAACTTAGTGTTTACCATTACCTTTCTTATATACCTGAATACCTAGTACCACCTGCCAGGTCACCTCGATTCCCCCTTCCTCTCCTTTTAAGCTATTTCTCCTGGGCTATCTAACTGATACCTAGACACCCTCCATGGTCCAGCTCGATCCCTCCCCCTTTCCGCTCCTTACTATTTTCTCCTGGGCTTATATAACTGGATACCTAGTACCACCTGGCCATGTCCAGCTCTATACCCCTTCCCTCTCCTAGCTATGTTTCTCCTGGGTTATATGACTACTGGATACCTAGGACCACATGGCCATGTCCACTGATCCCCCGTCCTCTCCTTAGCTATTGTTCTCCTGGGATTTATAACTGAATACCTAGGACCACCTGGCCATGTCCACCTCGATCCCCCCCTCCTCTCCCTTAGCTATTGTTCTCCTGGGGTTATTACTGATACTGACCACCCGGCCATGTTCCACCTCGATACCCTTCCTCTCCTTAGCTATGTTTCCTCCTGGGGTTATATCCTGAATACCTAGGACCGACCCGGCATGTCCAGCTCGATACCCTCCCTCTCCTTACTATTGTTCTCCTGGGGTTATATAACTGAATACCTAGCCACCCGGCCATGTCCACCTCGATACCCCTTCCTCTCCTTAGCTATTGTTCTCACTGTGCTTAATAACTTGAGAACCTAGAACCACCGGCCATGTCCAGCTCGATAAATACCCACTTTCCTCTCCTTAGCCTATGGTTCTCCTGGGGTTATATAACTAATACCTAGGACCACCCGGCCATGTCACCTCGATACCCCTCCTCTTCCTGAGAAGCTATTGTCTCCTGGGCTTATATAACTGATACTAGGAACCACCGGCCCATGTCCACCTCGATCCCCTTCTCTCCTTGGCTATTTGTTCTCCTTGGCTTATATTAACTGAATACCTAGGACCACCGCTCATGTCCAGCTCGATCCCCCTTCCTCTCCTTAGCTAGTGTTGCTCCTGGGCTTATATAACTGGATACCTAGACCACCTGGCATTTCCACCTCGAATCCGCCGCTTGCCTCTCCTTTGCTATGTTCTCCTGGGATTATATAACCGTGATACGTAGGACCCCACCTGGCCATGTCCAGCTTCGATCCCCCTCCTCTCCTTACTATTGGTCTCCTGGGCTATATAACTGTATCCCTAGGACCACCTGGCCATGTCCACCTCGATCCCCTTCTCTCCTTTGCTATTGTTCTCCTGGATTATATAACTGTATACCTAGGACCACACCTCCATTTCCACCTCGTCCCCTTCCGCTCCTTCGCTCTTGTTCTCCTGGCTTATAAAACTATACCTAGGAACACCTGGCCATGTCCCAGCTCGATAACCCCTTCCTCTCCTTATCTATTGTTCCCTGGGCTATATACTGGATACCATTAGGACCACCTGGCCATGTCCAGCTCATACCCCTTCCTCTTCCTTAGCTTATTGTTCCCTGGGTTTATATAACTGGATACCTAGACCACCTGGCCATGTCATCTCGATTCCCCCTTCTCTCCTTAGCTATTGTTCTCTGGGTTTTATATAACTGGGATACCTAGGCCCATCTAGCCATTTCCAGCTCGAATCCCCTTCCTCTCCTTAGCTATTTTTTCTCCTGGGCTATATACCTGAATACCTAGGAACCAGCCTGGCCCCGTCCAGCTCGATCCTAATCCCCCTTTCCTCTCCTTAGCTATTGTTCTCCTGGGCTTATTAACTGGATACCTAGGACAAACTTGACACGCCCCGCTCGATCCCCCTTCCTCTCCTTAGCTTATTGTTTCTCCTGGCTATAATACTGAATACCTAGACCACCTGGCCACCCCAGCTCATCCCCCTTCCTCTCCTTAGCTATTGTTTTCTCCTGGGGTTATATACTGGATACCTAGGACCATCTGGCCATGTCCACTCGATCCCCCTTCCTCTCCTTAGCGATTGTTCTCCTTGGCTTTATATACTGAATACCTGGACCACCTGCCACGCCCAGCTCGTCCCACCTTCCTCTCCTTAGCTGATTTTTCTCCTGGGCTTCGTTAACTGGATACCTAGACCACCTGGTCCATGTCCAGCTCGATACCTCCCTTCCCTCTCCTACTATTGTTTCTCCGGGGTTAATTAACCTGGATACCTAGGACCACCTGCCCTGTCAAGCTCATCCCACGTTCCTTCTCCTAGCTATTGTCCTCGCTGGGCTTAATAACTGGAATACCTAGGACCACCCTGGCCATGTCCAGCTCGATCCCCTTCCTCTCCTTAGCTATTGTTCTCCTGGGCTTATATAACTGATACCTAGACCACCACGGCCATGTCCACCTCGTCCCCCTTCCTCTCCTTAGCTATTGTTCTCCTGGGCTTAGATAAAACTAATAACCTAGGACCACCTTGGCCATGTCCAGCTGTATCCCCTTCCTCTCCTTAGCTATTGTTCTCCTGGGCTTAATAACTGGCTACCGAGGACCCACCCGGCATGTCCACCGCGATCCCCTTCCATCTCCTTACTATTGTTCTCCTTGGCTTTTTATTAACTGTTATTACCTAGGACCACCTGGCCATGTCCAGCTCGATCCTGCCTTCCTCTCCTTAGCATTGTTCTCCCCACCCCCCCTTGCCTGGTTGTATAGTGAAGTTTTCTAAACATATGCTCTCTGTTCTCTGCCTCTCATCATACACGGGCCGATTATCGAAACTTTCGGGGCGGGACCCGCGATCGCACGTGTGTACTACCTTTAGTGATCAGGTTCATAGAGACTAAAACCACGTGGCAACGTCCCTTGGACCTTGTGTTTTTCAACTAGGAACTGGCAAGAAGGGAGAATGAAATGTGATTATCGGGACTATAATTTTTAGCTCACAGGCTGGAGGGGTTGTGTTGGTTCTGATGATGATGGGGTGGGACTGGTCCAAAACGATAATAGGGGGGCAAGGCCCCAATTCTGGAGACAAGCTAATGGGCAGGTGCAATACCAGAATGCCCTTTTTTCCACAGATGCACTGTTGGTGGCTCTTTGTATCCGGTCCATTTTACATTAATATATTTATAACTTGGCTAGAGACAACTTCCCGTTCTTTCTATTTATTCTTCCGCTTTTTAGACTTGTCCCTCCCAGTTTTCCAGCTAGAGACACGAGATTCGGTACCGACGTGGACAACGTGTGGGCATGTTCTAGCTAAGGATCCGTCGGAATCGTTACCCGCCGCCCTTTACCGCGTTATCGGTGAATTTCTGGACATTCTTTCCCATTGACTATAATGGGTCCAATCCGCAAACCAAGGGTCTAGGGGTGTAGGGGCATGGGATGAAATCCAACTGTAAACGTTTACTGACATGCAGCTGGATCGGAGGCTCCCTAACGACACACGCAGGGGGTCCCACCCCTCGCACTTCCACGGGACCCCTCCCATCCCCAAACTCCTGCAAACCAGCACTTTTCTGGAGTCTCACCGCTCAGCTGCACGTCCCCATAACTCCGCCTTTTACATCACCCACCCCCGCCCCGTTGATGCGTTTTTCAACGTCACGCGTCCCCCCTCTCCCACACCTACAAACTAACAAAACACACGGAAACCACAGTTGGCAGGGTTGGATATCGGCACTGTCTCTGTGTAACAACACACTACCACAATCTACAATATTGACACACAGTATCCAATAGCCAAGCACACTAAAACATATGTAAAGTACAATGTAGGTTTTGTATTTCAATACATTGATAGTTTTAAGGCATGGGATCCATCCCGTGGGTTTATTTTGCAACCTACCACGCCCCAGTCATCTCCCCTGCTGTTGTAATGCATTGCTCCTTACCTCCTGTTCTTCAATTAGGATAAAAAAGTAAGGTCCATAAGAAGAGAGCAACAATGTATCTTTATTATCCACAGAAACCATCCCAGAGTGAGGATGACGGGGGATTAGGTAAAGGTGAGAGAGTTTACTTGCTTTCACATCGAGCCCCGCCTCATTCTCACTCTGGGATGTTCGATGGCACAATACAAGATATTGTTGCACGCGGAAGGGGAAGTCAGTCCGCTCTTTGTCGCTATATTTTAGACAGACACAGCGACACTCAGCACTGAGAATAGACATAAAAAGTTACCAGAGGGTTGAGAGGGAGGTTCCGTCTCATCCTCCCTGCTTTGGTGTATGGATCTAGGGTACAGCGCCAGGGAAGGAATGACAACAACGTGGGGGTGGGAATTCTGTATTAAAGGGAACTTGGCGTCTATTTCATTTTAACTGATATTTTAAGGCAAAACAGTTTTCCCACGGCAAAGTTACCGATTCAGTTTAATCAAGATAATAGCTCGAAGCCGTCTGACCCCACTAGGTTTTGGGCACATAGATAGGTCAGCTTCTTACTGGATATTGGTAAATACTACATCCTACTGCCAGACCGTAACAGGGAATATGGCACATGCAGTCCTAGCTTCCCCCTACTGCCAACCGGTAACAGGGAATTATGGCACATGCAGTCCTAGCTTCACCCTACTGCCAACCGTAACAGGGAATATGGGCACATGTCAGTCTACTCCCCCTACTGCCAGACCGGTAACAGGGAATATGGCACAATGCAGTCTAGCTCCCCCTACTGCATACCGGTACGGGATGGCACATGCGTCTAGCTCCCCTACTGCCAGACCGGTAACGGGATAGGCACATGCAGCTCCTAGCCCCCTACGTTTGGATATTCAGACTATTTTTGACCCTGGGCATTGCGGTCTGCAGCAGCACTGGACACATTTTGCTCATTGTTAATAATCACACATGTACCAGAATGGACCGACAATGCAGATTTATCATCTATTACATCCGATAATCATTAGTAGACGTAACAAACAGTGATCACACTGGGGGGACATTTATAAAGGATCGTACTGACCAATTCACCGGACACAGCGGTAAGATATAAGATAACGCACTATCTGCCTCCTGCATGTACCGGGGATTGTTTATGAGGTCGGTAATTAAAGAGTTGATTAAAATGAGCCGTCTGTCCTCCTACTATGAGATATTTCAGGAAAGTGTTTTGTTGTTTTATAAGAAAGTCACGCCCCCTTTACATTACTGGCCCAAATCACACTTTTAGCATGATTGCCACATTTAAGACAGAGAATGAATGGAACAGAGACAGAGAATGAATGGAACAGAGAATGAATGGAACAGATAATAAGATTACAGCCAATAGGAATTCACTGACCTGCACAGAAAGCGCTGACATTTTCCTCTACCTGGAAGCGGAGGACCATGCGTTTGTGATCAATAATGTAGGTCTGACCGTCCCACGCACAGGCCACAACTTCCTCTTGACCGTTACCCTGCAGGACAGGACACACGCTCACTAACCCGGACACCATGACAAGCCACTAACCCCACTGCAGACCCTGGTAATGGAAAGTCTCTCACCGTTACATCAAGTTTCTCAAGTGCAAACAGCTGATGATCGACCTGAACTGACCACAGGAGCCGGTCAGATCCCTGCATGAGTTTCAAGGTACCTTAGGGAGACAGAGAAAATAAAGGGGAAATTGTGTGAGACAATACACAGTGTATATTGTACACGGTGCAGAGAACACAAACAATACACAGTGTATATTGTATACGGTGCAGAGAACACAAACAATACCCAGTGTATATTGTACACGGTGCAGAGAACACAAACAATACACAGTGTATATTGTATACGGTGCAGAGAACACAAACAATACACAGTGTATATTGTATACGGTGCAGAGAACACAAACAAGTTACTTTAAGGTTCTGTTCTGCCCTTTAAAGCCTCTTAGGCTGTGTCCATGAGGTCCCATCCATCCATATGGCAGCTAGAATGGATCAGATGCATCAGATTGATCTTGTGTCAAATGTAAACGTTGCCTGTTGTGTACACATCCTTAAGCCTTGTACACACGTGCGATCGCATGATGTGTCCGAACGTTTGTTTCGGCCGATAATCGGCCCATGTGTCGGTTAGCCAACGATCCCTGACCGAACGGCCATTGCGGCCGATAAAGTTCCCATACACGGGCCGATTATGTGGCCGAAACAAACGTCCGGACACATCGTGCGTTGTGGGTCGGGACCTGCCCCAGCTGTTCAGTTAAACCAGAGGGAACAGTGGGACTGTGAGTGCAGTAACCTTACCAAACACTGGGGGGCGATGTAACATCCCTTTCCAGTGCTCCTTACCTGCTAGGCCGAGGCCCTTTAATAAACGTTCCTTTTGTGTATTGCTGAAAAGTTTAGTAAAAGGCCCAGCCAGATCAAACCAGAGAAACCCACCCAAAGCAGATTGTACACTGGATACACTGGGTGAAAGAATCGTAGAGAATTCAGGAGACAAATGATGAATCAGATGTTCGCTTTATACCTTCCTACTGAAGATAACCAGTGATTGGTTACTAGCACTTTACAGATCTCTCTAGACATTGGATTAAATGAAATGTCTGGTTAGTGTTTGGCTGGACCGGAAGCCCCCAATGTCCTCAGTGTAAGGAGACCCTTCCTGTCTTTCCTCCTAATGTCTGTTCAGCTTACGTCACGTACCATCCAAAGTGCAGAGCGCAAACAGACCAGGCTCCTTACTTCCCCCGTCTGGACCTGTAGAAGTAAACAAAAAACTGAGCGGCACAAATAACGAAAAGATAAAGACAGACACACAGATTTCCTACAGAAAAAGCTCAGATGGTTCAAGACTTTAGACCTGGCACATGGGGGCGATATTTCCACCATAAGACCTACTGATTGGTTATCTCTAGATCGGGAATTAAAGGGGCATCAATATCGTTTCCACCCATAAAAATCACCACAATTGACCTGTATTTACCAACATGTCTAATTGTTTGGACAGACTGAATCAGTTGGTAACAAAAGGTAATTTCGGTAATCACAGCCGACCCCAGACAATGTGAGAAAAGTATTGAGCCAGGTGACTGATTGGTCAACAATATCATCAGGTGTGTGTCAGACTGCTAATGTCAACCCCAACATTAGCCAACATGTGGTCAGACTGTAACAATGAAACAAGGAAACCCCCTGCCCCCCCACAGTCCCTCCTTATAACCAATCACTGAAACCTCCTGCCCCTCCCAGTCTCTCCTTATAACCAATCGCTGAATCCTTCTGCCCCCCCAGTCCCTCCTTATAACCAATCACTGAAACCTCCTGCCCCCCCTACAGTCTCTCCTTATAACCAATCACTGAAACCTCCTGCCCCCCCAGTCCCTCCTTATAACCAATCGCTGAAACCTCCTACCCCCAGTCCCTCCTTATTTATAACCAATCACTGAAACCTCCTGCCCCCCCCCAGTCTCTCCTTATAACCAATCACTGTAACCTCCTGCCCCCCTCCCAGTCTCTCCTTATAACCAATCACTGAAACCTCCTGTCCCCCGTCACTCCTTTTAACCAATCACTAAAACCTCCTTCCCCCCAGTCCCTCCTTATAACTAATCACTGAAACCTCCTGCCCCCCCTACAGTCTCTCCTTATAACCAATCACTGAAACCTCCTGCCCCCCCAGTCCCTCCTTAGAAACCATCGCTGGCACCTCATACCCCCCCAGTCCTCATTATTACCAATCACAAAACCTCCATACCCCAGTCCTCCTTATAACCAATCACTGAAACCTCCTACCCCCCAGTCCCTCCTTATAACCAATCACTGAAACCTCCTGCCCCCGTCACTCCTTTTAACCAATCACTAAAACGTCCTGCCCCACAGCCCCTCCTTATAACCAATCACTGAAACCCCCTGCACCCCCCCGTCGCTCAATATAACCAATCACTGACACCCACCACCCTCAATTCAAATGGAACTTTTATGTACCGTTCTTAATGCTGCCAATGAGATGTGTAGAAACATTTTTATTATGGATGCGGCCAGATGTTTGGTGAATGATGACATCTCGAGCAGACGCTTCCCTAAAATGACAATAATACAGCAGCTGAACTGTACAGTACACAGGAAGACATAATGGGCAATGCACCATGGGTGCTACAGTTCTGTTGGAATTCAGTGCTGGTTTGGTAAATCATCCTAACATTGAGTTCAGTTTAGTGCAGATACAGGACAAACAGGCAGGAAAGAGAGAGGTATTTGGATGATTAATATTATCAGGATCAGGAGAGAGAATATCTGTAGTATAAACAAAGCCATAATGTCTGACAATTAAGTTTAATGAATTACATTTCCAGAATAAAGTATCTTGGATAGAAAGTAATACCAGTTATAGGGTACGGACAGAAGAGAGCCCCGTATTGTTCTAATAACAATAGGTAAAATGGTCAGAACACGGGAGGGACATACACACATATAGGGAACAATGACTGTGTACAGACTTTGCTAGACACTCCGTGCACACTGAATATTTTGTGTATCATGTGAAGCCACTACCTGGGAAGACAATTCAGAGCAATATATTGGAGGTAAAGTCTATGAAAGTGCAGAAAATCAAACTTCAACTCTCAGTAGAGGTCGCCAACTTCAGGATATTGTAATACGGCTGCTTGATAGAAAAAAAACAGCGACATCTACTGCCCATGTAAAAAACTACATCATTGGAAGTGGCTATTGTCAGCAAGGTTTCTGTGTTTGCTGATGACACAAAACTTTGTCGACCATTAAAAACTTCAGAGGATGTGCAATCGTTACAGGGGGATCTAGATAGATTATCACATTGGGCTGCTAAGTGGCAGATGAGATTCAATGTTGATAAATGGAAGGTGATGCATTTTGGACTTAAAAATCCTTGTGCTGCTTATACTATAAATGGCTCCGTGTTAAGTGAATCCCTGTTGGAAAGGGATCTTGGAGTTTTGGTGGATAACAAAACTTAAAGGTAGCAAGCAAGTGCCAGGCGGCAACAGCAAGAGCCAGCATGGTATTGTCTTGTATAAAGAGGGTATGGATCAAGGGAGGAAAATGTAATTCTCCCTCTTTACAAAGCATTGGGGCCCTCATTTGAATATGCAGCCACATTTGGATCCTGTGTACAAAAGGACTTCTTGGAAATGGGTTCAGAGAAGGCAGCTAAATTAATAAGGGATTGGGAGCTTGAATAGAAGAGAGACTGGAAAGTTACAATTATGTACGCTGGAGAAAAGGCACTTGCGCGGGATTGAATATACTGTGTATAAATCACAACGGGCCATACAATAACTATCTGGGGCATTGTTCACCAATAGAACATGTCAAAGGACACGAGGACATCCCTTAAGACTTGGAAGAAGAAAGGTTTAGCGCTTCAAGCTAGCGGAAAGGTTTGTCACTGTGGAACGGTAAAGCTATGAAAACTGTCTTTCCAGTGGACTTTGTTATGGCCAGGTTCATTGGTCAGTTTAATAAAAGCTGGATGGGTTTCTACAAACAAGGAATGTTACAAGTTACTGGTATTGAACATAAGAGTAGAGTTGGGAAAGGGTTGGTCACTGTGAGAATGGTAAAGCTATGGAACTGTCTTCCAGTGGACGTTGTTATGGCAGGTTCATTGGTCAGTTTAATAAAAAACTGGATGATTTCTACAAACAAGGAATGTTACAAGTTACTGGTATTGATACATAAAGTAGAGTGGGAAAGGGTTGTCACTGTGAGAACTGGTAAAGCTATGGAACTGTCTTCCAGTGGACGTTGTTATGGCAGGTTCATTGGTCAGTTTATAAAAGCTGGATGGGTTTCTACAAACAAGGAATGTTACAAGTTACTGGTATTGATACATAAGTAGTTGGGAAAGGGTTTGTCACTGTGGGAACGGTAAAGCTATGGAACTGTCTTCCAGTGGACGTTGTTATGGCAGGTTCATTGGTCAGTTTATAAAAAGCTGGAGTTTTCTACAAACAAGGAATTTTACAAGTTACTGGTATTGATACATAAAGTGAGAGTTGGGAAAGGGTTGTCACTGTGAGAACGGTAAAGCTATGAACTGTCTTCCGTGTGACGTTTGTTATGGCAGGTTCATTGGTCAGTTTACTAAAAAGCTGGATGAGGTTTCTACAAACAAGGAATGTTACAAGTTACTGGTATTGATACATAAAGTAGAGTTGGAAAGGGTTTGTCACTGTGAGAACGGTAAAGCTATGGAACTGTCTTCCAGTGACGTTGTTATGGCAGGTTCATTGGTCAGTTTAATAAAAGCTGGATGAGTTTCTACAAACAAGGAATGTTACAAGTTACTGGTATTGATACATAAAGTAGAGTTGGGAAGGGTTTGTCACTGTGAGAACGGTTAAAGCTATGGAACTGTCTTCCAGTGGACGTTGTTATGGCAGGTTTCATGGTCAGTTTACTAAAAACTGGATGAGTTTCTACAAACAGGAATGTTACAAGTTACTGGTATTGATACATAAAGTAGAGTTGGGAAAGGGTTTGTCACGGTGAGAACGGTAAAGCTATGGAACTGTCTTCCAGTGGACGTTGTTTATGGCAGTCATTGTCAGTTTAATAAAAGCTGGATGAGTTTCTACAAACAAGGAATGTTTACAAGTTACTGGTATTGATACATAAAGTAGAGTTGGGAAGGGTTTGTCACTGTAGACGGTAAAGCTATGGAACTGTCTTCCAGTGGACGTTGTTATGCAAGGTTCATTGGTCAGTTTTAAAAGCTGGATGAGTTTCTACAAACAAGGAATGTTACAAGTTTACTGGGATTGATACATAAAGTAGAGGTTTTGGGAAAGGGTTTGTCACTGTGAGAACGGTAAAGCTATGGAACTGTCTTCCAGTGGACGTTGTTATGGCAAGTTCATTGGTCAGTTTAATTAAAAGCTGGATGAGTTTCTACAAACAAGGAATGTTACAAGTTACTGGGATTGATACATAAAGTAGAGTTGATCCAGGGAAATTTCTGATCGGAAAGGGATTTTCCCCCCCTTTTTTGCCTTCCTCTGAATCAACAGTTAGGCAGGAAATGTGAGTATTGCCGAGTGGGTTAAACTGAATGGACGTATGTCTTTATTTAACCTCAAATACTATTCTGTACTGTACTATACTGTACTATACTGTACTGTACCGTACTATACTGTACCGTACTATACTGTACCGTACTATACTGTACCGTACTGTACTGTACCGTACCGTACTGTACCGTACCGTACTGTACCGTACCGTACTGTACCGTACCGTACTGTACCGTACCGTACTATACCGTACTGTACTATACCGTACTATACTATACTGTACTATACTGTACGCTACTGGCAATACCACAAAGCTGCAGCCTTTGTGCGTCATTGAATATCCACTGCTATGAATAACAATAATTAATACACAGGATCCTCAATATGTCTTTCTCCTCTTCACAGGTTATTAAGGCCTGCAACATTTTATTTATCGATTTACAGTAAAATCTAATTGTCTTTGGTCTAATCTTCATGATTTTAGCAGAATAAGGATTATTAACATATGTCTTTCCTATTAAACTGACACCCTGTGCAGCTATTCTCCCCTTCCCATAATAAACTTTAGTTATTAAGGTGGCCCAGCATTATATGAGTATTGATTAAATCTCTGTACATATGATGGTCCTTTTCCTATAGAACCTTTTTTCTAACCTCTCACCTGGTCTCTGCAGCTGCTGCTCCCTCTAACCCCAAGCTTGACTCTTCTTTCCATGTGCAGCGAAGGACTGCATAGCCACAACCTGGCTGGGAAACCATAAGTTCTGGGGTCCCATCTATACCGGGATTTACAGAAAGGCTGTCCACCTGGAACAGGACGATAAATAGTAGGTTGGACCATATATAGAAGGAAGGAAAGGCTTATATAATAAGCATTGTGTGAATTGCAATATTTGAATGAACTTCACCTGTCCTTCAAGCAGCCACTTTTTGAGAGCCACCAATTGACCGCTCGCCAGATCAGCATCAGGGGGGCTTTCCCAGCGAAAAGCTCGCACTACTCGGTCTGTATACCCCAAAACCAGCTCACAAAGTCCATCACCATCTGCACAAGTCAGACACAATTAGACGGAGCTTAAACCCTTCAAATGATTTCTGAAAAATACACATTGGAATCTAAAATGTATAAAGGTCAATACTGATCAAAGACCAGTCAGCAGTATGACAGTGATGAAATTATCACATCATCGAAAAAAGTACTTTCATTATTACTAATAACTGGAGTATGTGCAGTACAGGAACTAAACCAAAAGGCATTTCATAATATTTAATAAAAAGGTGTACTATTATTTGTACTTTCTATATGAACAGCAGGTTTCATCCTTTCACTGTGCTGGTACCTACACTGCCATTTTCTTACCAATATCGCTAATTAGTGCAAGCTTGGTATTGGCTGGTAGATGCTGTGTGTAAGTGGCTTTCTGCTCCTCTCCCAAAAAAAGATCTCCTGGAGTTTCAAGCTTGGAGGTTAAG